>JALPQD010000569.1:0-542500 GCA_023101885.1 Typhlomys cinereus | reverse complement strand
ATGCACACGCACACACACACACATACTTCTTATATCAGGGTATGACTCAAACTCTGAATGGTAAAGCCAAGAAAAAGCAGATATTTGAAAAGAAACTTTATTATTATTGACAGAGACAAAAAAGAGAAAAATGGAGAATAAGGACACATGAAAGAAGGAAAAAAAATTTTAAAAACTAAATTCCCTCTAAAGGGAAAAGAAAAAGACATGGCGTCTATGAAACAAAAATAGGATGTTAGCACAGAAATACTCAAAGAGCAGAGACAGTGCTTCTGGGATTTTTTTTTTAAACTCAAAGATCAAGGGAAAAAAAAACACGTAAGATGCAAAAAAAGTGTCAACAAATGTCAAAGCATATTTAAACTAAAACTTTAACTTCAAGTAAGAAATGTTTTCTAAACATGTAACTTGAAAATGAATGAAACAGAGAAGATGGATGATGGACACATTAACAAATAATAAGTAATCAAAGAAAGAACAGGAAAGTTTGAAAAAAAAAGCAAAGAAGAAAGAACAAAAAAGAAACATTAAACCTAAATCCAAACACACTACCAATCACACTAAATGTAAATGGTCAAAATACAATTGAAATTATCAGACTGGATTAAAAAGATCTATGTGGTATTCATGAAACATACTTTAAAAATGTTAGGAATGGAAAAATAATCATCAGGAAAACATTAAAAAGAAACATGTATGAAAACCACTGAATAGACTCCTGAACATAGAAATGGTCAGAAAAAAGAGCAGGCTGCATAATGATGAGTCGTTCTGCAAGGCGTGATAATTACAAACATGTGTATCTGAAAATAACCTTCAAGATAAATGAAGCAAAACCTGACAGCGGAAGGAAAAATGAGCACAGTCACAATTCCATCTAGAAAGGTCACCCTCTCTTAATGCTAAAGAGAACAAATAAACAGCTGAAAAACTGATCACCACCACATACAGCACTATACACAAGAGCAGCAAACAAAACACTCAGTAGACAAATGCAGCCTAGATCGTAATACCAATCTTAACACTTTAAAAACCTTCCAAGACATAATTTCTACCATAATGAATTAAACTAGATAGAAATCACCAAAAGAAAGAAAACTCCCCAATACTTATAAATTAAACAAAACATTTCTAACTCAGGGACTATTAAATTTCCTATAAAAAGTCAGAACAGGGTTGTGGAGGTTGGCCCACTGGTTAAAGTGCTTGCCGTGCAGGCATAAGGACAAGGGTTTAGATGCCAGGAACCCATATAAATGCTGGATGGGCACAATAGCTCACCTGCAATTCCAGTAGACTGGAGACAGAAACAAGAAATCGTTAGAACCATATCAGTGAGCTCTGGGTTCAACTGGAAGATACTCCTGCCTCAATAGAATAATGAGAATGGAATAGAATATGGGAAGTGACTGAGGAAGTCTTCCAACATTAACCTCAGATCTACACATATGCAATATATGTATATTCAAACTCACACATACTTATGCATCCACACACATACTCGTGCATACATAATACATTTAAGAAGAAAAAAGGTCTTAATAATGTACTTCTTTCAGGTTTTGTGAACCACGCCTGATATTCTCTATGCCATATTCCTTCTTATGTCTCATGATTCTAAATAGTTTTTAAATTTAGTTTATAGTTAAAACAAAAAAGCTGGTGATAGACATGGCCCAGTGATTAATCCTTGTCCTCTTCCCTCTGTTCTGAATACTGAGTCATAGACAGAATCATAAAGCATTGAATTGAGAATGAAAATACATGTCAAAAGAGTGTAACCTAAAGCAGTATCTAAGAATCAAACTTATGTTCACTAGAATTACTGTATTAAGAACTACATAAGAACCCAGAACAAGTACCAGGAAGATAATTTAGTAATAAAAAAAGATAATCCATAAAGCCAAAAACTGGCTACTAGATCACCAAGCTCAAGAAGTTCTAGACCAGAGTTTCTCAACCTCAGCAATAACGAAGTTTTGGAGACCATCCTTTCCCCTTAGAATGGTCAGAAACACTGTTGGCTTCTACCAGCTGGGTATCGTAGCACTTAGCACGTAGTTGTGACAAAAGCATCTAGGTACACGGTCTCCTGGAGAATGAGTGATACAAAAATTAATGCCTGCGTATTTGAGGACAACTCCATCTAGCCACAAAGAGGGAGGAGAGAGAGAAGGCACAAATTAACAAAATTACAACTAAACGAGGGGCCAGTAATTAAAGTATCTTTAAAAGAAATGAACAGAAAACACCATAAATGACTCTACATTATAATAACATCTTAAAGTTGTGAAACACTGTAATTCTTTAGAAGCTAGAAAAAAAGTGATCTTAGTACACCTATACCTAGGAATTTGGGCTTGTAGCTTTCAAAGTTTTCTTTAAAAAAGGGGAGGGGGGCCTGGAGAGATGGCTCAGGGGTTAAGACTCTGCCTCCCAAGTAGAAGGACCTGAGTTCAGGTCCCATGTAAAAAATACCAGGTGGAAATGGCTGCAGCATGCAGTTCCGGCCCTAGGAAATCCCAGAGGAAAGCAAAAAGGAGGTAGAAGCAATTCAGGATGATTCCCAAAGTCATTCTTAGTCCTCCACAGAGACACAGAGTGCCCTCTGATACACACACACACACACACACACACACACACCTGCAAAATAAACTTTTTAAAAAGTTAAAATGGCAAAACTTCCTTTAAAGATTTTTTATAAGTCCTATTAAATCCACACAGGATCTGTTGTAGGTGTAAGTAAGTTGTTTCTAAAGGGAAAAAAAAAAAAAAAAAAACCTGAAAGACAATTTTAAAAGAGCAAATTAAATAATGAGGTGCTAGATTCTCACACACACACACACACACACACACACACGATAATTCCAAGTACCCAGCCAAATTTAAAAAACACTATAAAGCTACAGCAAGCTAGACAGGGACGGATAGATCAAAGACACAAAATAGATAGTCTAGAAAGGAAAACTACAAAAATAGGCAAATAACCAATTCTTTTTTAACGCTATAGTGAAATACAACTTACCCACTTAAATGTACAATTTAAGGATTTTAGAATACATTCCCGAAGCTGCTACAAGCCATTACCACACGTATATGTTTACCTTCACTGCAATCTCTACATCCTTAGCCGTCACCCACTACCCATTCTCCCTCACACTTTCATCGGCTTGCTTTTGTTTTATAAATTTGCCCATTCTAAGCACACCACAGAAAAAAGAGTTCTCTAACATGGAACCCTGTATAAAACTAGCTTCTTTTACTTGGCCTAATGCTTTCAACAAGGCAAATTTCTTTTTGTTGTCAAAAAGCATTCCAAATGCATGGAGATTTTACTTACTATTTGGGTTATTTCCATTTAGGACTACAAATAATACTAATAATATGATATATTTAGGACTATGAATAATACTAATAATATGATATATAATATAAATAATATAACAATCAGGATTCACAGTTTTTATACGGATACACGTTTTTATTTCACCTTTATACATTACTACCACTGCAGAGTCACATAGCAATCCAATACTTTTACAACTTTTTGAAAAATTTCAAATTATTTTTCAACTTGGCTGTACCAGTTTACATTCTTACCAGCAACATAGAAATTCCTCAGTTTTTCTATATTTTTTGCTAATACATGCTATTGTCTTTTTTAGTATAACCTCCTAGTAGAGCACTTCACATGGTTTCAAACTGTCAATTCATGTTGACAAAGGAACAGGATCAGTTCATTGGAGGGACACACACTCAACACGTGCACACACACATATGTACATGTGTGAAAACAATTGGGCATTCAGATGTAAGAAAATGAACCTTGACTTAAACTTCACACTTCATATAAATTCATTTAAAACATGAGAAAAAAAACTTAAGTTCTGAAGCTGAGTAGAGTTCTTAGGCATAATACCACGGACATGACCCACAAGAGAGAAAATTGATTATGTTGTACTTGCAAAAGTTCTGCTTTGGGAAAACACCATCAAAGAATGAAAAGATGTAGACAGGAGAAAAGACTTACAAATTATATATTCGATAAAGTGTTTATATTTACAATGTAAAAAAAACTCTCAAAACTTTTTTCAACAGAAAAAAATACAACTCAAAATTTGAAAGTAGCAAAAGATTTCAATAAGAGAAAACACATAGTAAACAGATGCATGAGTCAACACTTAACCTCATTAGCCTTTAAAAAAGTGCAATTTAAAACTGCTATACATCTTTCCGAATGGTTAAAATTTTTTAAAAAACTGACAATATCAAGTAATGGCAAGGATGTCAAATCACAGAACTCTCACACGCTGCTGGTGGAAATGTAGATGCCATACAGATTCTACTATTTCATGCTGGTAGTGATGTTTCTTTTTGTCTTGTACATGCTTTGAAAAAGTTTGACTATTTAAAACTTGAACATATAGTAAATTCACTATAGGATGCAGTAGATTATTTACCAACGGCAATGAAAATTTCAAATGAGTACTAGGCCAGCCTAATCTCTCCTCATCCTGAAGCTCAGGGACATTTGTCGAAGAGGGGGCAGTAAGAGTGTAAGAGCAAAAGGATGGGAGGAGCAATGATTTGCAAGATTCTCCACACTAGTTAGGGTCGAAGCTATCATAATAGGACTTTGCATGACCTGCGCAATGTCCAACACACCTCACAAAGTCTAGCATCAGCTAAAGGCACCAAGATCCTTGGAGGCAAGGGATTGACAGCCACAGTAGTGTTCCTATGCTTAAGGGGAACACAAGAAAGGGTTCAGGGAAATGCCACTGGGTCCTTGTATGTCATCGGAGAGGAGGACCCAGAGGAGAGTTAGGCATACACAATAAAGGACTCTCTGGGAATTGGGAGGGAGGCACTGGGGGATGGGGAGGGAAGGGAGGGGGAGCAGGGCATTCAGGGAGAGGAGGAGGGAGGGAGGGAACTGGTCTACCTATTAAGTTTGTATGAGCGGTAATAATAAAAAATGTATTTAAAAAAAAAAAGAAAAAAGAAAAAAAAATTTCAAATGAGTTTAAAAGCCTATGCCTGATGTTTCATAGTAGCTTCATTCATAACCCAAATGTCCTAAGGTAGTAAGAAGAAAAAAGAACTATATATTTACATACACACGCAATATGGAACACTATTTGGCAATAAAAAGGAATAAGCAGTGACACATGGAATTCGGATAGTGCATTACAGTGAGTGAAAAAGACCCAATCTCCAAAAAGACTTAATGAATCCATTTCTATTAACATTCTAAAAAAAATCCAAATTAGCAGCAATGAGAATAAATAGGCCGATGCCAAGCCTTAGAAGATGAGGTAGGATAGGCCCACATACAGTGAAGCATGAGGAAGTGTTTGGTGTGATTTTTGAACAATGATTGTGATATAATTAATCAAATCAGTATATATGCTATAACTCCCAAAATGGTATGCCAAATAAAATTTAAGACCTTTAAGAAAGTGTGATTATATCCTTATTAACTGATGACAGTAAGATCTGAGCACAAAAAGGGAGACTGATCTTGTGTTATTCCCTTGACCTCCTCCTCTGAATGTCTCAATGTTGTTACTCTTAAATCCATTCTGCTCCTGACTGTAACGACTTTTTTTCTTTTTGGAGGGGTGAGGGTTGAAGCCCAGCATCAAGCTGCCCAAGAATCCCAGTGCTGAGATTACACTGCACAAGGGGCCAGGCTGCAAACTACTCTTGACATGACCTCCTTCAATCTTCCCAATACCTAGCTGACATGCAACGGCCTTCCCTATTACCTAGACAATGATGAAGTAAGTGATCATACTAGCTTGTTATAACTCTTCTGCTTTCCTTTACATACACACACACAAACAAAACGTATGCACGCACATGAGCGCACAGGCGGGAGGGGGATAGGGATAGTAGTTCTTATCCATAGTCACACTCTTCAGTTACCTACCACCAAATATAAGATGTAAGAAGTAACCCATTCATAAATTTTAAACGTCATGCAGTTCTGAGAGGCATGATGAAATTTAATGTTTGACCATGCCACTCAGGCTGTGAAGTCTCCTTCTGTCCACCACATTCGCTTATTCCTACTCACCTACTTATCACCTATATTGTGTGGCTATCAGATCAAATGGGCTGAAGTGGAGCTACCTTACACCTGCTCAAGAACCCTTTTTCCACTCAATAATGGCTCCAGAGCAGAAGACAAATGGTGCTGGTGATTTGGAAATGACAAAGAGAAGCCATAAAGTGCCTCCACCAAAAGAAAAAGTAAAAGTTCTCAACTAAAATGAGGAAGAAAAAGAATTACATGATAAGTTGCTAAATATGATCTATGGGCAAAATTATAAAGAAAAATAAATTGATACTAGTTTCAATGTCATATTCACACTGTAAAAACTATGGCCATATGCATGGTTGGTGCTTAATTAAGATGGAAAAGGCTTTCAATTATCAATTTCAATTTAGGCAACCATGGGGAAGGGAGAGGTCATTTTAGAACACATTCCATGGAGAAGAGGACACTATACCTTGTCTTAATAAAACAGTTTAAGTACAACAATACAGCCAGTTCCTTCAGTTAGTATACATTATTTTAAAAATATGGGATAAAATTTTTAAATTTGGGCTGGGGAGATGGCTTAGAGATTATAGCATCTGTAACAACTGAGAAGTGATTTACCAAAAAACTGTTTCTCTTCTCTAGAGCTCCAACCTAATGCATTAAAATTTTTCCATCATTGGTATTTTAAGCCATAAATGGTGGTGAAAGACATTGTCATCAAATGTGAAATCCAAGTGAACCAACTTCACCAAGCTACAGGTTGGTTTCCTATTAGCAGAGCCACCACAGTAAATAAGCAAAATCTTCTTAGTAAGAAGGGGCTCTAAGCAAGAATTATGCCCACTGTCTTTCATCTAATAGACATGACTTATTTTAATATAGCAAAGCCAGAAGATTTATCACTGCCCGGAATTATATAAAGGCCTAACAATAAGATTCTGATTAGTGTCACAAAAGATCAAAATATAAATCAATTATAAACTTATAGGAGTTGATTTGCAATTAGAGTCTCCAAATATAGTTCCCAGAATTTCACAGAATAAATGAGTTTCTCTGACTGATACCCACTCATGTATAAATGAAGTAATTTCAACATTAGAAAACTCAGCTGTATCTAGTATACCCTCATTTATATAAGAGAAGTTTCTCAAACTTACTCTCAAACATGCATTCAACTAAAAGGTTGAAAGCAGGTAAGGGAAACACATTAATTTACATATGCTATTACAGGAATAAGAACAAGCTAAATAAGTCTAATGTTAGAACACAACTAAGCTAAAACCCAAAGTGCACGTAAATAGGGGTGTACACACACCAACAAAGAATATGGGGTAAGCGAAAACAAAGCTATCTTAGAAAATGAAGCAGCAACCTCAGTCTCTTCTTAAAAATAAAAAAATTTCTTCCAAACCAAAAAAGCGTTTTTATGAATTGTCAACGAGGTGGTATGTCTGTCCCACCATGAAGAAAGTAAATTACCTGTGGATACTAAAATATTAAAACCAGAAGTACATGATGCAACACAACATATGAATTACAAATATGAAAGGTCTGTAATTCTCATGTCTTCTCAACTTCTACTTACAGAATGATATGTAATGATAGTCACACTTCCTAATTTTGAAAACATGACAAGTGGATGTTATTTCCAACCTGAATTGGTCCATCTCTATTCTCGAATAATGTTTCTACTCAAACTAGCTGTAATTCAGGAGAATAACAAATAGCCTTGACTAACAAATCATGAGATATTTCAGATACAGACCACCAGCTTTGCAACTTATGAACCAATGCATGCACAACAGAGAACATTACTTATAAGCGGTACTTACGTTCTTTTCGGTGTTCAACTAAACCTACAGCCTGCTTTGCTGAGCACTTTGCAAACCAGTTGTCCCCAAGTAAAACAGTGACTTCATTAGTATGGACAAGTTTTCCTGGCATGAAGGCAAGGGGACCAAATGGTACCTAGTGGTCAGAAAAGAAAAAAGGTAAGAATATTAAAATACTAAAAATATACTTTTTAAAACATTTAGAATGAAAATACCCACAATTATTATTGAATTCTTACTTATGCATTAGGAAAAATAAAATGACAATTTCACAGAAATTTAACATTAAAACTTCACTAAGAAACATCTATGGAAAAAAATTATCTTTAAAACAGGAAAACAGATAAATTTCATAATTTACACAATAGCTGTTAGAGAACATAAAACTATCTATGAATGTATATAGGTTTCATTAACTCTTAAGTCTAAATGAAACCACAATAGTAATGAAATATTGTTATTGGAGAATACTTTCTGGTGTAAAAAAAAATCACTTCCAATAAAATAAATTTGTATTAAAAAAGCAGATATTGATAGCTTTAATGAATCTATCTATATAATTACAAAAAATTTAAACAAAATCTTTACAAAGAATAGTCATGAGGTCAAATACTATGACCCAGGGCTCATGAACAGATCACCATGTCAGTATGAATTGAAGGTCATTAAAAAAGAAATTAGCAGCACCTTTTTATATAAAAATCAATGTTCTAGAATTTAACTCTGTGAACTACAAAACATTATGACCTGTTCTTGCTCTAGTTAATATGAAATAACTAAGTACCATATTCCTGTCATAATTACATTTATTATACAGTAAGTTTGCACAGCAAATAAGTCAAATTCTGGGCTAACTAAAATATAACAAGTACATACACCACTTTTACACAGTAAATACCAACAATCATTACAATACTGCACACCACTGCACTATTACAGACCTCTGCTACAGAGTCACTTCTGACACTCATCAGCTGGGCAGTGTGTCAACTGACAAGCTTTCTAGGAAAAAATCCTGTCAGTATGATCACAAAACCAACATGTTACTTTAAAAGAAGCACAGCGGGCATACCATGACACTGTAAGACAACTTGTCAGGCAAGGTGCCGAGTCTTTCTTGAAGGGCGTTATAGTCATTATCTACCTTCTCCCTGGTGAGGAAAAACACCAAACCAGTGAGCACACAAACAAGCAAGCAACTCATTCAGCCGGCTAGTCCAAGAAGCCATTTATACAGTCTTTTTTTGATTGCAAAAGTGGGTTTACAAAGTTTAGCAATAGCATAATTTTCTCAATATTCGCTGAAAATTAAAATTATTTTCTGAAATAGAACACTCACCTTTTGGCAATGTTTCTAAAGTAAAAGATGGCCTACAGTGAGTAAAATGCAGCAATGAAGGACAAGCAAAAGAAGGGCAGATGTTTACAGAGAGCAAGAAAGCTAGGAGGGGAGTGGTAACTGGACAGCTTCTGCCTGTGCCACCCATGTAGAGCACAAGCTGTGAGCAGGTGCTTGCAGTACCAGGAGCCTCAGCCTGCAACATGTGTCGTCAACTCTTCAATTATTCACACTAATGTGATTAAGGAGAGAGACAACCAGCCGAGGGTAGAAGAAATCAGGCAGAGGTAATACAAAAAGCACCTCAGTTTGGCTCTGAGGTCTGTTTCACGGAGCGGCAGAACACAGCTAAAGCCAGGCATGGTCACACATGCCTATGACCCCAGCACGCAGGAGGCGGAGGCAGAAGGATCAAATTCTAGGTATTCAGCTACGTAAGGAATTTGTAACCAGCCTAGGTTACTTGAGACTAGGGAGAAGCAGGAGTGACAGAGCTACCAAGTATATCCACTTTCACTGCCCCAGACACGACTGCCACAGCAGCCTGCAGGGCTTTGGCCTGCGTTCCCTGACACCAACACCTAGCCTATTCTGAGATTATACTTCTAAGACTTCTCTGCTAGGATGAAGGCGGCACGCAGATCTGGAGTACTGAACGATTCTTTAAAAAAAAATAACAAAGCAATAAAATCACCAACTCAGCAAGTAATTTAAATGAACATGTAGATATTGTCAAATTGAAATGAGGATAAACTGCTACATAGGTAATCACTCTCAGATAATAAAAATGACTACACTACTGTCATGGAATTTGTTTCAGTTTACTCCTTAGCTCTTCTACAGCAGTAGTAACATAATTAATAAAAATTATCTCACTTGGCCTTAAAACCTCAAGGAATTTCACAACTATGTTGATAACTACCCAAAAATACTCCTGTGGTAATAGTTCTAAACACTCTCCTCTTATAAGAGAATGCAGAAGATGGAAAGGCGCACAGGGAGGATTCGATCTCCTGCACCATGGTAAGGGAAGCACTAAGCTAACCCAACTCTCTGAGTTTATCTCAAGCAAACTCAACAGTGTTCAAATGCTTTGTGTAAACATTTCCAAAACCCATTTCTATACAAATATTTCTATTTTTTGTCTGTGTGTCTACATGTGTCTGGCAGGTGTGACAATGTATGTGTGTGTATGGGTAGGTGTCCATACATATATGAAGAACAGAGGTCAACATCTGGTATTTTCCTCAATCATTCTCTACCTTATTTGAAACAAAATCTCAAGCTACTCAATGAGCTTCAGAGATCCGCTTGTCTTCATCTTTCAAAGTTAGGGTTACAGGTGCATGTCACCACACTTTGTTGGGGTTATAGGCACATGTCACCACACCTGACTTTTACACGTAGTCCAGAGATCTGAGCTCAGACCCTTGTCTTGAGCACCAAGCACTTTATTGAATAACTCATCTCCCAAACCCCTACTGTTGAATTTTGATAAGAAACTGGCATTTCACACAAGATCCACTTCCATTAAGGTCTTTTCTTATGTGCATCCAGGCGGGGTACAAAGCTCTAGGCTCTGAATTGTGTGGAGTTCATGATGAAGCAAGACAAACTTGATACGTGGTACTGGGTACTGCTTGGTCCATGTTCAGAAAGGCCCACACAGAGGCTGCCTATTTTATCACCTTACCTATGTCATCTCAAACCTTTCTGAGTCTATCTTTAGTGGGGTTTGCTTATCGTGAGTATCCTCTGATACCTAAAGCAGTCGGGAGGCTCTGAATGCTGCTGATCGTGGATGAAGTTTTATCTAATAATACAATCAAAACTAAGATGTCTTTGAGGAGCACTTTCTCTTTTAAAAGGCAGCCATAATAAAGGCATCTAATACAAACATAAATAGCTGTAACCTTAAACTAAGATTAAAACCTTTATGACATGACAGACCCTATGTGAAATATTTATTTTCATAAAATTATAACATATCTGAGACAGCAGATATGAAGCTAAATGAAGTGTGTGCAGAAGTACTTAAAGGTGAATCATGCCATTACAGAACTTACTTTGAAATGTCTTAGAAAACTGGATTAATGGATGAAGTACAGACAGTACACAATCAAGTCTTACCTACGCATTATTCAACTTCTCTATACAGGAAGATTTTTTAAACAATACTTAAATGGAGACAAGTATTTAAGAAAAGGACTCTAGTGGTTAACTTTTTTCTTAAGGAGAAAAAAGCCTTTATAAAGAAAAAGTTAAGTTCTACAAATTTTGTGCAGGCAAATGATAAGTCTCTAGTATTCACAACACAAAGGGGAGATAAAATCTTTGGTTAAAACAGTAAGAGCTTGCTAATTTTATTTAAATAGGAAAGCAAAACTGGCAGAAAATACTAAAATTAAATCTTTTCTTTTCCTTAGAGAAAGTCTTCATTCACTTTCCTTTGCCTAACATGCTTAAAAAAAAAAAAAAAAAGCAAAGAACATCATGAGATGTTTAAAAAGAAAAAAATGGAAATAGGAATTAGAATCAGTATGTAGCTACAATCTGGGACAAAGAGTGAATTTAAGAAACAATGAAGCACCAAGATTCTGAAATATGTGGGAATCAATATGTGATCACTAAAAGTTATTTTTGGTCTACAACACTATTCTAGAACTTCCTAGGAAGCATCCAAGAAAGTCTTGCTTCAAATCAATTGACTATCTTCTCCTCAACAGGGCAGCAGTCACATGTCACAAGGCTCATCACTCAAAATATTGCATATCTTTCTCAAATTTACAACCCATCTTACTAATGCTCCACCAGCTTGAAGAATTCCCTGAGCCAATACCTCTGGAATTAGGAAAAGAGAAGAAAGAACATTAATTCAGGCATGAATGAAGGTAGAAAAACCTTTCCTTACTGATACAAGTAATGGTGACGTTTCTTCAACAGTCTAAAGAAGTCACTTAACATAATAAGAACATCCAAGCTCCAGGAAACAGTTTAAGATTAATGTTGTTTCCAGCATTAATCTGAGAAGCTTCTTACAGCAGTGATGGATATTTAATGCAGAAATCTATGACTAGATAAGTGCCAAGAATCAGTGACGGTAGAGAGCTGAGCCCTACATGGAACAGCTACTTTCCCTCCAAAGTTAGGGGACCACCAAAGAGGGGTGGGAAGAATAGAAGAGGAAGGGGAAGGGCAGATGGACATACAGTCCTGGCACTCAAAAACTTATTGCAGCTGTGGTCATCTGCACATGAATGAGCCTGTCCACATCTCATCAGGATGGGGAGGAGCCTGTGAAGCTCCACTTCTCCCTGAGGGACTAATGGCAGTAAAGGTTGCTGGGAGGGACTTTTACTGCAGTGGTGTAGTCACTGCTAAGTTGCCCTTGTTCCAGCAAGTAACCTCCCACCCACAGGTGGACAAGAAACACTAAACTCAATATGTCACATACAAAAACAAGACATGAAATAGGAGAGGAACTTGAAAAGAAGAGTTTCAGTAAAAGGGGGAGAAGGGTGAAAGCACAATGGGGTGGGGAGGGTGGAACTGAGCAAAGTAATGCAAGAAAGTGTTAAACTATAATTTTTTATTTCAAAAAAAAGGAACATTCTTGGAAAGGCCTACAATGCCACTGCCGTCTGCAATCCTCATTTAATTTTAATTTAATGTATTTGCATGAAGTCAGTACTGTTATTATTTTGTCTTAAATTGTCACAGCAAGATTTAGGTGAAATGAACTCATGCTCTCTTTTTACAATTCTATTACATCTAAGAACTGTGATAAGGACACATTAACATTGTAGCACATGCTCCTTGTGTGAGTCGTGGGAAACACCACACATAATCTAATTATAAAGAAGAAAAAAAGAATCTAAGTATAAGAACTTACAGCTTTTCAAAATCAATTTAACAAAATTACTGAAAGAGGTACATACAGCTAACAGCCACTGGAAGGATCATGTGCTCTTGTGTTCTCTCTGCAACTACCACGTGTATACATAAATTAACATTTGTAGATTATTTGAAGTGTCTTGATTCTTCATTCACAATTAATATTTTCTCTAAGATTAAAATGAACTCAAAGTAGAAAAAAATGCTTTAAATTACATAAAAACATTAGTCTTTGAAAGAAATTACCCAAACTGCCTAGTTCAGTTAATTTTATGTGATAAATTTACAGGTAGTTTTGTCCTGCTGTCCTTTTATTTTCCTAATCTTTCAGAGGTTTACAACAGAAATTAATGTTTGTACTCGTTTTACTTTTATCTCACCATAATCCATGGCTTTTGCCACATAAAATTTGACTTTCTGTATTTCTAAAGTCTAAGTAGAGTGATGAGTAAGTTGCTGATCCTTATGAAAATTATGAAGAATAAAGCCTTATATTTCCTATGTTTCAACAGTAAGCAAGTTCTTATACAATTCCTCCACGTACTAATTTCTGGAAAAAGACTTGAAAGAGGAAAAATAACAATTACAGTTCTTAACCCACCAAATATTTAAAACATCTTTAAATCAAAATAAAACTGCAATAAGCGTCACCAATTGGGCCATGGATTAATGATGAGCAAAAAACAAATTACAGACTGACAATTCATGCAGACTGTTTTGCAGAGTCAGATTACCTGGGGATAGTCTGCATGTTAAAATCTAGCTTCCAAATCTAAGCAGACAGGACTCCAGTGATTCATTAGGCCATTCTGAGTTCTTAAATAGTGCTCTATGTCAAAGTGATTTCAGTTGTATGTTATTTCTATTTTTAAAAAACGGGAAACTGGGGGCTGGAGAGATGGTTCAGGGGTTAAGCCTCCGCCTTGCAGGCGGAAGGTCCTAAATTCGGATCCCAGATCCCACGTATAGACTCCAGGCGGAAGCGGGGGCGGCCTGTGCTTCTGGTCCTGGTAGGGCGGAGCCTGTGAATCCCGGGGCAGGAGGTGGAGCCGTCCAAGGTGGTTCCCGAATTCATCCATGGTTCTACACATACACATACACAGACACACAGACACACAGACACACAGACACACACACACACACACACACACACACACACACACAGACACACACATGCGCGCGCACATACAACGCACATGCGCACAGTTGAATAAATAATAATAATAATAATAAAATTATTATTAAAAAAAAATGGGAAACTGAAAACTCCCAAGTTATACTATAAGCAACACACTCTTGGCTCCATTAGATACTCATTGAAACCAAGAAGTCACAGGAAATTCTGGACACTGGGAATGTATCATCATCCAACAAAATATTTCAAAAAGAGGCAGAATTAGATCTCTTAAAATAATATTGCCAACTAGGGACAGGGAATCCCACACAACACTAAGTTTGTCCCTTTTTTCAGATATGCAGTATTAGTTTGGCTGCTTCCATAAAGACTTAAGGACTCCTAGAGATAGTAATCGAATTATAAGTTTAAAAAAAATTAAATAAAACGGGATAACAATCATTTATAGTTTGACCTTAGTAACAAAAATATACACAGAGAATTAAATATTTTCAAAATAATGGAAAAACTACTCATTCTTCAGAATTATGACTAAATTTAACTTATTTTCCTTTTTCTATCGTGTGTGTGTGTGTGTGTGTGTGTGTGTGTGTGTGTGTGTGTACCATGCACGCTGTGGAGGTTGCCATCAGGAATCATCCTGGATAGCTCTTCCATCTTATTGTTTTGAGGCTGGGTCTTCAAACTCACAGCTTGTCTTTAGGGCTGGACTAGATTCCACTTTCTGGGGCTTAGAATTTAGAAGGCTGAGGCAAGATTGATGGGAGTTTGGGGCCAGCTTGGACTGCAATATTAGACCTTGTCTAGAAGGGAGGTAAGACAGGAGGGAGGGAAATAAATTCTCTCAACAACAGATAGATATGAATTTATACATACAAACACATATGTATGCATATGACTATCTGTATTTTTCCTTATTCTAACAGGAAAAAATCAACAGACTTATGGTTTTAGTTATTCAAGTATGTTTCCTAGCTTTTTCCAACTAAACTGTGATCACAAACTATGACAAATTATTCTTTTCCACAAACATTTTTTATCCAGTTTTCATAAAATTTGTTTGTTTTAGAAATCTCCTCTCAAAAATCACAAGATATATCCAAGATCCTTGGGTCAAATTTAAAGCCACTCTGCAAAACTAATAGAGTACTTTTCTGTATTTTCATTTGGCTGCTTCATGCAATGTAATATATCTTTACTACTTAATGTCCTTTAAAATGTTTTAAAGGAAGCAAGATGTTTTTACACCTCACATGAATAAACATATGGTTATACACAAGGCCACGACACAGACCAGCTAACTGTGCCTGGTTCCACATCCACTACTTCATTCAATCCCACGCATCAACAGAGAGTCCTGAATCTTCTTTTCCTTGTGAACGAAGAATCATCTGTAGTATATTAAAAATGACAAACTCTCAGAACTCTTCTATGGACAGGTGGTGGTCATTTCCTAATCTTCTGAATCCAGCTGTCTCTATGAGTTCTCTGCGCACTGAAATGTGGCCTTTCAACTTCCTTTCCGACTGCCCTGAGGGCACCATGTAAAAAGAGGTTGCTGGATAAAGGCCACAAAAACAGAGGCTTGGCAGTCCACACAAAAGTCATGAACTTGTGCCTGAAGCCATTCTGGACAACCCACTGACCTAGTCACCAAATAAATGGCTGCACATAAGGAAACAACATCGATACTAACAACTAAAAGGGCATCTGGTGAACCAACCATAGAACTAGGCACAAATTAATTTTATTGCTTTAAGACAACACATTTGGGGTCATTTTACTGAGAACAATAAAATCAGGGACATATTATCTTAACCAAAGCATATTTTGATTTGAAAAAAATCCTTTCAATGATATTAATCATTATTTATAAGAAACAAAAATGAGGGGCTGGAGAGGTGGCTCAGGGTTAAGCCTCTGCCTTGCAGGCGGAAGGTCCTGAGTTCGGATCCTAGACACCAGGCGGAAGTGAGGGCGGCCTGCGTTTCCGGTCCAGGTAAGGCGGAGCCTGTGACTCCCTGGGCAGAGTAAACAACGAGGAGGCGGTCCATGGTGGTTCCCAAATTCGTCCGTGGTTCTACACACACATATACGCACACACACACACACACACACACATACATGCGCACAATTGAATAAATAAAAAAAATGATTAAGAAACAAAAATGAGTACCTAAAAGTAAGCTATACGACAATGAAAACTGTATGAATGAAGAGTAAGAGCTTGCTGAGGATGACCTTCACTATATGATGTTACTGAAAAGTATGAAAATTAGCTTCATTTGTTACTCAAAAGGATGGGGGTAGAATATATCTAAGCATTTAGAAGACTACATACAACCACCTACCCAATGTGACATACTTCTGTAAAGATTTATAAGACATAAAAACAACTGCTTCCACTCAGTCAGGAAACATTTGTCTAGCATTTTCAAGGCCCTAGGTTTAATCCCCAGCACCAAAAACAAAACAAAACAGAACAAAAACTTCTTTCAGAAAAGGCAATTGAGAACACAGAGATCAGGGTAGGGAAAAGTTACATCATTTATTTACAGCCCATTTTATGCCCACTGAATGTATTTCCTAACTAAAACTTGTACCTAAATCTTTAAAAAGTAAAATAACAGTTTTTTTTAAATCTTTTACAGATATAATGAAATATTTCCAGATGAGTTAGATTTCCTTCCTTCTTATTTTCTTCCCTTTTCTTTCTTTTA
Source organism: Typhlomys cinereus (assembly GCA_023101885.1). Lineage (NCBI taxonomy): Eukaryota > Metazoa > Chordata > Mammalia > Rodentia > Platacanthomyidae > Typhlomys > Typhlomys cinereus. Next base: position 525,528 of record JALPQD010000569.1, on the reverse strand, counting down.
GAGACAGATCACTACACAGAGGAGAGTGACCTTAAATTTATGATTCTCCTCTCACCACTGCCCAAGTGCTAGGATTACAGTCTGAGCCATCGTGCCAGGCTTAGATTCATTTCAAGATAATTGGAAGAGAAAGGCAGAATGGGTATTAAAATTAAACAGTATGTATATACTGTTAAGTTGACAATTATTGAAGCTAAGGGGATACATGAGGGTTCACTATACTACTCTGTTACCCCGCATTTGAAATTCTTCATAACAAAAAGTTATTTTAAAATACTAACATCAGATTTCATATTTTAAAAATCCAACTTTCTGCCTGATTGAAAAAATAGCACATTCCTATAATTCCAACACCCAAAGAAGGTAAAGTAGAATGACTGACTAGAGTTTCAAGCCAGCCTGGGACTCAGTGTAAGACTCTACTTAAAAAAATAAATAAATAAAAGGCATGAATGCAAAATATTCACAAATGTTCATGAAACACCGAAGTACTTATTCTTAATCATATGTGACAACTAAAATTTTAAGAAAAATGTGAGATACTCATAATTCTTGAGTGACAAGCTGGGTGTTCTGTGGACACATCTCACTCAATGCTTACTGCAATCCTGAGAGCTAGGTAGTATCATACATTGCAGGAAGAAAACCAAAGATCTTCACATAGCTGCTCCAAGTTACAAAGTAAGTAACAGAATTCAATTGCAAGTCTGGGACTCTAGATGCCATTCTCTTTGGGGAAGAATTTAGGAAATAAAAGAAAATTACAAATAATTCATCAACAGATTAATCAGCTGCTACTGGACCAAACAATACACTTGACACTCGCTTTTAATAAATTATCTTATTTTTCTGATCTAAGCAAAAAGGATTATAAACAGTTTTATTCTTAAAAAAAACTTAAATCTTCACTAAATTGAAAACCATTATTATCTCTAAAAGAATGCTATACAAATTCTCATCTTTAAGCTCAAACATTTCCTCTTCATATCTGTTATTACTGAATAGATACTATTAAGTTCTTAGTTCACCACAGTTCTGGGATTTAAATTAACTTTTTGGTAGATCCACACCATTTTCACCCCTGCTTTTCTAGAAATACTTCTACTTCTTGTCTAATATTTGAAGTAAATATGTCCCTAAATAAGCCCTTTCAAACTGCACAAACATAAACATCACTGGTAAAAAAATTTATTTTTAATATCATGTATCTTGCACCTCCTAGTCATATTAATATATGCCCACAAAGAAAAAGCATATAGCTAATCAAACTGCACTTAGACTGGCTAATGCCAAGAGTCAAAGAATTAAAGGAATACTCTTTAAAACATCATACATGAAACACACTTAAGAATGGCTCTACTCTCTCAATGCCTTGCTCCCTATCTCTGCTAACGGTGCAAAATGATTCCTATTTCTCTAGTTAGTGTCCAACTATGAATTCTTCCACTTCTGAGTCTTTCAATTCCAAACAGCAGAATAATACTGGCATGTGGTAAGAACATAATTATTGTTTCAAGATTTAAGAGAATATAAAAATAGTACAAGAATTCCAAAATGCTCCTGAATAGCAATTTCCTGGCTTTCAGAAAAATGGGTATACTTCTCTTTCAATTTTTTAAATTTTTTTCATTTACTTATTTTTATTCTGTGTGTGTGTGTGTGTGTGTGTGTGTGTGTGTGTGTGTGTGTGTGTGTGTGTCTCAGAGGGCACTGTGTGTCCCTATGGAGGACCAAGGGTGACTTCCAGAACCATTCTTGGATTTCCCAGGCTCCACACATCAGAGCCAGAAGTGCAGGCTGCCTCCATTTCTGCCTGGTTTTTTTATATGGGAGCTGGGATCCGAACTCAGGACCTTCTGTTTGTGAGGCAGAGTCTTAACCCGAGCCATCTCTCCAGCCCAGTTTCAATTTTTAAACATGACTAATGGAAGAGTTCATGACCATTCAAATTCTACCAATAACATGATACAGATTCTTTTTGAAAAGCTAACAGAAACTATTTCCTAAGCCCTATCAGAAACGATTCAGCACAAAAAACAAATTTAAAGAGGAAAATTTTAATTTTGAATGTATACTTTCAGATATGTATAGGCAAACATGCCAACCTCTTGCTGTATAGAGGACTCTAGCAAATGGGAAGGGAACTGAGCATCTAAGGGCTGCCCTGTGCAAATACCACTTTTTTGCCTATTGCTGTATTATCTGTAAACTATGGTATAAATATGGCTAACAAATTCCACTTTCACCTATTCAAACATTTACTAAGTGCCAATTTTCTGCCAAACACAGGAGGACAACAGGAAGATAAAAACATGTTCACTATCATCCACGAACTTACCAACAGGCAAAGGACTTTACCAAACCTGCTAAAAACAAGCTGTATCATTGTTCTGAGTGAATACAACCTCTTCTGATTTCTTACCAAAACTTCCAAAAGTCAGATATTCACATAAGGAAAACTTCTGCTATGAATTATTTAATGGATCTCACTCTGACCAAATTTGCAGGAGGAAAACCTTTTTGACCAAGGACTTGAATTTCACATTTTAAGCTGAACTGAATGTATAATGAAAAGCGAATAGTCCGTTATGGAAATGTTGACAGACTTACACCAGAGTGGATGCAATTACAATGTTGCATTTATTGAAAATTAATGAAGTCCTGAATTTTTATTTATTAAGTGGGTATTATTAGTTTCAGATTACTTTCTACAAGCCAATAGTCAAAATTTAATAAGGTGATACATACAGATGGCACTGATTTTCACTCTTATCCACTGCTTGCAGCCTATGAACACTTAAATAAAAAAAAACAGTTAACATACACTACTATAAATTATTTCCTTGGCGATCTCTCAGGCATGAAGAAAGAGTCTCTTAAAATAAATTTAAAATATTATATGCTTGATGGTGTATAACCAAAGGTTTAATCTCACCATTAAAGGGGCAGTTACCATGCTTTTGCAATAACCCTGCAGACAATAATCAAGACAGCTCCTGTTGTTCTCTCAGTAAAATCTTCGTAAACACAGCACGGATATACTGCAGTTTGACATCTGTAAGACCAACAGCTATACCTCATAACAACATATAATGTAAGATCTTATTCACCAGTAAATGGAGCATTTTCCTCAGAAGCAATAGAATAGGACAGTATGTTATTTACCAAGCATTGTCCTATTAACTACAGATTAGCACATTAAAATAGACAGACATTCTCTTAATCTAAAAAAGGTACAGTCTATAAAGGGAGCTCAAAAATGTAGAAAATTAAATTTTTTACACTTTGGTAAAACATGTCCTATTTCTATCATTATTTTGAAGCAACCGAGTATCACTATTTTTCTATTGCAAATATAAGAAATATTACTAAATCAACGGTTCAAAGATATTTCAGTCTCTAATTCAAAATGGCATTAATATCCTAACTTTTAAAAAAAGCAAGGTAGAATAAACACAAATAGTGACAAACTATGGGAAATTTTAAAGTATAATTTAAAGAAGAGTTAATAACAACATAAATTAGTATAAAAGGCATCCAAAATGGAGATTATTAGGATTCAATTCTCTCACCACACTCTCTCTCTCTCTCTCTCTCTCTCTCACACACACACACACACACACACAGACACCAGAACACCATTATTTACATATTAAGTACATGAACCCATCAGTTGTTCACAAGAATAATAAAATAATCTTTCACTCACCAATGTTGGATTTTCTCCTGGCAGTTAGTGACCACCTGTCATGAAAACAGATAACTATTCATGAAAAAACAGGGCTAAGCACAGAGCTACAAAATTCAGTGCATCAGAAAACTACAACAGTTGCTTTACAGATTTACTACCATCTCAGTGTACATTTTTATTTGTCAGAGGCACAGAGATGGGGATGTTAGTTTTTAAGCAACATACTTTATCATAGCCTTCTAACAGCAAGCTGATAACTGCAGAACAAATTACAGCTTTCCAATTCATACTTTGTACAAAACCTGCTTCATAACTATTAGGTGACATATGATATAAGATAACTAGCATTTTGTACAATCTACAGACCATTTTCAATATTACATATTTTGTAGAATATACAAATGTTATAAATAACAAGAAACCAATGTAACATCCACCTTATATCAGTAGAAAAAAATGATAGTAGTGAAAATATTTTATTTTGTCAACATATCCCTGAATGTTTCCACCTGTGATTTTTATTCTGATGTATTAAAAATGGATTCAGTTGTATTTTTCTGCTATATTTTCAAGAAGAAATACTTAGGATAAAGAAATGCTCTGAACAGTTCTCCTTCCTCCCAGTGAATTGTGATAAAATTTTAAGTACTTTATAACCAATGTAAACTATGTTTATAAGAAGAATGGAGTTAGGAACAAAAGTTATTTGCTGTTCTTTGAGGTATTTCAATAGGTTCTCAAAATGCTCAGGAAATAAGAACATCAAACAGTACAAATAAATGCATTTTTTAAAAATAATACTAGTTGTGTATAAATTTTTAAATTAATACTATTTTACACAATGTTAATCACCTATTTTTAAAATCACTTACTAATAAAAAATTTAGATATTTCAATATCACAGCATCACTTTAGAGAAAGAGACACTAAGGGACAAAAGCCATACACAGAAGCCATGTGGGAACAGTAATATGGTCTAGTCTGCGAGCTGAGCTCCAGTTCACTGCCCTAAGCGCCAGTACTGTCTCCTGCATGCATTGAATGTTTTGTCCCAAAATTACAAGATTGCTTTTTCACACTTGTCACTAAATTCCTCTATTATAACATTTAATTCCTGAAATAAATGTCCTTTGGGACATTTTAAATACTAAGGCAGCAATTCTGGACCAAAATACATGCTGTAATCAGAGACCCTACCATGCTACACATTAACTCAGCATAAAAGGTCTGTTTCAGAATGAAGATCTGCAGAGAGTATCAATCACATACCAACACTTAATAACAGTGGCAATATATAATACAGCACTGACTTCACATCTGGAAGAGACAGGCTAAAGCTACATCCACTGCACTGCTTCTGATTTGACAGTAATTATAAAATAGACAAAAGAATTAAATTTAAATTGAAATCCCTTCTAAAGTTCCTTTTTAACAACACTATTGAAAGATGAGACCCGAAAACAGCCAGGATGCTTTCCAATCTCAGCACATGTGTCTCCAAGCATGAAGTGAGCCAAAAGCACAGGAAGAAAAGCCCCGCAACCCATAAGAGCAGAATGTTCATTAACCTCTACATGATAATCCTTTCATAGCTGCATATTAACTAGTTACATATTCATAATCATTTACATTATTTAAAGGACCTTCAATGAAATTTTCTAGGCTATATCCATTAGTGATGGTGTTAAAGGTTACAAGAAGATAGTCTACTTAATGTTTCCAGGAAGCCTTTTTAATTAGTAAATATGTAAATCTGGCACATACTTCCTCAAGTTTAAAAACAAGTCACTGGTAGCCTGGTCTGTGTTCTCCCCCCCTCCCCAAGTCTTTCCTTTATTTGGTCCTGGCCATGTGTGTCCACTCCCCACACCATTCGTTCTTAAAACAGTCTCCCTAGGCAGATATCCAAAGACAAACCAAAACACAATTCCATTTCATAATGTACAAGAGACAGCTTCACTACCAAAATACTGCTAGACGGGGAAAGACGTACTTAGAACATAAGACACACTGGACAACACAGACAGCAGAGAACCAACTTTGGTCAGAGGGTACGAAGACACCTGTAACCTCCTAATGTTCAAACCCCTGCTGCCCTGCTCATAACTTAAGTCTTCCTTTTTTCCACAGAAAACATTTCAACTCAGTTGTTGTCTTTATATTTTGAGGTGTTTTTAAGCCTAACTGCCAAGGGAAAAAAAATCTTAAAAGGGAGAAAAATTCTAAGTTCAAAGCTAACTGTACCTGGGCTATGAATGAATGAATGAATGAATGAATGAGACTTTTTTGTTATGTTAACCCCAAATGATCTTATTTCTTCTTCTGACAGGAGACTCCTATTTATTTATCTGAATCGTAAAAGAATGACTACAAAATGGCAGGCATGGTTCTGTGGGCAACTCTTCAAAAACAAAGCATGAATGAATGAATGAATACTAATAAATAATAACTAATAAATAACTGATAAATAAATAAATAACTTCATCACTTTCTTGACCTCCATGAAAGTAAGGTAGCTATGGAGGAGTAATATTATCTTCATTCTGTTTGTAGAGTAATATCTTAGTATTTTATTATTTTGAGTGAGAGAGAGAGAGAGAGAGCGCGTATGACGCACACAAATGTGAATCAGAGGGCAACTTTCAGAAGTCCACTCGTCCACCACATGGGTTCTGGATATCACACTGAGAAGAGGCAGTTTTGTAACCTGGCCCTCTTTTTGCTTTTCAAGGCAATTATCCAAAATATCACTCTTTAAAAATCCTGTAACAAATTCCTGTAATACCCATAAACTAGAAAGAAACATAAGCTGGGGAATGGAGTGACAGAGGAGGATCCTGAAAGAGGGGAAGTAATATAATCCAGGGGGTAAGAAGGTAGAAAGGACAATAATGAAAGGAATGTTTTATATAGGGAGGGAAGGGATAGAAGATAGATGGGGAAAGTAATAATTAACACCAAACATATAAAACACAGCCAGACAGAAACCTTCTATTGTACAAATCCATCTAAAAACTATAATCATAAAAAAAGGATCAACTGGGGCTGGAGAGGTGGCTCAGGGGTTAAGCCTCTGCCTTGCAGGCGGAAGGTCCTGAGTTCGGATCCTAGACCCCACGTATAGACACCCGGCGGAAGCGGGGGGGGGGGGCTGCGTTTCTGATCCTGGTAGGGCAGAGCCTGTGAATCCCGGGGAAGAATAAACGAGGAGGTGGAGGCGGTCCATGTTGGTTCCTGAATTCATTCATGGTTCTACACACACACATACATACACACACACACACGCACACATGCACACGCACATACATACACACACACTCACAATTGAATAAAAAAAAAAAAAAGGATCAACTAATATATCCTCCACAGGGGAACAGAGAGGGTAAGAGAACAGATAACAGAAATTGACCTAAGATGCTCCTACCAGAGCTATGAGTGATTTAGCCGATTTTCTCTTATCAGAAAAAATGATACCAACTAAAGAGCTGTTGAAAAGAGAAACCACAAAGACCCCCCAAAAAAAAAACAAAATTAAGTATTTGCCATAGATATTGGTTGCCCTCCAGAACCACACAGTAAGATTCTATGCCACACACAACGATCATGAAGCATGGGGAAAAAAATAAGCTGGAATAAAGCTTCCTCCATCCTGGTCAGCCCCATAGAGCCAGATGGTATGATAGAGGCCACAAGAAGTAATTGGCACCTGCCATAGTTAAAGCACAGGTGTCAACTTGACCGTTGAGGATTTGAGCTCTGGGCATATTGGTAGCCAATTAATGATTGAGTTAAGCCCAGAGCAAACCTGCAGGAGATTGTCTACCTGATGGGGAAGGCCCAGCCATGGTGGGTGGGACTAGGCTCTGGAATAAAATACTCAGAGCTGAGTGAGAAAGTCAGCATCCTTCTATACACTTGGCCAGACATGCTGGTCCGGCAAGTAAGGATCATCCCTTCTCTCAGCTGTTGTGTTGGGGCCATGGTGTTGGGGCCATGGTGTTGGGGCAATCTCTCCTATCAAGCTGGACTGAGAACTGTAACTAGCAATCGTAAGAGAGAATAACCCCTTGTTCCCTTAAGCCATTGATGGTCATTTATCAGCAACCATGCAAGCGAACTGCAACAGCACCTTTGTCCACCTATAAGCATTGCAAGATACAGTAACAATCCTATCAAGAGGAGTCCAGTAATGCAACAGTGGCTTATAAAGTATGGGGATAACCATTTTATGATAGGCATTGGGGCTCGTTTCATGCCAAAGAACACATCCCTGGTACTGTAAACCAAGCCAGGTACCTGCAGATAGGGAGACCATAGGCCCTGGAAGGGAACAAACTTCTTAGTGTTAACTATAAATACTGGAAATACTGGATAGTAAGCTACCATCTGAGTACCTATCATTATACTCACAGGTCAAAGAACACTCAGCCAAGAAGTACCCACGTGCAATGGAAAATATGAACTACAGAGAATCACAACTGGCCAAAATACAAAGGAAAAGAGACTGTGGACATCTAAACAACCCCCTTTCTCCCTGTTCCAAGACTCAGGGAGCCTTGAGGAAGAGGGGGTGGTAAGAATGTAACAGCTGAAGCACAGGCACAGGTAAAGTCACACCCAAGAACTCAAAGCATGATGTCTACTTCCACTAGACTGCCACAGTAGCTGGCTATCAATATCTTGCCATGTAGCAAGGAAGACTCCATTAGACACTGCTGCCCTGAGAAACTGTATGGAACTAGAGCTAAATAAAAGAGAGGGAAAGCCTCTGAACTCTATGGTTTATCCACTAGTGAGCCATTCACATCTTGGTGGGTGCTCAAAGCACTAACTTAGTGCAGGAGTCTTAGATGGGACCCAGTGGATCATACATCCAGGGGGATTTGGAAGAGGGAAGGAGACAGGCTGAAGGGAAGAATGGATGAGGTGGGATGGAATGGAATTACGTACAGGCAGCAGGTGATAAAAACAAATTCATTGTTAATTTTTTAAAATTATTTAAAAGAAAATAAAGAGACAAGTTAAAAATGAAGCATGACTGGGGATATAGATTGGCAGAAAATTTGCCTAATATTGGCTTACTCCTCAGTACTAAAAACCAATTACCCATAACACCAAACAACAAGATATATAAATACCTACATCCAAAAGAAAAATTGGCACCTAATTCACACTATATATGAAATCTATGTCAAAGTGGATCATAGAGCTAGAGCCTAGGAAACCCAAGAACAAAGCAAAAAGGAGGTACAACAATCCAGGATGATTCCTGAAGTCATCCTTGGGCCTCCACAAGCACACAGTGCTCTCTAGTACACACAGATACACACAGAGAAAGAACTGGTTGCTAGGCTTATACTATTAAAATAATTGACCTGAGAAACTGTTTAATATGGTGATTATACTCAGTCAAAAATTATTAAAAATATATTTATATAGTAATATAGCAATAAGCCCACAGTAAAGGAAAGGAAACTGACCTTCCTCTTTTTAGATACAGACTATCACTAACAACCCAACTGTTAAAAAAATCATATGATAACTTGAACACAAACCTCAGACTTTTCACAACAGCAACATGTACCTAGACTTCATATGATGATAGTCCAGCAGCAAACACTTCAGGGAATTAGGTTTTCAACTAATTTACAAAAGAGGAAACCTATCTTTTGAGATAAAGTAATACCATATAAATTCAGTTTTAAAAACCACGACTTTCTGGTCCCAAAGTCCACACTGCCCTGTACAAGATTGCCTTCAACTTCAGGGTAAGAAAAACTGCTTATACCCAAAATCTTTCCTTAAGACACTGACTGCTGTTACTACTGGTGATAATGTCAGCAAATACAAAGATGCTTAAATTCATCAACTCACTAATATAATTTGTATTTCTTCCAAAGTCTCATTCCACTTCTGGCTCTTTCAGATCAAAGAACTTAATATAAACAACAAATTGGGAAGGTTTCTTACCACATTTGTAAGACACTCGTGACAACCCAGTGAGGTGCCCAGGAGAACCATGACAAACAAATCACTCGGCAACCTATTTTCTGTGCATTAGCATCCAGATAACACATTGCTACAAAAGGTCAAAATATTTGAAAAACTGTATGGTCAAAAAAACTAATGGAAAATAAGAATAGTATTCCTTCCCTGTTTTTCCTCAGAAGCTGCTTTTTAAAAATTATGCTACAGGGCTAGAGAGATGGCTTGGGTGTTAAAGCCTTTGACTCGCAAGCCACAGGACCCGAGTTCATATCCCCAGATCCCACATAAAAATGCCAGATGGATGCAAGTGTGGCCTGTATTTCCAACCCTGGAAGACAGAGCCTGGGAAACCCCACAGCAAAGCAATAGGAAGGTAGAGCAATCCAGGATGATTTCTGATGTCACCCTTGGGCTTCCAAAGACACACATACTTAAGTGTCATGATACACACCATACATGCACAAAAAAGATTATGTTATAAAGGAATGAATGATTTAACATACAGTTTAAGTTCTCCAGTATCTATTTATATTTGTGATATTATTTTGGTAACAGACCACAAGGGGGCATCAACCTACACATTCTTCAAGGGAAAACTCAGTGAAGTGTTAAAAGAGTTGTACCAAAGCAGAAAGTCTGAGGGTTAAGTGTGCTTCTCATTTGTGATACTTCCTTTATTTCTAAAACTTCTTACACTACTCTGAGATTTCCGATTCTTCTTAATGTATCAAAAGGCAGTGTGGGAAATAAGCCTGTCAGGGCTGGCTGAAGTCATTAGGTATGCTTCTCTTGCTGTACTGCAGCTTCCAGACAGATCTTCCCATTGGCTATATATAAAGCTGCTAAGTCAAGGAGGACAATATTAGTGGACTAGAGCTGTGGATGCTCAGCAAGCGCAGTTACCTGAGAGCTGCCCGCAGGACAAGAACATTCTAAAAAGACAAAGAGATGTACAGGTGTCATTACCACAAACTGTACTTTCAACAAACTCAGCTAAGAAGTCTTAACTCTTGCCTGGAATGGTAGTGTGTGCTTGTGACCCCAACACTTCAGGACACTGAGGCAGGAAGAAAACAAGCTTCTGCCTACCCTGGGCTTAAATAGCAATACCTTGTCTCTTAAAAGCAAAATTCAAAAATTTACATATCTTTTTAAACAAAGTCACAAAACAAGCAATGGGATAAAACACAGTAAGGTATTAAAATTAGTGAAGAAAAAAATTTCAATTTAAACAAATCCACATTTTAAATACACTGAAAAGAGGAATTACTACCACAAACTAAATCCAATCATATGGATCCACTTCTTTTTTTTTTATTTTATTATTTATTCAATTGTGCGTGTGTGTGTATATGTGTGTGTAGAACCACAGGCGAATTCGGGAACCACCATGGACCACCTCCACCTCCACCTCCCTCCTCCTTGTTTACTCTGCCCGGGGATTCACAGGCTCTGCCCTACCAGGACCAGGAACGCCCCCCCAGCCCCCTCCCCCCCACTTCCGCCTGGTGTCTATACGTGGGGTCTAGGATCTGAACTCAGGACCTTCCTCCTGCAAGGCAGAGGCTTAACCCCTGAGCCACCTCTCCAGTCCCCTGAATCCACTTCTTAAGCTACTTAAATGTTACTTAAAATTTTAGCTCAGATGAAGTCAGAATAAACACTTCAACTCTTTCAAGTTTTTAGCCCGTTTCCCCAATCTAAGGTTTGGAGGCACTCTCTCAGCATTCTAACCTGGTCTCTATCTCTTCTCTTTCCCTCTTCTCTCCTTTTCCCTCCCTCCCTCACTTCTTTTTCCTCTTTCCATGGAGGCCTGAGACTGATATGGGGAATCCTCTTTGATTGCTCTCCACCTAGGATCTCTCAATCAAATCCAGTGCTCAACTATACAATTAATCTCACTAGCAAGTTTATACAGGGGATTCATAGTCTCCACTTTCCAAGGCAAGAATTACAGACTGACTACCACGTTTACCCAGCATTTACATGGGTTCTTGGAAACTGAACAGCAAGCACTTTAACCACTAAGCTATCTCTCTACTCCATAATCTTGTCTTCAATTTCTCTACCACCACCCCTGCCTCTCTTCTTCCTCATTCTCTCATCCTCTCCCTACCTGTCAACCATACTTCAGTATTGTGTACCTCATTCCCTTGCACATTTTCCCTCAAATTAGGACTCTTTTTTCTTTCAGTATTTATTACTCATAATCCCAATTCCAATTACATATGCCTTTCTCCTACTGGAAAGTGAGACTGCCTATATCCACAGTTCAGGAAATTCCAAGTACTGGCTATAAGCTCTATGAGGCAGGGCGCACATCCACCTTATTCAACAGCATTCCTACCTCAGAGGATGTATGCAATCCTTTCAAAGAAGTACAGCTCTATGATTGCATAACTGAAGATTTAAGAAGCAAATTGTAGCCATCATAGAACTTGTTTTATTTTAGGACCTGAAGATATAGTTCCGTTTACAGAGTGCTTACCAAGCATAAGGTCCTGGGCTTGATTCCCCAATACCACATATATTGCAACTGTAATCCTACACTTTCCTACACTTGAGAGGTAGAAGTCATTGGGACTAGAGAAGTTCAAGATTATCCTCATCTATAGCAAGTTCAAGTCCAGCCTGGCACTCCAGGGGATCTGGAGAGATGACTCAGGAGTTAAGCTTCTTTCTGCCTTGCAAGCAGAAGGGCCTGAGTTCCGATCCCAGGTCCCACATAAAAAAACACCAGGCAGAGGTGGTGGTGACCTGCACTTCCAGCCCTGATGGGTGGAGACTGGGAAATCCCAAAGAGAAGCAAGAAGGAGGTAGAAGTAATCCAGGATGATTCTGGAAGCCACAGGAATACACACACACACACACACACACACACACACACACACACACAAATAATAATAATAATAATTAATAAATAAGTAAGTCTGATGTATTTTAGTATATATACAGTAATCATGTGCTACAGAATGTCCACAGTAAAAAATACATTTTCAACAAAGCCTGACTATTTAGATGGAATAAATGGCTCCCACAAATCCAGTCATTTATCCCAACATGTGACCTGGTCTGTCAACCTAAGGAAACTCTTCTCTGGGCTTTGCTGAACTATGAACTTCTGAATCGACCAGTTGAATTTCTGAATCGACCAGTTACTAAGCACCTTGCATGCCCACTGTTGGGACTGCAGACATCCATTATTTCCTGTCCATTCTCGTACCTTCCTATGGAAACTCTGCCCTGCCCTGGTCCCATCAAGAACAGGTCTTTCAAGAACTCTACGTCAGCCTGTGAATCCTGGGGCAGTGAAAACAAGGAGGAGGTGGAGGCAGTCCTTGGTGGTTCCCGAATTCGTCTGTGGTTCTACACACACACACACATACACACACACACACACACACACACACACACACACACACACACACATGCACAACTGAATAAATATAATAATAAAAAAAATCAAAAAGAACTCCACGTCAGCCATCTGCAGCCCCCGGTGTTGAGAAGGGTACATACCTATTACCTGAACCAAAGAATCCATTCCAAATGTGAAGACCAAGGTAATCAAAAAGGGTGATAACAGCTATCTACACAAACCCACAGGCTGCCTAAAACAGCTAACACAAAATGACAAGAAAACCAAGCAACATATACATCCCCTGTATCCTCGAGTTCCTCCTGGCTTCCTACAGTAAATTCTTTCTGAAAGTCCTTCTAGGCATTCTGTGGTTTTCAACTAGCTAAGAAAATCAGTGTGGTAAAAACTTGTCACAAAGAGTAAAACAATAATAAAGCTGAACACACCAAAGAAAGCAATTCATTAAAAAGTAAATATAAGTTGTAGGAAAATAAGGATGGTAAATCTCACTAGTAACAAAAAAAAAAAATCTGAAATACTATTCTGCACTAAAAAAGTATATTTTTACTGAGAAAATTTTATTTCAAAAACACATTGGCAGTTAGGAAAAAGTAAGCTATGAAAGTTCAAAGCTCACTGAAAACTGAAAAGGCTACACGTACAGGAACACTATGCCTTTAAGCATACACAAGAGTTGTCAAGGCAACAGAAGAGGAACTAGGAATTTAGTGTGAAAAGACAGCTCATCTCTTAAGACACTTTTTTTTTCCAGGCAATTCTAGGCCAGGCAGGACCCTGAAAAGTCAAATAAGAGACCTAAAAGAACTTAGACATACAGATGGTTTTCATCCAATGACAATTACCAAATTGTGAATCAATAAAGGCAAGGCAAAAAAGTTAAAGCAAAAATTTTGAAAACAGTGAGATATGAAACAATCTAAGGAGTTCAAAGAATTCCAAAAAAAGAGGATGTGGGAAATAAACTGGGTTCTGATGAATGCCAAGAAGGAAGCAAGAGAGCAGATCTCACCACACCAATCACTAGGTCTTTACTCCATGTCGCACTCACCAGGAACACAGCACACACTCTAATTACCTAACAACGGGTGCTGGGCCTCTCCCAGAGGAAGCCACCACCTTCAGATGCATCTACCATAGTATTTAGGATACCACAAAACAGAAGCACATAACCAACAGCAGCAGAAAGAAAGGAAACAAAAAAAAAAGGAACCAAGAACACATACAATCTGGATATTGATGTTAAATAGGGTATTGAAATTACAATGACTATGACCCAAAACTACAGGAAAAGATGGAGAAATTTATAAAAGGACAAGAAAATTTCATTCGAAATTTATAAAAGAGGATTAAATGAGAATTCTTGGTCTGGGAAGTACAAGACCTAGTTTAATCTCAGCAGGTAAAAAGTGTCTACCCATAAATCTGGCTACCTAAATTTGACCACCAGAAGGACTAACGTCTAAAAGTTGTTTTCTCTCTCTCTCTCATTCACTTTTCTCTCTCTCTCTCTCTCTCAAATATTTTTTTTTATTTTTTTAAATATTTTATTTATTTTGTGTGTCTGTGTCTCATAGGGGACTGTCACCCAGGTTGACTCGGGGAATCTTCCTGTATTGCTTCACTTCCTTCTTGCTTCAATCTGAGATTTCCCAGGTTCTGCCCACCAGGGTTTATAACCGTTCTGCTTGGCTTTTTTATGTGAGACCTGGGATCTGAACTCAGGACCTTCTGCTTGCAAGACAGAGTCTTAACCCCTAAGCCATCTCTCCAGCCCTCTCTCAAATATTTTTAAGAGAAAAGTTCAACAACTGTAGTATCTAAAATTATCTCAACAAATGTTAAAAGGAGACTATAACAGCACAAATAAGTATTTTTAACCTAGCAGTAGGTCAACAGAAAATATCCAAAGCCCAGAGACTTAAAACTAAATGACGGAGAACACACACAAAAACAATAAAAGATATGTACAATATGGTATGCTAAAGGTTCAGAAAGAACAAAGAATGTTGGGTATATAATGTAGTATATATAATATTTGAGAAAACCTTAAAATCTGGATTTTTTAAAAAATGATAAGGCATCAGCAAACAGATTAAGAAACCCATGAACTCCCAGCAAGAGACATACAAAGAAAATTACATGGAGCACTGTCATAGGTCCTAAGTTAGGCACAGGTGTCAACTTGATTGTTGAGGATTTGAGTTCTGGGCACATTTGGAGAATTAGAGGTTGGGTTAAGCCCAGAGCAAACCTGCAGGATATTGTCTAGTTGATGGGAAAGTCCCAGCCTATGGTGGGTGGGACTAGGCCCTGAACAAATGAATAAAATACTGAGAGCTGGATGAGGAGGTTGGCATCCATGCTGGTTTGGTAAGTAAGAATCAGCCATTACGTAGAGATGGTGTGGCCAGTTCCCTCAGCTCTGGTGTTGATGCATACTCTCCCATATCAAGCTGGACTATGAACTGTAACCAGTCTATTGAAAGAGAATAAACCCCTTGTTCCCTGCAACAAGCACAATTTAGCTAATGATGAAAACCAGACAAAGAAAATTTTAAGTGGAGGAGACAAGGATGGCATGCAGTCTCCAAAACAGCAGAGTTAAACCTAGAACTAAAGTTAATATAAAAATGACAGAAACTGGAACACAACTGAATAAACTTTTGAAGGGCTGGGGGAGAGACTAAAAACCCATTATTATATGCCTAGCAACTGGCACATGAAGGAAAAATAAAAAAAAAATTTTCAAAGATAACTGAGAATTCCACACCCATTCATTTCCCATTTAAAGAAATACTACAGGAATTTTTCTAGCATCAAGAAAGAAAGACTGAAGATCAAATGCACAAGTTAAATAGTGATGTAAAGATAAACAAAAACTCCAAAACAGAACAACTAATTGAAGCACTGTGGCATTATGATATACACAGAATTAATATTCATGCAAGCATGGTAAGACAAGTAACAAATGCATGCTGGGATCTGTAGGGTAGACAAGAACTTCCCTACTAAAAATAGACAGTAAAAGTTTATTATACAATTGTAAACACATTCAATATTAAAGTGCAATATAATACAAATGTAGTTAAACTTACAATGAACAAGTTAATAGCACAAAATAACAAGATTATGTATGAGTGACCCAAAGACAGGCAGAAAAGGGAAAAAAATAGGTCAAATAGAGATATAGTGAGATACAACTTTATACATAATGGGCTAAAAAAAAGTCAACACAAGAATTGTAGAGTGTGCAGTGAAACTGGAGCCACTGAGATGCACAGTCACCACAGAAAACCAGACAGCAGTTTGCCACAGTTAGTCTTCATGGTGCTCATATGAACACATGGTCAAACAAGGAAAAAAGGGATTCATTCTTGCTTTTAATTCTCGTTACATTCCTCAGCATGAAGTTCATAACATCAGGAGCTTAGGGCACTGGCTCTAGCATATTCCTAGAGAGGGACATACTACCTATTTTGCCTGCATGTCTAGATGTCAAAGCTTGCCAAAGTACTGAACCAGCTCTCTTCAGCTTATCCACTGCCCAGGGCATAAATGGGCTGGGTCTTCCCACATGGATTAGACATAGATAATCTCTCACACATTTGCTCAAGAGCAGTTTTAACAATTCCTCACAGACCTGCCTAAAAGATCAGCCCTCAATTGTCAAGTTGACACCTGTATCTCACTGCACACCATTCCTCAAAATAATAAGCATAGAACTGTCTATGATCTAAAATTCAACCTCTAACTATAGCCCAAGAACTGAAAGCAAACAACATATATTCACATATCCATGTTCACAGCAGCATTATTTACAAGGGTCAAAAGATGGAGGTAACCAAAGTATTGACACAATTGCATAATCTGCAATATACAGTAGAACATAATGAAGTCTCAGCCTTTAAAAGGAAGTCCAAACCTTAGTATGGTACCATGCCTGAAATGCCTGCACTCAGAGGCTGAAGGAAGAGCATCAGGAGGACCACCTAGGACACACAGTTCTATACAGTGTATCTGAACTTTAAAGACATTATGCTCAAACTAGTGACACTCAGAATCAGAAAAAACAGTATGGTGTTTGTCAGTGGAGAAAGGTCGAAAGGAGTAAGAAGGTACTAGGTACTGCTTGAATAAAGAAAGTCAACTTTATAAGTCCTAAAGACAGAATCTTATTATGGATCATCAACAAGGTAAATGCCATGAATGCCACTGTATATTAAATATTAAAATACTAAATATCTATTTTACCATGTCTATTTTACCAAAATTTAAAAAATCAAGTTACACAGAAAGGTGATAAAGTTGAGTGGTATAAATACACTACTGACCAAGTAAAAGGAAAAGCCGTCAACTGAAGATTAAAACTACAACTATATACTCACTATAAGAGGCATACTTTGGGGGGGGAGGGAACTGGTGTACCTACTAAGTTTGTATGAGTGGAAATAATAATAAAAAATGTTTAAAAACAAAGAGACATACTTTGAACAAACAAATAAAAATTAAACACATACACACAAAGAAAACCGGCTAATCCATACTAATATCTAATATAGGAGATTTAAAAGCAAAACCATCCTCATAAATTTAAAAAAAAATTGATGGTAAAAGGTTAATTGACCAGAAAGCTGTTACAATCTTAAATTTGTACACAATGAAAGGTCTATAACCATAATGGAGATTTTAATCACTTACCTTGATAGCTGACAATATTAGAAAAAATGGACTTAAAGTACCTGAACAACATATTCAACCAACTTGAGCTATTAGACAAATGCTAAACTAAAAAACTAAGACATTAAGATTGTTTAGGGGAAGAAAAAAGAAAAGAAAAGGAGAAATAAATAGAGCCCCACGAGTCCCGGCGGCAAGCACCCAGGCCGACTCCGGCTTGGCCTGCGCCCTGGCCCGGACGACCCCAGCCCCCTCCGCGCCGCCCCACCCCCAGCCCGCCGCCCACTGCCCAAGGTGAGTGAGAGGGAGAGCCCAGCCCAGCCCAGCCCAACCACCCCGGAGCCCCACACGTCCCGGTGGCGAGCACCCAGGCAGACTCCAGCTTAGCCTGGGCCCCGCCCCGACCCCAGCCCCTTGCACCCTCCTGCCCCCGCCCCCCCCCCAGGTCGCAGGTGAAGAATTCTGCCATCAACATCAGCCCCTCTGCCTCTCTGGCCCACCGGGGACCTACGCACGTGGTCCACCGAAGACACACTGCTACTCAGAATTCAATAGAGCCCAAAGGAAACTCAAGCAAAACTCTAAGGAACAAAGAGAACACAGGCCATACATCTGGACTCCACTACAATCATTATATCACGTGGGCGAGTTTCTTCTCATCCAGCCCAAAGATAAGTAAACTTTTTCTTTTCACCTTACTGATCCTTTAAAGTATCAATGCTGTAGATCAACTTTCTCATACAGCCACCCCACAACATACAACTCCAGGGATTACACCACTCACCCCCACATTTCACCAAGATACTAAATCGTAAAAGTGCACTACCAAACTAATATTCACCCCCTGGTAACATAACCTGACTTAACTGACGTACTAACAGCCTAGTAGCCTCATCTAGGATATAACAATAACAATACACAAACATACCCAATCCAAGGCAAGAACTAGTAATAACTGGCAAGCGTAACAATACCAAGTACGTGGATTCACTGAAAAACACACAGAAACTGAAAGGTCCTAAAAAACAAAACAACAATGTACAAGTCAAAGTGCAGATCCACGAGAAACAAAACCCAAGAAGACCAATCTCCTGCCGAAAGAATCAATCCCAAAATGAGGGATTCCGACCAGAACAAATCCACAGAAAATAGCCATGAAAGCCAGACCCAACATAACGACTTTCAGAGTATGATCATTAACATGATTAATACTATGAAAGAGGAAATCTGAGAAGAGTTAAACAACCCAATCAACCACTTTGAACAGGAACACAACAGGCACTTGGAGGAGTTGAGAAAAACAGTTCAAGAAACAAAAATAGGTATAGAGCAGTTAAAACAGTCTCAGGCAGAGTTTAAAATTGAACTAAAAGACAAGTTATCTTCAACCCAAAACTCAACAGAGAGTCTTATCAGCAGAACAAATAAGGCAGAAAATAGAATTTCAGATCTTGAAGACAAAGTGGGAGAATTAACCAGCTCAATGGAAGAGATTGTTAAAGCCAAAAAGATACTTGAGAGGAACATTCAAGAGATACGGGACACCCTGACAGAACAGGAATCCCAAAATACCACACCAGAGGATATATTTCAATTCATCATAAATGAAAACTTCCCACAACTAAAGAATAAGAGGCCTATCCAAATACAAGAGGCATTTCGCACTCCAAACAGTTATGACCAAAATAGAAAATCGCCATGGCAAATAATAGTCAAAACACTCCACACTCAAGACAAAGAAAAGGTGCTGAGAGCTTCAAGAGAAAAAAAGCAACTCACTTTTAAAGGTAAACCTATTAGAATAACAAATGACTACTCAATGGAAACAGTAAAAGCAAGAAGAGCTTGGAGAGACATACTTCAAGTATTAAATGAGCAAAAATGCCAACTCAGACTGATATACCCGGCAAAACTATCTGTCATGATTGAGGGAGAAAGAAAAGTTTTCCAGCACAAAGACAACTTGAAGGGATACATGTCTACCAAACCAGGCCTTCAAAAAATCCTAGAAATGATACTCAAGCTTGAAGAAAAGAACAAGCGTATCCAGGAGGACAGAAGGGAAGTATAATGCCACCAAAACATTAATATCAAACAACATGCTTACAAAATCTACTAAACATAAAAAATGTCCAGAATTAAAAATAATTTCTCCATTATAACATTAAATGTCAACGGCATTAACTCGCCGATTAAGAGGCACAGATTACAAATCTGGATTAAAAACCACAATCCAACAATCTGCTACCTTCAGGAAACTCATCTCACCACAAAAGATAGGCACATCCTAAGAATGAAAGGCTGGTCCAAAATCTTGCAAGCTAATGGAACCAGGAAACAGGCAGGAGTAGCAATTATGCTTTCAGACAAAGTGGACTTCAAACCAAAGAAAATCATAAGAGACACAGATGGATACTACATTTTAGTCACAGGTACATTCACCAGGAAGACTTCACAATACTGAACATCTATGCACCCAATACGGGCCCCTCCACATTCATTAAGAAAACCCTACAGCGCCTAAAGCAAGAAATCAACCCCCAAACCATAATTCTTGGGGACTTCAACACCACCCTCTCAACATGTAGATCAACAGGTCAAAAGCTTAACAGAGACACTTTGGAACTTAATCAAACCCTGAAAGAAATGGACCTTACAGATCTCTATCGAACTTTTCACCCACGCACCAAAGAATACACATTTTTCTCAGCAGCACACGGAACTTTTTCCAAAATAGATCACATATTGGGCCACAAAACGAATCTACACACATACAAGAAGGTTGAAATTCTAACCTGTGCCCTATCAGACCACCACGGCCTAAAGCTGGACATCCACAACACAACAAACAAGAGAAAATACACTAACTCCTGGAAACTTAACAATATGATGCTGAATGAGAACTGGATTCAGGAAGAAATTAAAAAGGAAATTCAAGATTTCCTGAAAGTGAACGATAATGAAAATACAACTTACCAAAATCTCTGGGACACAATGAAAGCTGTCCTAAGAGGTAAGTTCATAGCTCTTAATGCCTACATCAAAAAAATGGAAACATCAGAAATAAATAACAATGCAGCTTAAGGCTTTAGAGAAACTTGAGCAATCTGATCCCAAAAGTAGTAGAAGAGAGGAGATTAGCAAAATAAGGGGAGAAATATCTGAAATCAAGACTAAGAAAACAATAGAAAAAAATCAACCAGTCAAAAAGCTGGTTCTTTGAAAAAAATCAATAAGATAGATGCACCCCTAGCTAAATTAACCAAAAGCAAGAGAGAGAAAACCCAAATTAACAAAATTAGAAATGAACATGGAGTAATCACTACTGATACCCAAGAAATCCAGAGAATTACAACATCATATTTCAAAAACTTATACTCAGTGAAGTTTGACAACACACAAGAGATGGATGAATTTCTAAGTAAACACATCTTACCTAAATTGGATCAGGAAGTTGGGAATGACTTAAATGGCCCTATAACATATAAAGAAATTGAAGAAGTAATCTCGAATCTTCCCACCAAAAAATGTCCTGGACCAGATGGATTCAGCACAGAATTCTACCAGACATTTAAGGAGTTAACACCAATACTCCTTAAACTGTTCCATCAAACAGCAAAGGAAGGAACACTACCAAATTCCTTCTATGAAGCTAATATCGTCTTAATCCCAAAACCTAATAAAGATTCACTTAAAAAAGAAAACTATAGGCCAATCTCTCTGATGAACACAGACACAAAGATTCTCAACAAAGTCTTAGCAAATCGGATTCAAAAACATATCAAAAAGATCATTCACAGGGACCAAATAGGCTTCATCCCCGGCACGCAACGTTGGTTCAACATAGGAAAATCAATAAATGTAATTCATCATGTAAACCAGTCCAAAGTCCAAGATCACATGATACTCTCGATAGACGCAGAAAAAGCCTTTGACAAGATCCAACAGCCTTTTATGATCAAAACGCTAGAGACAGTAGGAATGGAAGGAACCTTTATCAATATAATAAAAGCTGTATACAACAAGCCCACAGCAAGGATTATGCTCAATGAGGAACAATTGGAAGCATTCCCACTTCGATCAGGAACTAGACAAGGCTGTCCACTCTCACCACTTCTATTCAATATTGTACTTGAAGTCTTAGCTGAAGCCATAAGACAAGAAAAGGACATAAAAGGGATTCAAATCGGCAAGGAAGAAGTCAAGCTATCCCTATTTGCAGATGACATGATCTTATACCTGAGTGATCCCAAAAACTCCACCAGGAAGCTCCTGGAACTAATTGAGAAGTTCAGCAGAGTGACAGGATACAAAATAAATGTGCAAAAATCAGAGGCCTTCCTATATGCCCAGAATGAAAGAAGTGAAAAAGCCCTGAGAGAAACAATCCCATTTACTGTAGCCCCTAAAAAAATGAAATACCTTGGTATAAACCTAACCAAGGAGGTAAAAGACCTTTACAATGAAAACTTTAAAACCCTAAAGAAAGAAATTGTTGAAGACATCAGAAGGTGGAAAGACCTCCCATGCTCCTGGATTGGCAGAATCAACATTGTAAAAATGACCATCCTACCAAAGGCAATATACAAATTCAATGCTATACCAATTAAAATCCCAAAGCAATTCTTTAAAGAAGTTGACCAAATAATTTCAAAATTCATATGGAGGCACAAAAGACCCAGGATAGCAAAGACAATCCTGAGTAACAAAAACACTGCTGGAGGTATTACCATACCAAACCTTAGTCTATACTACAAATCCATAGTTATAAAAACAGCCTGGTACTGGCTCCAAAATAGACACACAGATCAATGGATAAGGGTTGAAGACCCAGATATAAGCCCACAAAATTACAGCCATTTGATCTTTGACAAAGGGGCCCAAAGAATCCAATGGAAAAAGAACAGCATCTTCAACAAATGGTGCTGGCAAAACTGGATCTCCATATGCAGAAGATTAAAGCTGGACCTGTACCTGTCACCATGTACAAGACTTAATTCCAAATGGATCAAGGACCTTGATATCAGGCCAGAGACTATAAAAATCATAACTGAACGGATAGGGAACTCCCTTGAGCTGATTGCTAGGCCAACATTTCCTAAACAGACATCCAATGGCACAGTCACTGCTACCAACTCTCAACAGTTGGGATCTTGTGAAATTAAAGAGCTTCTATTCAGATAAAGAGATTATAACGCGAGCTCAAAGGCAACCCACAGAATGGGAGAAAATCTTCACTAACCACATATCTGATAGAGCTCTACTGTCCAGAGTGCACAAAGAACTTAGAAAATTAAACACCAAGGAAACCAATGGCCCAATTGAGAAATGGGCCCTGGAACTTCAAAGAAACTTTACCAGGGATGAAATTAAAATGTCTAACAAACATCTTAAAAAATGCTCCACTTCTTTAGCCATCAGGGAAATGCAAATCAAAACCTCCCTGAGATATCATCTCACCCCGATCAGGATGGCAAAAATCCACAACACAAACAACAACAAATGCTGGAGACAATGTGGAGAGAGGGGAACTCTCCTACATTGCTGGTGGGAATGCAGGCTCATACAGCCATTCTGGCGAGCGGTCTGGAGATTCTTAAAGAAATTAAAGATTGAAATGCCATATGACCCTGCTATTCCAATTTTGGAAATAACCCCCCATGCAGCAGAGGTTCGCCTCGATAGCACAAGCACGACCATGTTCATAGCAGCACTGTTTACAATAGCAAAGTCATGGAATCAACCTAAATGTCCAACAGTTGACGAGCGGATAAGGAAACTGTGGTACATCTATACAATGGAGTACTACTCAGCCATCAAAAATGATGAATTACTGGAATTTGCTGGGAAATGGATGTCATTAGAAAGAATTATATTAAGTGAAGTATCCCAAACCCAGAAAGTTAAGCGCCGTATGTACTCCCTAATAGGTGGCTCCTAGTACCAAACTCACCCAGCCCACATCGAGACACTCAAGGGTAAAGCTATGTAATACAGTAATTGCAAGGATTGTGAACAGGAGGGATGGGGTTGGAGGGCCACACCAGACACAAGCAGAGAGGGGACCATGTTACAGCAGAGAAAATCAGCCTCCAAGGAATGCAAGTAAGTAATGTGACACCTGGTTAAGCTCACAGACATTCGTTCCTGATCATGTACAACTGAGGGGTTATGATCTCACCAGAAGGGGAGGGCATATAGTCTGGCAGATGAAAAGTGATCATTTTGCAAATGGGTGACTGATCCCTCCCTCACCGAGGTTTCCTGCTTTTATTACATCTACCCTTGAATGTGCTATTATAACAAGACTCCAGTTTAACAGTTTTTTGTCTCTGACTAGGGGGTGACATACAGTGCCCATTAGGATGGAGTGAAGGGCATTGCAGGAACAGCAAAACTGCAAAAGAAAATCAACGAACCACAATCCAGAACTTCAGAGACTCTATATCATCCACATAGAACTAAGCCAGCTTAATCTCCCCCCATCCTGAAGCTCAGGGACATTTGCAGAAGAGGGGGCAGTAAGATTGTAAGAGCAAAAGGATGGGGGGAGCAATGATTTGAAGAGTCTCCACACTAGTTAGGGCTGAAGCAATCATAATAGGACTTTGCATGCCCTGCACAATGTCCATCACACTATTGACCTCACAAAGTCTAACATCGGCTAAAGGCACCAAGATCCTTGGAGGCAAAGGATTGACAGCCACAGTAGTGTTCCTATGCTTAAGGGGAACACGAGAAAGGTTTCAGGGAAATGCCACTGGGTCCTTGTACGTCATCGGAAAGGAGAACCCAGAGGAGAGTTAGGCATACACAATAAAGGACTCTCTGGGAATTGGGGGGGAGGCACTAGGGGATGGGGAGGGAAGGAGGGGGAGCAGGGGGTTCGGGGGGGGGGGGGGAAGGGAACTGGTCTACCTATTAAGTTTGTATGAGCGGAAATAATAATAAATGTTTTAAATAAATAAATAAATAAATACAAAAAAAAAAAGAAAGAAAAGAAAAGGAAATAATTTCCTGGGACAACCCACATACTAGGCCACAAACCAAGAATTAAGCTTCTATTTTGCAATTATGTGTTCTATTTAATCTAAAAAAATTCAAAAAACACAATCACATCATAACCAAGTGAGTTTACCCCCAAGAAACCAATGGCATTTTAATATTTTTAAGGACTCAAAATAATTCATATTAGTAAAATCAGTATGGAGAGTCTTCAGAAAGCTAAAAATGGAACTACCATATGATCCAGCAATACCACTTCTGGGAATATTCTCCAAAGGCCTCTATCTACATCTTACCATAAAGACACTTATTCTTCATGCTCATTGCAGCTCTATTTATAATAGCAAGAAGATGGAATCAACCAACATGCCCATCAACAGAATGGGTAATGAAACTGTAGTTTCCTATACAACTATACAACACAATGAAATACTATTTAGCTATCAAGAAGGATGAAATTATAGAATTTGCTGGTAAATGGATGGAACTAGAAAATATATTAAGAGGTATCACAAACACAAAGACAAATGCCACATGTGCTCTCTTATATGTGGAGGTCAGCATTAAAATCTTAAGTGTTTGGCTTGGAGTTTTGATATGATTATGGAATTTGCTGTACATGCTCAATTATTACAACTAGTTTTAGGTCTGAACTGCACTGCTTGAGTCAGCTGACAAAGTATACAAAATTCAGAAATAAATTTAGGCATATTGATGGGATCATAGCAGAGATGGCCAAAGATTTAATAGAAGATATTATACAGAGCTAACAGAAAAGTACTGCCTCTTGTTTTGGAAGATTTGTATAGTAATAAGGCCCTTGTAATCAAAACTATACATGTGATTAAGTTTTTAGGGACTATATACAGTCCCTTTATATTTCTGTCTTTGTATGTCATAAAATACTTGGTAATGTTACATTTCTAATTAGAATTTAGGATTTTTATTTCCTATACAATTTTTTGTAAAGTATCTTCCTATTTTAAATCTTTTGAAGCAAAAAACCTTTGTGTGGAGAAGTGGGGGGAAGGGCCAGACAGAGATGACAGAAGCCTTCAATTCTGGCCCTGGAAGGTGGAGCCTGGAAACCCAGAGCAAAGATTTCCAAAGTGGCTATAACAGGTTACACTTCTACCAGCAATGAATGAGTGTTCTCTTTTCTCCACATTACTCTTTATAGGTAGGCCTACCCTGGTATTTTGTTACAGCACAAGAAACCTGATTAATAAATAAGAATATACTTTATGATTAACACGTTTATGAAAATAAAATCTTGTGCACCTATCTATTGAAGTCATTACTGAATGTTTTTATTTTGAAAATTTTCAATTGGATTCCAGATACCTGTTACTTTTTGAAAACAACAAATTAGTGAAGAAGAATATAAGGCAATAGAAAACACCCAAAAGATGCAAAAGAAAGGAAGAAATACAAGACACAGTAATGACATCTACAAGTGTTCACTCAGAGAACCAAAAACCGAGAGAAAATAACACAAACCAGTATTTGAAAAGTAGGTAAGAATTCTCTAAATCTTACAAACGACAACAACTTACAAATTTAAGAAACTATATGCTGAAAGCAGGCTACAAAATACTATATAGATCACAATAAAATTCCTGAAAAATGAGGAGATGAAGAGAAAGACCCAAAAGCAAATAAAGAAAACAATTATCTTTTAAGAAAGGAAATAGCAAGATTAATAGACTTTAAAAGAAACACAGAAAGACACAAGATAATTCAATGGCAGCTCGTGGCACAGCTAGGCCTCTTTAAATGTGGCCAATATGTTTCTTAGCATGAACAACTAAAGAAAAAGCAGGTAAGTTGGAACTTAAAACTTTTGTGCATCAAAAAACATTATTAAAAAGATGAAGCAAACTGGAGGTGAAACTAACAAAAGCAAATCCATGGGACTTTGAGACAGCTCAGCAAAAAGGAGCCAGCTCACAAGCCTGGAAACCTGAGTTAAGTCCCCAGAAGCCTACATCGTGGAAGGAGAGAAACGACTTCTAAATGTTGTCCTTGATCTCCACCCCTGTGCCATGACTAACATGCATATATATCCTCTATTTTTCTCCATTTCTCTCTCTCTCTCTCTCTCAAATAAATCAATGAGTGACTTTAAAAAAAAAATGAGCCAAGGAATGGGACAAAATACTTATGAATCACATACTGGAGTTTAATATTCAGATACACACAAGCCCCATAACTCAACAAATGACAATTTAATTAAACAATTGACAAAAAATTTGAATAGAAATTTCTCCCAGATGATGCACAAATGGCATATGAAAAGCTAAGCAACATCCTTAGTCACTAAAGAAACAGTACAATGAGGTATATTTTCAATCTTATGACAGTCATAAACAAAAAGATGGAAAAGAGTTGATAAGGATATAGTGAAACGCATTTTGTACATTGCTGGTGGGTAGCTACTGTGGAAAATGGTACACTGAGTCCGGCTTCCATGAAATTCACTCAACCTATTCCCAGGTCTATTCTCCAAAGAACTGAAAACACAGACTGGAATTTTACACTTTACATAGGAATGTTCAGAGCAGCATTACTCACAATAGGCAAAAGTAGAGCTAACCTACAACAAAAGTTCTATGAGCAAGAGTGATTCCCAGGCATACCATGTAATAAAATAAACAAGAGGCACTATGATTTTGCTGTCTTCTGTGTAAGGGGGTAAGAAGAATAAAACTGGATTCTTACCTCTCACCCAACACAGAAATCAATTCCAAATGGACCAAAGATCTCAATATTAAACCTGAAACGCTGAAATTTCTTTAGGAAAAAGTAGAATATATGCTTCAAGCCATAGATAGGCTCAGGTAAGGGTATCATTTGTGCAGGGAATAAGGCCAACAATGGACAAGCCTCTTGAAATCAAAAAGTTTCTATTTTGCAAAAGAAACAACCAACAACAGCTCACGAGTGAGAAAAAAATCTTTGCCCCTGTACATACAATCAAGGATTACTATCTGGAATATACAAAGAACAAAAAAAAAAAAAAATTACATATCAAGCAAGCAAGCAACAATTAAAAAATAGACTATGAAACCAAATAGACGTTTTCAAAAGGAGAAATTCAAATATCTAAGAAATATCTTTAAAAACTATTCAACATCCTTTGTCATGAGAGAAATAAAATTAAAACTACTTGAGATTTCATCTTATCCCAGTCATTATGGGTAAAATCAAGGTAACAGCAAAAGTTGGCAAGGATATGAATAAAAGGAAACCTTTATTCAGTTTTGATAGGACAGAAATGGTACCACCACTATAAATCTCTCTGAGAGTTCTCAAAAAAGCTGGAAAAAGAACTACCTTACGACTCAGCTACACTATTACGGTGCATATTCCCAAAGGACAATATATCTTACTACAGAGAATCTTGCTCATCCATGATCACTATAGCAATATCCACAAAAGCAAAGAAATGGAATCAGCCTATATGCCCATCAATTGATAAATGGATAATGAAAATGTGGTATACATACACACAATGAGATTTCACTCAGCTACTAAGAAAAATGAAATTGTAAAATCTGCAAGTAAAGAGACAGAAATGGAAAATATTACACTGAATGAGATAACCCAGACACAGAAACAAACACCACATGTTCTCTTTTTCACATGTGGATTTTAGCTTTGAATCTTCACATTTGTTGTGCTTAACTATATCCCATAAAAGTCAGAAGACTAGAAAGGGACCATTAATTAAGGGAGGGGTGGGCAAGAGAAGAACCTTAAAGGAAGGGAAGTAAGCAGAACAGAGGTGGTATGAAGACAAAAAAAGGGGGGGGGGGAATAACGGGAAGATTTAAGAAATGGAGGGGACGAGGGAATAGGGTAGAGAAGAGGATAGAGAGGAATACATAACACTAAGGATGTGACACAGTCATATAGCACCTACTATAAGCCTATATAAAAAGCAAGTCCAAGTGGTAGTACCCTACAATGGGATGAGATAAAAGAGGGAAAGAAAAAAGATAGCAGATACTGCCTCAACATAATCCTCAGAGAGGCCAGAAGCAACTAAGCAAAACTCCCAGTACCTCTGCATGGATCTTTTTGGTCGAGGATGTGCCAGAGGCCCCCAAAACAATACAGGCTTTTTGCCAGGCTTTTTGCCATTGTTCTTGGTTGCCCAGCAGAACTTGATGCTAAGACCCTTTTGCTGAATATACTTCATACTTTGTTAACAGGACAGGAAGAATAGAATCTAGACTTGACTTGGAAGTTTCTTCCCTACTGCCCAGCTTTCATATTTACTAGAAGATGCTGTTCAGGCTGCTGGGCAAGAAAAGTCATCAACAGACTTGCTAAGTTGTGAATTCTGTGAGCTACAAAAACAACCAATCTCCATTGGGGCAATAGCAGCATGAATATTACAGGGTGATCAACTGCTTTTTGATTAGATTCAATGCCTGCTCTTCAGGAACTCATGTCTGTACTATCAAGCTGGCTGAGTGCTTATGGAGGGGAAGTCAAAGTACCTAAGGCAGAACAGACTACTTTTTCCTATATAGACATGGTGTCAAATTGCTTATCTTTACACCCACAGATTAATGTATCTCTCAGCCTTCAACTAAAAAGTTTCTTTCAGTAGTGGAAGGTGTTTAAAACAGAGAACCATGACTAGTCAAAACAGAGTAAGTAGCTATCAAGTGGTCAGCTCTAAACAGAACATCTATATGACACACTTCTCTCGAGGCTCAGGAAATAACTTAGAAGAGAGGACAGAGAATTTAAGAGCTGGAGGATGGAAAAGTGCCACCAATCTTTTGGACATAACAGAAGTGTTGAAATAAACTCGCTGCAACTGTGTCTAGTTACACAGCCTAAGACTCAGCCTGTAAACATTTAATCAGAAAAGGGGAAGACACCTCATGAGAACTCACTCCTCCCTGAGAGATTACTGATGGCTAAGACTAGCTAGACTACCACTGTTGGTATATCGCCCATGCTCCAGCAAGGGCCCAGGAACATGCTAAGATAAATATTAACTTGTCACCTTAACTCAGTGTGTCACATACAAACACATACAAAAAGACACAAAGTTCAGAAGCCTGACTGGGAATAAGAAGGATTTTCATGGGAAGAGAGATGACATCAAGGAAAGATGAGACAAACAAGATAACCTTGAGAAACTAGAGCAAAATTTACACTACCAGGTATCAAAATAACTTATAAATCCATAATGATTAAAGGAATCACTATGCTTCAAGAATGTTTAAGATACTAGAAGAGAATTGAAAAACAAATCTATCACCTGCTATATAGCAATGATGATAATGAAGTGACCTTAAGACAATCAATCAATCTAGTAAATAGTGATGGCACAGCTGAACCCCCAAATGCACAAGTGAAGCCTGCTTTCAACCCAGCCCTATTATACCCAAAATCTATCACAGGCAGAACACAGATTTCAACATGCAAGAAGACAGTAAAAAGGGTACACTCAACATGAGTGGGAAAGGCTTCTTAACAAAACAGGACTGAGATCTGGGCACAAGTGGGTAAGGCACCTGCCACAGAAGTGTGAAGAACTGTAGTTTGGAACCCCAAACCCCACATAAATACTGGATGGGAATGATGATAAACCTGTGATTCCAGCCTAAGAAGGCAGACTTCGGATCTCTAGAGCAAACTGGCTAGCAAGACTAGCTGTATGAATGAACTCTAGCGTTGACTAAGAGACAACACCTCGGTTAGTTAAAAAAGCAATCAATAATAATTCTGGACATCTACTTTGGGGCCTCTATACACACACACACACACACACACACACACACACACACATGTACCCACACGTACACACACACATGTACCCATACGTACCCACACACGACCATACATTCAAATACATGAAAAAAATAAGAAATAGGGAGTTCAGTCAGTCATAAAGGGCTTGCTTGCCTAGTTAGCACAGACATGATCCTGATTTCCATCTCTCCAAGTAAACAAAAAAGAACTAATCATAAAGAAAATAATTAAGAATTCTAGCACAAACATGGAAGGACATCACTACAAAATATTAACTCAAGCTTCAGACCAGAAATCTAAAATTTATAACTGAAAAAGCATTCATATTAAAAGTTTACGAATAATTACTATAAATAAACTAGAATATGGCAAAAATCAACAAAGAAAACAGAAAAAGCAATTAGTGGGCATGCTTCCCCCTGCAAAAAAAAAACCCTAAAAATAAAAAAAAAAAACTT
Source organism: Typhlomys cinereus (assembly GCA_023101885.1). Lineage (NCBI taxonomy): Eukaryota > Metazoa > Chordata > Mammalia > Rodentia > Platacanthomyidae > Typhlomys > Typhlomys cinereus. Next base: position 494,549 of record JALPQD010000569.1, on the reverse strand, counting down.
TCAAAAGCAATCAACCTCGGTCATCACTAGAATGATGTTAAGTTGTTAAAGGCAGAAAAGCTGGACCTTTTATCATACCCTGTCAAGAAGGTCCCAAGCAAAAACTAGACACAATCCAAATTGTCAACTAGAAATTAAGTGTGTTCATGGAGATTACATGAAAATGTGCAAGCATCTATCACAATGATTGGCAAAGACAGAATGTATTCTACATAATGTAATCCTATCCTTCCTTTTCTTCACACTTGCTTCATAAATGGATACTTAGATCAGTCTCAAAATACATCCCAGTGGCTTGTCAACTCATAACCCATAATGAATAGATTAGCACTGCCTTCAGCCTGTCTCACTAACTCCCAGACCAGAAAGGTCTCTCACAATGTGCTCCACACACCTGAATCCATGCTTGTCTACTGAGGTTTCTGCTTTATAGAGACAGTAACACACATGCTCTCACACAGAGCACTCCCTGGGACTCCCTGCCTCCCTCACAGCACTATTTAGCCTCATTAATCATACATCATCAAACTTCATAAAGTGCTTGTGCCTCTCACATGTCTTTGTCAATACCAAAACCTCTATAAGAATGTGGACATTTTGCATTTTATTCATTACATGTTGAACAGCCCAGCCACATACAAATACTCAACAAGCATTTGTTGACTAAATTCTATGACTTGGATTCTACCTGGCTGACAGAGTTCTTTAAACTATCATAACAAATACTAAAATCCTTCATTAAGCAAATTCGATGTTATGCTTTACAAAAAAAATGAAAATATTTACTCCTATTGTATTTAATTCTCCAAGTTTCTATTATAAGGGAAGTAAAAGCTATTTTAAAATTCCAGGTGAGAGTAACATAAGGCCCAATAGTAAAGCCATTATCCTTCTGAGCTTTCCACTCTTGCTACTCTCTGGTAAGTAAGTCTATAAAAACCAACATACCCCATTTCTTTCACATTTTAATAAACATTCAGTAGTTTCGCTAGCAAAACAAAATAATACATAGAAATGTAAAATATATCTCAGAAACATGACCTTACACAAAAAAATAATAATAATCCAGTTCTGAAAGATTTAACAAGATCTCAACACAAGGAAACTATTCATAACAGCCAAGATATTCTATAACATTCCTAGGTCACAGTCTACGTAAGTAGCTCATTTTTCTACTTATCCAATCTTTACTGCTGTTAGCAAAATAGACATAGTTTGGAAAGATGATCTAAGAGTACAGTGGCACATATCTATAAGCCTGAGAACTACAAATTCAAGGACAGTCAGCGACACATTGACATTTCTTCAAAAACAAAAATAAAAACAGTAAAATGAAAATGTCGGGCTGGAGAGGTGGCTCAGGGGTTATCAGGGGTTAAGCCTCTGCCTTGCAGACAGAAGGTCCTGAGTTTGGATCCTAGACCCCACGTATAGACGCCAGGCGAAAGTGGGGGGGGGGGCTGTGTTTCCCGTCCTGGTCGGGCGGAGCCTGTGAATCCCAGGGCAGAGTAAACGAGGAGGAGGTGGAGGCGTCCATGGTGGTTCCCGAATTCGTCCATGATTCTACACACACACACATACATACATACATACACACACGCCCACACATGCATACATGCACAATTGAATAAAAAATAAATAAATAAAAAAATTTTAAAAGAAAATGTCATCTTAGTTTCTCTCACATTTTGCCTGAAAAATTTTACCTAAGATTAGGCAAAACTTCTGTGAGAAAAAAAAAAAAAAAAAAAAAAACTGGGGGATGTTTGAATAAATTATATCAATGCTGGAGTAAGTAAGAAATGAACCTAACGAATTTAAACCAGTCAAGAGTCATTTTTCAGGATTAGAAAGTGGTAAGCAAATAAAGATCCTTTTTTTAAGGGGAAAGAAAGGTAAGTAAGGCAGGGAAAAAAGAATGTGAAAGGGAAAAGGGAAGGAAAAGGAGGATGGGGAAGGGAAAAGGAGAAGGAAGAAAGAGGAAGAAGTAAATGAAGGTAAGGGAAAGAGAAAAAAGGATTTAGTTTGCCCACTATTTTAAGCAAAACTACAGGGAATTTTTCCTGAGGTCTTTCTTGCTATATCAAAAAAAAAAAAAAAAAAGATGGAATGATCTTTCTTGTATGCTGATTCTAACTTTGAAGCACCAAATCTGAGAATATATGTTAAAATCAAGAAAACACATGGGAGTTGCCAGGAAAAGAGGAAGGAAATAAAAAAAATGCAAATTAAAGCTGAGAGGAGAGGATAAGATGAGGTGGCAAAGGAGAATCAACTCTAAAGACAGGAGATTCAGCAGCAGCCTACTTAAAAACTCAATTAAAATAAAAACAAAATCGGGGGGAAAAAATCAAGACTTTAATTGGAGACACCAAGGCAGGAATACACTAAGGGGAAGAATTAAAGAGAGCAGAAACCACCTAAGATGCTCCTCCCAGAAACTTAGATGACCCACAAAACCCACCACACCACTAAGAAATACTTCTGTAGGAGTCGGTGGTTTCCAAAGATCCCCAAGGATCCAAAAACACTGCTTCCATAGCTTTTGGTTACTACAACATATATTTCAGTCACAAAACATGAAATCAAGTTGGAAATGATATGAAAAGTTACTTCTCACAAGTTAGCTGCTATAGTTCTGGCAAGGTAAAATGTAAGCTGTCAAAAGAGAAAAGCATCTTAGCCTACAAGAAACCTTGTGAGTTTCAACATGATCCAGTCTGAGGGAAGGCACATTTTGGCATAATAGTAACACGAATGGTATAGACTCAACTAACTGTTCTCCGGTTGGATTTAAGGCCCGCTCACCAGGAGAAAACCATGCCTAGTCACCGTAAGCCTGGCTGACAGACCTTGGTTGGAAAAAGCCCAGGCCCTAGAACCCATGACTATCGCCTAACTAAGCAGACATGACAACACACCATCTTATAAATAGTTATCATCTCTAAGCCCACACGTAGCTCTCATCCTGTATGCAAGCAAGCTTCTCTCAATGGAAATTAGAGAACCACAACTGAGAAAAATGCAGAAAGTTAGCAAGGTGTATTCAACCATCCAGAGCTCCCCTGTCCTCTCATGCCAAAGTCCACAAAAGGGACAGCAAGAATGTGAGAACCCGAATGGGGAAGCAGCACCAACATTGCAGCCTAAAAATACAACCAATACATAGATGCACTACAACCAAGTCTACCTGCACAAGACCTACACAAGACTGAATGCAGCACCATGGCACAATGCAGGTCAAAGCTGACCAAAGCTGATCCCTCATGCATCAACGATATCCCCACTGAAATACTGTGAGTTCCCAGTCACATGTAAGAACAGACATCCCTAGGACTCAGTACGTAGGTCTGTCCAAAAGAAGTGGTCTCTCAGTGGAAGGGAGGGAGGGTGATGACAATGAAAAGGAGAAAACTAATAAAAATTCCATTAGCTAATTTTTAGTAGGATCTTCAATAATTCATATATACATCAAAGTTTGAAAACCAAAAAGTAAAGGGATAAATGTGAGAACTAATGACACAAGTATGAAGATGCCATGATGAAGTCCACTATTACTTTGTATGTCTACATAAAAAATTAATTTAAAAAATAAACAAACTGGGCCAGAGAGATGGCTCAGGGATTAAGACTGCCTCACAAGCCAAAGATCCTGAGTTCAGATCTCAAGTCCCACAAAAAAACACCAGGTGGAAAATGGCAGCCTCCATTTCTAGCCCTGGTATAAAGAGCTTGGGAAATACCAGAGTGAGTCAAAAAGGAAGTAGAAGCAATCCAGGAAGATTTCTAAAGTCACCCTTGGTCCTCCACAGGGACACACAGTGCCCTCTGATACCTACACACACACACACAAACTGGACTTTGGTGGCACATACATAAAAAACCAAACCTTGGAAGGTAGAGACAGAAGAATCAGACATTCAAGGTTATCCGCAGTAGAAAAGTAGAGGCCAGCCTGGGCTATAAATCCTGTCTCAGAAGAAGAAAAAAGAGGCCGGGCACGATGGTCGATATCTGTAATTCTATGGTCGATATCTGTAATTCTAACAGTGGGGAGACTGGCACAGTTCAAGTCCATCCTCAAGGACAGCATTTGCATTGGAAAGCCTGTCTCAAAAAAAAAAGGGAGGAAGAGACATACTTTAAACAAAATAGTTTTCTGAAAATGTTTTGCCACTGATTCTGCAAAGGAAAGTGAAAATAATTAAGTATTTGATCCTGTCATTTACTCAGATGCTATCACTAGCTGAAGTTGGGGCTCATGCTCCTGTCTATCCTGTTCCTCAAACTACCAACTACTTATCCTCCTCTTCACCACAAGGACAATGACCTGTGTAAAGCCCACCTTCTTAGTTGCATCAAATGAAAAACCATAGACACTTAGACGACACTATTAACAGAGCTTCTCAAGCCAGTCTCAAGAAAAATTACGCACTAAAGCTAAAGCATCCACTGTATCCAAGGAACCCAAGCCCTTTTTCCATATCCAACTTATTTAAAGGACTACAGGCTCCCACTAATGCAAAATCACTGACACTTTTCCCTTCGCATTCAGAACATGTGTACTATTAAAACTAGGCTAGCTTTGAAGCCCAAATAAAGTCCTTCATACAAACTTCTATTTCATTATGTACTAGGCAAAGCTTTCCCATGAAAAACTCTAATTACAGTATAACTGTATACCCAGCACTTTGCTGTACTGTGCCCTGGAACAGATCCTTTTAAGTAAACTGTGCTTGCTGAGAACCTCTACCATGAAATGGGAACACTTTACATATCCAAAATGGATTTGTTTACTCTCTGTGCCAAATTAACATTAAGGCATGATAGATATTGGCACTGAGATCTATTTAGTCTCTCATTGGATTTAACTACAGAAATGGCTATTCTTCTTCAAATGCAAGTGGACACTAACTACAGGAATCAGTTATTCCGAGCAACCCAAAAGTATCTTTCATGTTTCAGTCACAGGAACATCAGAATAAAACCAAGGATCTCTCAAAGATGTCACATGGAAGAAAACATACTGGTCAGTATTATGCATAATATGAAAGCAAAAGTATTTTCACTATAGTTAAAGACAATGACATCATCATCCTCTGCAAGTCTGTTCCACATATTCACACACAAAAAAAATATTTTCCTCAAAAGGCACGAGGTTCCATGTAGGGCTATTTGCTTCTTTTTTACAAATCTATTTTTGTTTTGTCTAAAAAAATTTTAAAAAGGGCTGAGAGATGACTCAGGGGTTAAGACTGTCTCACAAGCAGAAGGTACTGAGTTCAGATCCCAGCTCCCACGGAAAACGTCAAGTAGAAGCAGCTGGCAGCCTGCACTTCTGTCTTGGTGGGCTGAGCCTGGGAAATCCCAGAGCGAAGCAAGAAGGAGGTAGAAGCAATCCAGGATGATTCCTGAAGTGACCCTTGGTCCTCCACAAGAACACACAGTTCCCTGTGACACACACACATAAATAATTTTTAAAAACTAAAAAGTAAATAGTAGGTGTGAGAATTCAGTGGGTAAAGTGCCTGCTTGAAAGCATGGCAACATGAATCTGTCCTGGAACCCACGTGGTGCATGGGTGCTCATGCTCAGACTCTTTTTCTCTCTCTAATATTTAATAAAAAAAGGGAAAATAGGCTGAAGATAGAGCTCACCCAACACAGTCAGTCAAGCAAGCGCCTATGTCTTGTAACTTAACAGGACTACGCAAACTAAATTTAACTCGCTAAACGAAAGTGAGTTTTAAAACACATATCTTAAAAACCACAATGGTATTAGAGGGAGGGGGGGAAGGAGTCTTAATCAGAAAAAAAAAAAAAAAAGTGAACCAGAAGGAAGTTGGAAAGCATCCTGCGGCTTGCCAACAGGTGGACTCCAAGGGAAGCAGTGTGAACCCCTCGAGCGGCCGAGCGGCGTGCAAGCGGACACTTTCCCTCGCGCTGCTCGTGGGAAGTCTGTTCATTGTGACGCGACTTCCCACGACGCGCTCTTCGAAGGGCACGCGGCGCTGCGCTAAGTAAATGGCGTGTCGCTTGTCCAAGACCTCGGGGCGCTTCGGGACAGAGGCCCGGCAGACCACAGAACCACCGGGCACCTCCTCGTGTGACCCGCGAGCTGCAGCCCTCAGGTGGAGCACAGCTCCTTCCAGAAGTCCGTCGAGAACGCAGCCGGCCTCGGGCTCGCCACCTCCGACGCTGGAGGGGCTCGAGCCAGCGGCCGCCGGCTGCCGACCGCCGGGCCGTCCGGGGAGAGCACAAAGGACGCGCGTCGTCAGCGACCGGGACACCGCCGCGCGAGCTCCGGGCAGCGCGCGCACCTCCGAGCCGCAGGCTGCACGCGCAGGGCGACCCCCCCCCACGCAGCGCGCGACCCGCCCCGCCCCGCGCGGCCCAGCGCCCCCCACCAAAGACAACAAACGCACGTGACAAAAGTTTCTCCCCGCGCGGTCCCCGCAGGCCCCGGGGGGCGCGCGGCCGCAGGCGGAAGCGCGGCCCGGAGCCCCGCGCGCGGCCTGTTACCTTTTCCTGCTCCTCGCGCAGCCGGGCCACCTCTGGGGCGCGCAGCGGCGCGGCGGCCGCGGCCGCGGCGGGCGGCTCGGGCTCGGGCGGGGGCTCCATGCCGGGGCGCCCGGGCTCAGCGGGGCGAACGAGTCCTGAACAAGTGTTTGTGGAGACGGCGTGGCCGGCGGCTGCCCAGCGCCCGCGCGCTCGCACTCATACGCCGCGCGCCGCGCGCCGAGGAGGCCGCGCTCGCCTTCGCCGCTGCCTCGGGGGCCGCCGCTCGCGTCCGCGCTGCCCGCGGCCGCATCTCACACGCGCATGCCGCCGCCGCCGCCGCCGCCTCCGAGCAGCAGGCCGGACGCCGAGCGCTCCAGGGTCCCCCTCGCGTGGCCGGGCCCCACCAGGCGTCCCGCGGCGGCCGCGCCTCCCCCGCACGCCCCGCCCCTCGCCCCGCCCGCGCGGCACGCCGGGAAGCGCGCAGGCCCCGCCCCCGGGAGGGCGCGGGGGCGGAGCCGCGGGGAGGGCGGGGCCTGCGCGGGGGGCGGGGGCGAGGTGGCTGGCGTTCGGCGGAGCTAGCTGCCCGCGTGTTCGCCGGGCTCAGGCGTCCTTGCGCCCACGCTCCTTCAAGCGGTGCATCTGGGAGTAGGATCTTAATTCGTGCGCTGAAGCTATTTCATAAGCTCACTTAATTTTAGCAAATTCAACCCTTTCCCATGTCTTCTTAACGAATTAAAATACACAGTGTACAACTATTTTGCATATGTATTAATTACTGTACGCATTACAATTTTTCCTTATATATTAAGCCGCTGTATTTATATTTACTGTGTTACTATGCATGGACTGTTTATAAGGCATTTCTCAAGAGTAACTGCCCTCATTGTTCCACTTATTTTATAATTGGGGTGTTTCGTTTTGATGTTTGTTTTGTTCTGTTCGGTGCTAAAAATCAAACCTTGTGCTTGTTTAGTAAGTACTCTGATACACTTATTTTAAAACTCCTATTCTGGGCTGGAGAGCTGGAAAGCAGAAGGTCCTGAGTTCAGATCCCAGGTCCCAGGTAAAAACAACGGGCAGAGTCTAGGAAATCCTAGAAAGAAGCAAGAAAGAGGTAGAAGCAATTCAAGATGATTCCAGAAGTCACCCTTGGCCTTCTTCAGGGATACGCAGTGCCTTCTGATACACACATACACACACTAAAATAAAATTAAAATAAAATAAAATATAAAATAAAATAAATAATAAATAAAATAAAATGCTCCTATTCCCTTCTTCTTTCTCTTCCAGCCCTTTGTGCAGCCTCTGTGCATGGCAGGCCTTCAATTAGCCTTGTTAACTAGAACTGGCCTTGCCCTACCCTAACAGTAGGGATGGGTCCTGGTTCTTCAATACTGGGGAACACACTGGAAGGTCCTCACAGAATCCATGCCCTTAGGCTCCTCTGCCTGCCCCTACTTCTCACTCACCCCTGCTCAGCACTCCAGTCCAGATCCAGACATTTGCATCAAAGAGCAAAAAGTAAGAACAACTTAGAGAAAATGTGACTGAATCCCTGACTTCTCCCCATTACCATTCAGCCATCCTCACCTCTGAGACACAATCAAATCCAAATATTCTTCGCGTCTCCTCTGCCAGCACCAGCATGTCTCCATCCTTGACCACCTCAGTAGCTACTTCTGTGGTATTACGGCTTGATTACCAAGAGTCCCCATGGGCCCGTGGGTTTTACCACCCTGACTAGTGTTCCTATATTGGAAGGTTGTGGAAAATTCAGGAGGTAAGAACCTAGCTGGAAGAAACAGATCACTAGGGATTGTCCTTGTAAGAACATTATTCCTGGCTATTTGCTATCACTCTCTGATTTCATGGAATAAACTGAAGTGGCCCACCATGCCTTCCCTGCCGTGTAAGACTAGACTTTCTGAGGTGATGAACTAAAATAAATCTGCCCTCCTTACATTGTTCTTGTCAGGCATTTGGTTACAGCAACCCAAAATGGACATAGGCAGCCATCCACACCTTCACTCCATTTTGAAGTGGTCAGCCCTAGATGGCATAGCCCTCCTGCTACAACAAGCAGTTGTGTCAGTTATTCTCTTTGTTGTAATGAGACAACATTCCCACTCAAGTAAGAAAAGGAGACTTATTTGGCTTACGGATCCAGAGGGGAGATATGGTCCATTATGGCAGAAAAGGCCTGGCAGGCAGCAGAAGCTGGAAGCAGCCTAAATCACATCATCATAGAGGCTGAAAGAGTAAGCCACAGACTGCCAAAGCAGACTACTAGACCAAGCATGGCAGAGCTATCCAACCTCAAGGCCCATTTCTGTGACCTTCCTCCTCAAGACTCCACTTCCCAAAGGTGCCATGATGTTCCCACTTAGCACCAGCTAAGAATGTAAATACACGAGCCTATATATGGGACAGCACACATTCAAAGCATGACAGAGTCATCCCTAACTACAGAGTAAGGGCAATATATTTGCATCTGAAGTGGTTGGCTCTAGAAAGAGCACATCACACCACACAAATACAAGTTTCTGGAGGCTCCTAAGACAACCCATCCTCACTTTCTAGAAACAGTTCCACAGGACTCTAAGCCTTCAGTCGAGAAATTCATAGAAGATAGCATCTTACATGTTTTAGATGGCCCTTCTTGACTGCTCAGATACAGCCAAGTCTCAGTGATGTGCAGTCTGTGACATGGGGAGACTAGTCCTTCACAACATCGCAGAGCTTGACTCGGTTTTCACCCAATGTTTTATCGATAGCAGTCAGAGACCCGTGATTCAAATTCCCCAGCCTAGTCTCTGTTCAGCAGCCTGAGTGAATGTCCAGTAATCATATATATATACTTAGCATGACTTGAGTGTGCATTTGCTCCCACAGGCTTTGAGTCCCCAGTTAGTGGTGCTATTTTGGGAGATTGTGGAACCTTCAGCAGATTGGATCTAGTTTGGATACATCCGACCATAGGGATGAGTTTATGGAACCCAGCCCGGCCCACTCAGAGCTCTCTGCTTCCTGACTGTGCTGCAATGTAATCAGCCATGTCACACTATTCCAGCCATGCCTTCCCCACCATGTACCCTCCTAAACCAGGAGTCAAGACAGATCTTTTCTGTCACTTTTAGATACAGATATCTGCTTGACAATTGAACATTTGTAAAGAATCAGTAGTTGAATATATCCCTGAACAAACCTGCAGAAAATTGCCTGATTACCAGGGAAGGGGCAGCCCATGGTAAGTGGGATTAGTCCCTGGGCAGGCGAATAAGAAGGAACTGGTTAAGAAAGTTGGGATAGTTGGCAAGCAGTCCTGTGGATATGGTGTGATGGGTCCCCTCTGCCAATGGTTGGTATGAGCTCTCCTTCCAAGCTAGACTAAGACTGTAACTGGACCATCTTACACCAAAATAAAACCCCTTGTTCTCTATTAAACCATTTTGTTGTGAACTTTTGACTACATACAGGGTAGCTGTCACATTTTTCCATTAAATTGCTTCTTGTCAGATATTCAGTCACAGCAAGAAGAAAAACAGCTAAGGATGAGGGAGAGACAGTTCAGTCAGCAAGGAGCTTGCCACATAGCATGAGGACCTGAGTTTGATCCCCAGAACCCACATTTTAAAAAAACAACAGGCATGGTGGTATTGCACTGGTAATTCCAGTACTAGAGAGACAGAGACAACTTGCTGGCTGATCAGCCTAGCGTCTTGGGTGAATTCTAAGTCAATAAGAGACTCGGTCTCAAAAGACAAAGTAGATGATTCTTGAGGAAGGGCATTGTATTGTCCTCTGACTTCTACCTATATATAGTCACATGTGTGCCCATACACATACAGAGAGAGAGAGAAAGAGAGAGAGAGAAATGAAACTAATATGATTCCATTCCCCACTTTTAGAGCTCCAGTCTTTCCATTACAACCAGAATCAAATACAAATGCGTTGCTGAATGGCACAACTCTCTTCTATGAAGCCCAAGACACTGTTTACTCCTCAACCCACCGCAAAGAAAAACACCATACTAGAATTCTGCATTATCTAATTACCTTCTCTGTCTCCTAGCAAGACCCCTGCACTCATACCAACCACAAGTTCCTCTCTTGTTCAGATGTGCCAAACTACTTTCTGTCACAGGGTCTTTGTACTTTCTGATCCCTCTACCTGGGGTACCTCTTAGCAGACATCAATTCCAATGCAGTGACTTTCCAGCTGTCTTGTCAACAGAAGTGCCTCCCCTCTCCTCCAAGCATTCACCATCACCTTTTCTTTTTGTATTTTCTTCCTAGCACTAAGACTCTTTGATGATCAGTTTTACCAGGCCTGGTGACACATACCTATAATTCCAGCATTTGAAGATAAGAGTCAGGAAGATCAGGTCATCTTTAGCTACATATTGAGTTTGAAGTCAGCCTGGGCTCCATAATATCCTGTGTCGAAAGAAAAAGGAAAGAAGAAGAGAAAGAGAGAAAGAAAGAGAAAGAGAAAGAGAGAGAGAGAGAGAGAGAGAGAGAGAGAGAGAGAGAAAGAAGAAGAAAGAAAGAAAGAAAGAAAGAAAGAAAGAAAGAAAGAAAGAAAGAAAGAAAGAAAAAAGAAAGAAAGAAAGAAAGAAAAAGAAAGAAAGAAAGATGGGTTTCAAGCTGAGCATGTATTCCTAGTGCTTGTTAGTCTATTTGTTGTTCATAAAAAAAAAAATGAGGCCCAGCAATATAGCTCAGCAGGTAAGACTCCTGCACACAAACTTGGTAACCTGAGTTCAATCTCTGGAGTCCCACATAATAGAAGGAAACAACTGACCTCTGAAAAATGCCCTCTGACCTCTAAGGTAGAATGTTAGCTCTATGCAGGCAAGGACTTGGCAGGCATGCAATAAACACTTGCTGCTTCTTTCCCTGGCTTGTCCTGTTGTCCCAGCCCTTCTGGGTCTCTGCTCTGTGGCCTTTCCATTAATGCCAAACACAGCCTGCCAGATGTCTTGTCTCAACAGCAGAAAGCAGACCAGCCTCAATACAAGAATGTCAGATGTGGAAAAGGAACTTGAATTCTGCCCACCAGCACTAGCATAGAGCACTAGCATACCTCTGCTTTGCTTCCTGGCCACTGTCAGGCAGGCTGCCCTACTTTTCCTCCTCCTACCCCAAATGAACTGAAATCTCTGACACCTTAGCCAGACAAATCTTTCCTCCCATATGTTGTTTAGCTCAAGTATTGTATCAAAGACACAAAAGCAACAAAGCTAGTCAGAGAATCTGTGTGTGATCTTTTTTCATGATCTAGGCCTTCTCACCACACAGTGGCTGGATTCCAAGGAAGGCACAGATGGATGTGGTATTGCCTTATCTTCTGAGGGGATGTTGAGGGGGAATATATGCTCTGAGGATGTGGGTGTGGCTGTGAATCTATGGAGGCCAGAAGTCAACAACAGATGTCTTCCTCAACCACTCTCCATCTGTCTTTTGAAACATGGTCGTTCACTGAGCCTGGCGCTCACCAGTTCAGCTAGGCTGGCTGGCCAGTGAACTCCAGGGATTCACCTGTGACATGCCCTTTGTATGTATATTTGTGTATATATATTTGTATGGATATTTGGCCACATTCTCTTCATTAGAAGCAATAACTAAGGATAAACATACTCACGACAGGACGTTTGATGCTATCACCTGATTGAACTACTTGAAATAGAAATCTCTAGGATTCTCTATGCTCCCCAGTTTAAAACATCATTATAGGAAGAAGCCAGTGATTTCCTCAGCATCTCCAACCCAGGCTACCCTACACATCACTGCTAGACTCAGACTCGGAACTGGCCATGCTTCCTGATGCCAGAGGAAGGAGCCCAAGGCTAGAGGAGACTGGATTTTATCTCTCTTACCACTGCACCTCCTCACGCTCCAAGGCAGAGCAGACTCCACACGAGAAGATGCTCTCCTTGGCCCCACATTATTTGGCTCCCCATCACAGGCACGCTCTATCCCCCACCATCTGCTCATCCATCAGGACCTTTCCTCTGGGAAGCCTTCTCTGAGTAGCCCCCCAGGGTTCGTCAAGGATAACACTCTGCCTTGACCTTTACCACATACAGGTCCTTTCATTTATTTTTCTTTAACACTTTACTATTGTGTAACTTGCATGCAGAAATCACGCACAAATTCTAAATCCTAAATGAGAACACCTGATTAGCCAGCTACAAGACAGAGAAAGACAATGAGATGGCTGGCAAGTAAAATGCCTGTGTACAATTGGTGACCCAAATTCAGTCTCCAGAGCTCACATGGTGGAAGAGAAAATTAACCTCTGAAAGTTGTCCTCTGATTTCCACTTGCACACCATGACTCTCCCTCTTTCTTTCTCACATAACTAAATGAAATATTAAAGAACATTTCTGGAGCCCTGGAATTCCCTCTGAAGCCCCTTCCTTTCACTATCCCCTGTCCCTTTTCCACTCCAGAGCTGGTTACCACTGTCCTCGACCTCTGGCCTTCTGGGTTGGTGACATCTGTTTTTGAACATCATGCAAATGGGCTCATTCAGCATGTGTATGTTTGGGTCCAGTCTCATATTAGCTCACATAGTATTTTAATCAGAACTAATGGCATAATTTGTAAGACTTATGAAAAATGAAAATACAGGAGGCTTTTTTAAAATTATGAATCCAGGCTCGGTGACATATGACTTTAGTCAGCACTTTAGAGGTTAAGGAAGGAGAATCAAGAGTTCAAAGTCAGTTTGGGCTACTTTTTTTTTAAAACTAAAGCCTGGTTTAAGGCCAATCTAGAGCACATGGTAATATCTTGACTAAATTTAAAAGAGAAAGAGAGACAGACAGACAGACAGACAGACAGATAGATAGATATAGAGAGAATTAAGAGAGAGAAGTCTTTTTTCACAAGGAATTTTGAATCCAATTGCAAAACAAAGATGGAACTTTTATATGACAAAAGACAAATTACAACAATTTTAATTTAAAGGTTGTAACTTTGTTTGCTATTCTAGAATTAGAGAACAGTTCACAAAATGCAATGTGCATCCTAGTAGACTTAGCAGATGATGGTTTCTATGGACAGAGAAAGGGATGAGAAAACAGAAACGGGGCTAGAGAGATGGCTCAGGGGTTAAGCCTCTGCTTTGAAAGCAAAATGTCCTGAGTTCATATCCCAGGTCCTACTTAAAAACACTAGGCAGAAATGACAGAGTCCTGTACCTTCAACCCTGAAAAGCAGAACCTGGGAAACTCCAGAATAAAGCAAAGAAGAGGTACTGCAATCCAGGGTGGTATCCACAGTCACCCATGGGGCTCCTCAGGCACACACACTCAATTGCCCTTATACAAACTCCTCTCTCTCTCTCTCTCTCTCTCTCTCTCTCTCTCTGTCTGTCTCTCTGTCTCTGTCTCTCTCTCTCTCTGTCTCTCTGTCTCTCTGTCTCTCTGTCTCTCTGTCTCTGTCTCTCTCTCTCTCTCTCTCTCTTTGTCACACACACACACACAAAAAAAATAACCAAAACATTTTTCCTCTTCCTGTGAGCCTTGTAGCTGGAGGCCTGAGGGGGCTGGATGGAAGGTTAAGGGTAGGCCTTCTCTTTGGAGCTTTGAAAACCAAGCAAAGGAAGTTCAGCCCGGCTCCCCTCAAACATGATGCAGGCAGGTCTGTGAGGACTGAGGCTTCTGCTCCTGTGATGGGAAGGATGGAATTTCCCAGAAGGAACCAAAGGGATCATTAGGGACTGCAAATAAAAGAGCGAGGAACTCTTGCGCCTGAAATGTCTTTGTCTTTGCTTGAGATAAAACTCAAAAAGCCAGAAAGGAAGGTGAGTGTGCAGTTGCCCAAAGACTGAGTATGGGTGAGATGGTTCACTTCAGCCATCAACCTGACAGGGTTAAGGGATACATAGATAGCTGGTAAAGCCTTATTGCTAAGTCTGACTGTGAGGGAGAAATACTAGTTAACATTGTGTTAAATCGGTTTACTTATTCCGGTAACCATTAAAGTAGTAGGGATTCTATTACTGTGGTAATGGAAACTGGAATGTTTGGAAAATTTGGCTATTACCTCTCCACCCCAATTTCTCAGACTGAAAACAAGCTTCAGCTTAGTGACTGAGTGCTAGGGACTCTATTTTGGTTTTTAGTCTGCTGAAACACCGTGTAGGAGCTTAGTCCAAAACAAAGGCCAAATTCCTTTTTCCAAGTGCTCGTGCAGAATGGTAGACATATGAGTCCTCACATAGTAAAGAAGAGTGCACACACACACACACACACACACACACACACACACACACACACAGAGTACATATTATCTAATTCACTGAGCATAGCTGTATCCATCACTTTTCTCATCATCATAACCAAACTTGTAGACAAAAGGGTTTATTTTGACCGATTGTTTGAGATGTCCATTATAGGAGAAGGCATGGCAGAGTTCTTAGTGACGGCAGCATTGAACAGGTCTCCATGGACCAGAATACAGAGGAGTTGGAATGCTAGCACTCAGTTGACTTTCTACATTTTCCCTTTTTATTGAGTCTGGAAGTCAGGCCAAAAAGATGGTGTCTACCACCCACATTCAGAGTCTGTCTTCCTTCCTCTGGAAACCCCCTCAAAGATTCACCCAGAAATGCAGAGTCTAAATGCAGTCAGGTTGAGAATGGACCTTTATACTCCAGTAGAACGAAAAGCAAAAGAGCGACGTTGCCCTCCCTTCTGCAGCCCAAACACCTGCAGCTCAGATGCCTTGTCTTGCTTTGGGCACTGGAGCTCTTGACTCCCGCTGAATTATATTACTGGCTTTCCTGACTCTCCAGCTCAGCGTGGCAGATCATGGGACTTCTCAGCCTCTTTAAGTACTTAACTCACTCTTGCATCGCTGTGATCAAACACCTGGCAGAAACAACCTCACAGCGGAAAGAGAGCGTCTCTGTCCATCATGAAGGAGAAGGCACACAAGCAGCTCACAGTGGTGGGAATGTGTGGATGAAGCTCCTCCATCTGGTGAAGAAGGAAACTGAAACCTTGACCAGAACCAGGGGCGAGTTAACCCTTCAGAAACCAGTTACTAGTGACCTTCTACCAGCAGCCTGGCCCCACCTCCTAAAAGCTCCATAGCCTTCGAAACAGTACCCCATACTAGGGACCAAGCTCCCAAATCATGGCCTGTGCCAGATATGACACAGTCAAGCCTCAGCAGTGGCTACATGAGCCGTTTCCCACAGGATATGCCTGCCCTAATATTTACTTCACTGTATCTGTATGGAATCTTAATACTGTGGTTCAGGTAAAAGGCTCCAGGCCTCACACTCACAGATAAGCAGCAGTAACATGATCAAACCTCAGCTCCCCGAGGTACGTGCTCCTCTGGAAGCATGTCTTCCTTGACAACATTGGAAGTGATTCCAAGGAGCTGGCACAGAGCAGCTGGAAAGAATGTGGACAGAATCTCCATCTGTGACATGGAGAAAGGCCTAGAATCCACAGATATGAGGATTTCCCTTCTCCACTACAAGCAGGAACATGTGACTGAAGCATCATTCACTGTCCCCAGGATGGGACACACCTCTTCACTCACGGCTCTGTGGAGTGCGATAGTGTTGTGGGTGAGAGCTTCATATTGCTCCCTATTTGCTCTCAATGTCGCCTCTCCCCAGTGCTGGGCAGGATGACATTATAACAACTATGGGTGTGCATATGACAATGCAGACATGCTTGATTCTACTTGTGTAATCATTTCCTATCCCAGGTCTGGGTAGAATACAGGGTGGGTCTAAGTGCATGCCTCAATCAGCTACTGCTGTGTAACAAACCATTCTAACAATGGTTTAAAGGAACAATAATGCCTCATTCTTCATGACTTTGTGGGCAGGGCTACAGCCCTGTTAGAGGTTGCATTTGGTTGGGATACCTTGACTAAGGCAGCTCTGCTCCACTCATCTTGTCCTCCTGGAACCAATTAGTTTTTTCTTCCCTTGACAACACCAGAAATTTGTAAGCAGATGTACAAGGCTCTCCAATCAGCATGCTGTCATTCGGCCTCCTTCCTTCAGCCAGTACAGGTCTCGTGGCAGTCCAGAGTCAGAGCAAGTGTATCTTGGTTTCATATTTTAATTGTAGTAAACAAGTACCTGACCCAACCAATTCAAAGGAACAAGGGAATTTTTATTCCAGCTGATGATTTCAGGTTACAGTTGATCATGAGGGCAGGAGAGTTGCCAACAGAAGCCAAGGGAACAGAACACACCATCTCTTCAGAACCACCCAAGAGGGGCAGAGACCACTGCTGCTTGCTAACTGCCGGTCTGGCAAATGCTGAGCCAGCTCCTTCCATCTTATCCACCTTCCCAGGGGAAGGGTCCTGCTTACTATGGACTGGGTCTTCCCACATCGACCAGAGGCTTATCTTTAACTAAGTGATTTTTCATGGGCCCACATCTGCAGTGCCAAGTTGACAGGTGAAACCATTATGTGCCAAAGGGAGTGGCTGAAAAGAGAGGTAGGGAACAGGTCAGGATGTAGCCTATATCTTGGGAGTCAACAGCACTGAGGTCAGAGAGGAGAAAGTCAGTCTGGTTCCAGCTGGGCTGCAAGGGCCAGTCGAGACTACATGAGAATTCCAAGAGAAGGGCCAGGCCTGGGCAAGGAGGCTCTGGCAGGGAATAGACACGAGGTAGGCAAGAGGCCACCAAGCTGGCTGGCTGAAGATGGCCTGAAGCAAGTTGACAAAGGGCAGGGATCCAACCACTTGCCATTTCTCCTAGTGCCAAGAAAGAGCTTGGGGTTACACCAAGGCAGATCTGTTCCAAAAAGCAGACCAACTGTGTGTGTGTGTGTGTGTGTGTGTGTGTGCGTGCGTGTGTGCATATGTTAACTTTGAACTTCAACCTTGTACATTACAACTTGACTATTCTTTCTACATATTCTTGCCACCTGTACTAATATTTGCTTGATATTTTATTTAGTCTACTTGGAATCTTATTGAAAAGATTTAATTTAGCAAAAATATTCACAAAGTCATGGTTTCAAATGCTAGTTTTATTTTTCTCTAATGCCACAGTAAAATAAATGTTACCTTCAAGATAGGAAAGAAAAAAAGTATTTCCATTGTTGAAGAAAAAAAAACAGATACCTTTATCCAGAGACAATGAAACAGGCAAAACTGAATGATGCCCTGATTTGTCAGAGGTCAGGTCAGGAATAATCACATTAGTGATCCAGGACAATTGGTGTAGGAAATCAGGGACGAATATTGGGTTAGCACTGATCTCTCTCTCTCTCTCTCTCTCTCTCTCTCTCTCTCTCTCTCTCTCTCTCTCTCTCTCTCTCTTCATTGGACCCCCAGGTCCTTATACATGGTAGGCAAGCACTGAACTTCACACCCATCCCTTGTTTTGTTTGTTTGTTTGTTTAGAGACAGGGTCTCACTATGTAGTCTAGGCTGGCCTAGAACTTGCAATCCTCCTGCCTCACCCTCTCCCAGCTGCTAAGGGCAGTGGGCATACAGTTCCTACTGCCCTTCACATACATTAGAAGTGGTGTTTTGCAGTTGATCAGTTCTTTAGAAAGACACAGACAAAGGAAGGAAGGGGGAAGGAAGGAAGGGAAGGAACTTAAGGGAGAGAGGAAGAAAGGGGCGGAGGGAAGGAGGAAATGTAACTATTAAGCAAAAAAGTGCCACACAATTGGGACAGAAGTCCTGCTCACACACAAAACCCAGCTCTTTCCTTGAAAGGTCCAGTCTTAAAGGATATGTTAGTTACTTTTATGTATTTGAAGCCAAAATATCTGAAGAAAGCAACTTAGAAAAGAGTATAGTTGCTTGGCTGTTACTTCTGAGCCTGTGGTAAGGAAGAGCATCCTGGCGGTGGGCATGTGGGGGAGGTAGGGCCTGTTCCCTTCATGGTGAACGGACAGCAAAGGAAACACAAGGAAGAGAACAGGAACCAGATGCCACTTTCAAAGTGCCATCCCCAGCGACTTCATTCTTCCAACTAGTCCTGTCCCTTAAAGCTTCCAGAACCTCTAAATACAGCACTTCCATCTGGGCAAAGACCAAATATGTTGAACACAGGAACCTATGCTGGACACATCTTCTTCAGATTATAACAAGGGTGAGACCACTCCTGTAGATGCTCACTTAACCCCACCACCACCACCACACACACCCCCATCCCACCCCACCCCCACTCCGGAGACCCAGTGTGGAGCACGGAACAAAGCCCTGCTCCAGGAGCTGTGGAGTTTCCTAGGCTCAAGCCTCTTGCTGGACAGGAACCTGATCCACAGAACTTCCCTCGGACAGCAAGAGGCCTCCAGGTTCAGCATGGAGATTGCCAAAGACCTCTGGATTCCTGGATCTGCTTCTCATATATTCCCAGTCTCTTTTCATGCCATTTTGCAAAGGTGTCATTTCTGTTAATGTGATTAAAATCCAGTCTTGTACCTGTACATATTGGAAAAGGGAGAAGCATTTCAACAACCCTTTCGGATAATCCCAGACACTTTGATCTTACATAGAAACTAAAGTAGTTGTTTCCTAAAGGCATGCAGTGTTGCAGAACCTGACAACAATGAAGACTTTGCTACTCTTGTTCATTCTGTTTCATCCACCCACCTTGCATGGAGTAAGTGGGCTTCTTTGCAGACAGTGCTAAATTCTTCCTCTGTGTCCCAAACTAACAACCTCTGACCTTCCATGAGTGTGTTTAGGTCGTTTACATTTTTTCATTTAACATTGCATACATGAGGGCTGAAGAGAGCGCTCAGGAGTTAAGACTCTACCTCACAAGCAAAAGGGATAGGATCCCAGGGCCCGTGGAAGAATGTCAGGTGGAAACAATAGCAACCTGCACTTCTGGCCCTGGTGGGCGGAGCCTGGGAAATCCCAGAGCGAAGCACAAGAGGTAGAAGCAATTCAGGGTGATTCCGGAAGTCACCCTTGGTCTTCCGCAAGGGCACAAGTGCCATTTGATACACACGCATATACACAGATGCAAAATAAATAAAGTTTAAAAAAAGTTACATGAATATAGTGATTTTATAAAATTTTCAACCCTTATTCCCAATTACCATCTCCCTCCTTCAGCCCTTGTAATCCTTCATCTCTCTGCCAGACATCTTCCTATTTTCAAATCTTTTCACTTGTGCGGCCCACTGTCATCTAGTCTGTCTTTGATGACATGTGCCTGACTTGATTCACGCTCCAGCAAGCATCCCAGTGGCTCTATGATTAAAGAAAGCATCCTCCTCTATTTCCCCATCATCATTAGTCTTCACCAGTCTCTCTCAGAGAGGTGCGGAGCTTCTTGGGATCTTTCTGATGTTGTGGTGAGTTGTTGATAAGACAGTTCACAATGCATTGCTCACATTTACATCATCAGCCTTTTGGAGCTGTGACCAAAATACCTGGGGAAGCCAGTTTGCCTCGGTCAGTTTCAAAAGGTCAGCCCTCATCCAGTTGGCTCCACACACTGGGGCAGAACATTTCCTAGGTGGAGTGTGTGGCAGAGAGCTACTCACTGCAGTGCCCACCAGGAAGCAGAGAAAGAGTCAGGAGAGACCTGGGATTTTCTTCTATACAGTCTATACCTCCTGAGCTTCCAGAACTTCCCCCACATAGCAGCACCATGGGAGAGACAAGCATTCAATCCTGAGCCTTGTGGGACATTTCATATTCATACCATAACACATGTAATATAAATATTTACACATTCAGCTTTAAATCCATCATCCTGCTAGTCATTCTCTATTTCACTTAGTCTTTGGTCCATTTTGCTCTTTTATCCTCAACTTTGGACTTATTTTACTTAACTTTTTTCTTTATTATTGACTTACCTCTTATTCCTTTTCTTAAAATTTTAATATTTTGCTTAAAGCTCACAAACATGTCTTTAGTTAATTACAGCCTGTCCACAAATAATATTGTACCATCGTTTTGCTTATAATGTGACTCCAGATGGTCTGGAGAAATAACTCTGTGATTAAAGCACTTGTGGTACTAGCAAAAGGACCAGAGTTTAGATCCTCGAGTCCCATGTAAAACATTAGTTGGGATGGCAGCCCA
The DNA here is from genome assembly GCA_023101885.1 of Typhlomys cinereus. NCBI lineage: Eukaryota > Metazoa > Chordata > Mammalia > Rodentia > Platacanthomyidae > Typhlomys > Typhlomys cinereus. The sequence goes on along the minus strand of JALPQD010000569.1, from coordinate 473,995 downwards.
TCTGTAATTTCAGCCTTGAAAGGCAAGGCTTGGGAATCCAAAGAGAAGTCTGGCTAGCCAGAGTGATATTATCAGTGAGTTCTGGGTTCAATTAGAAACCTAGCCTCAAAACAGGAAAGTGAGAGAGAGATGGAGAGTACTTCCTATATCACTGTCAGTGTTCTATATGCACATACACTCCCGTGAACACACACCCACACACATGCATGCACCCACCCAAATACACACAGAAATATGCACATGTACATACACTGTACACACAAGCATGAAAATGAAAAAATAATGTAAGACCTTCCCAACAAATTATGCTGTGCTCCTAATCTCTCCCACATATATTCTTTACTAGCATATATTTACTTACTAAATACTTATTATACATGTAACTTAATACTAAACTATAAAATCTCAGTAAGTTTACAGTAATTTTTCTTACGAGCAATAGACACGTCCTTTAAGTGATTAAAAATAAGAAAAAAAGAAGTCCTGTACATATATCTTCCATGTTTGTTTTCCTAGTGCTATTTCTTAGCGTATTTCCAAGCATCCTTTTGGTGTCTCTGTCCATCTGATACTAAATATGTGACATCTTTCCACACCAGCACTGTGCCACCACTGGATGACCAAACATCAAACTTGAGTCTAAGAGCGTTACCACACTCAGACGCTGGAGAAAGAGAATCACACACATCTGCTCCAGTGACTGCCAATTCAGTGCCATCCCAAGGTCCTCTAGAATCAGAAAATACTGTACTTACATTTTATGGCTTATGATCAAGGATGCAACACAGGAATAGCCAACTTGAAGGACTGCCCAGGGCACAGTGTGTTTTGGAGGGAAAGACTCCCATGACCCCTCAAGGGCTTTACTATACTCAGTCTGGATTTTCCTCAATATATGCAGTTTTATTTTTTTGATAGTTAATAGAGAGACATTTTCTTCAGTCCTCACCCATGCTTTGTAACCAACCATTGGGTAATCACACACACACAAAAAAAAGGACAGGAAAGTAGAAGTTGGGGAGGAGGGGAATGAGTAAGAAGAGGATTAGTAACATGGGAGAATAACAGAGTGAGTACATTATGTAAGTGCATGAAAATGTCATACTGGAACCTGTCATTATTATAACTAATATATCCTAACAAAAACATTGAAACAAGACTAGGGAGATAACTCAGTGGCTAAAACCTTTGCCTCAAAAGTAAAAGGCTGGATCAGAGAGGAGGGCCCAGAGGAAAATCAGGCATGCACAAGAAAGGACTCTCTGGGAATTGGGGGGTGGGAGGCACTGGGGGATGGGAAGGGAGGGGGGTGGAGAGAAGAAGAAGGGGGTATGGGGGGGAGGAGGAGGGAGGGAGGGAACTGGTGTACCTATTAAGTTTGTATGAGCTGAAATAATAATAAAAATGTATTAATATAAAAAAAAAGTAAAAGGCTGGAGAGATGTCTCAGGAGTTAAGACTCTACCTCACAAATGGAAGTTCCTGAGTTTGGATCCAAAGTCCCATGTAAAAACTCCAGGAGGAAACAGCAGTGGCCTGCACCTCTAGTCCTGGTGGGTAAAGCCTGGGAAATCCCAGAGTGAAGCAAAAAAGGAGGTAGAAGCAATCGGATGATTCCGGAAGTCATCTTTGGCCTTCCACAATGCCCTCTGGTGAACACACACACACACACACACACTATATACATGCAAAATAAATAAACAAAATAAAATAATATAAAAAAGTAAATGACCCTGAGTTCAGATTCCACATAAAAATGCCAGGCAAGTATGGCAGCCCACCTGTAATTCTAGCTCTAAAAGATAGAGCCTGGGAATTCCCAGAGCAAACAGGCTAGCCAGACTAACCACAAAGGCATGCTCTGGATTTAATTAGAGACCCAGACTCACAACAATAAGTTGGAAGAGTAAGTTGGAAGAATGATCAAAGATGATTCCTGTTGTCACTCTTGGACCTCCACAAGAATACACACTCACACGTGAGCCTACTCACACGCAAAAAAAAAAAAAAAAAAAAAAAAAAAAAAAAAACCATATGCATGCACCTCCTGCACACATGCATAAAAAAATTAAAATGGGGCTGGAGAGGTGGCTCAGGAGTTAAGCCTCTGCCTTGCAGGCAGAAGGTCCTGAGTTTGGATCCTAGACCCCAGTATAGACGCAGGGCAGAAGCGGGACCGCCTGCGTTTCTGGTCCTGGTAGGGCGGAGCCTGTGAATCCCGGGGCAGAGTAAAGGAGGAGGTGGAGGCAGTCGATGGTGTTTCCGGAATTTGCCCGTGGTTCTACGTACACACACATACACACAAGTGCACACACACACAATTGAATAAAAGAAATGAAAACATCTGAGATAGGTTCTTTCTGTGTAGTGCAGGCTGGCCTTGAGTTTGGGCTTCTCCTGCCTTAGTCTCTTGAGTGCTAGGATGACAGGTGTTTGACAAGTGTCTTTGCAAGCCAACACTGAAACAAAAGAAAAACAAATTGCAGAGTTCAATCTCTAGCCCTCTCTTGCCTTCATAGAGATTGGTGGGTGGAGGCTAAAGTGTGATAACCAGCCCCCTTGTAAAAGGCCCATCTTAAGCTTTGTCATCAGAATAAACTCAGGTGTGATCAGAAAGACTGGTTGTGGGGCTGGAGAGGTGGCTCAGGGGTTAAGCCTCTGCCTTGCAGGCGGAAGGTCCTGAGTTCGGATCCCAGACCCCACGTATAAACACCAGGCAGAAGCGAGGGCGGCCTGTGTTTCTGGTCCTGGCAGGGCGGAGCCTGTGAATCCCGGGGCAGAGTAAACGAGGAGGAGGTGGAGGCGTCCATGGTGGTTCCCGAATTCATCCGTGGTTCTACACATATACATACACATGCATACATGCGCAATTTAATAAATAATAATTAAAAAAAAAAAAAAAAGAAAGACTGGTTGTGAAGAACAAGACCCTTCTGGAGCTCAGAGAATCCCACAGGTTTTAAAGGCAATGTGCCAGAAACTGTGTGTGAAGAACCTCCTTTAATATTTCTTACAATAAAAGTTCACTGCAGTGAAATTTCTCTGCTTTTGTTTATCTGAAAAGGTCTTCATTTTCCTATATACACACACACAGGCTCATAGTTTGAATACTTGGTTCCTAGCTGATGGAACTATTCAGGAAGGTTATAAAGGAGGTTTTGCTGGAGGAAGTATGTCACTGGGGGGTGGGCCTTGAAGTTTCTCTCTCTCTCTCTCTCTCTCTCTCTCTCTCTCTCTCTCTCTCTCTCTCTCTCTCTCTCTCTCCTCTTTTTGCCTCCTGACAGCTGCTATGATGTGAATGGCCTCCTGCTTGTGCTACCATGCCTTCCACCATATGTTCCCATCAATAATGGATGCTCTCCCCTCTGAAACTGTAAACCAAATGATAAACCCTTTCTCCCAAATATTTTGCTGCCAAAATATTTTGCTGCAGCAATAAAGAGTAACTGAAACAGAATTGAACACCAGAAGAGTGGGGTGTTGCTGTGAAACTAAGATGTATACAAGGTTAGTGTGATGATTAATATTGTCAGTCTGATAGGATCTAGACTCGTCAAGGAGAGGCATCTGGGCACACCTGTGAGGGATCATCTAGATTAGGTTAAATGAGAGGGCGGCTCTGCTCCAGGGGCTGGGGTCCTGGACTGAATAAAAAGGAGAAAGAGAGCTGAGCACAGGACTCCTTCCCTCACTGTTTCCTGATTCAAGGTGGCTAGCTACCTCAGGCTCCTGCAGCCACAACTGCTCCACAATGAGGGATTGTCCCCTCGAGCTGGGAGTTTAAGGAAGGACCTTCCTTAAGTTGCTTTTTTTGATCAAGTATTTTTGTCTCAACAAAAAAGACAAGGAACAGTTGCTTTGGGGATTTGTTGCTGTGAGTTATTGACTAGGTTAATACTCTTCTAGCATTTCTTGTGTGTCGATGACAGCTGGGTTTTTCTGAGATCTTTCTAAAAAATTATTGTGTGGTGTGCATGAGTATGTGCACTTGCATGTATGAGGCACATACACATGCCAGAGTACACATGCTGGAAGTCAGAGTACAACTTTCAATAATCAGGTCTCTCTCTATTTTGTGGATTCTAAGATTGAATTCAGGTTGTCAGTCTTCCACAGTAAGCACTTTTATCTTCCAAGCCCTTAGGATCTACTCTTTTTCTTTCTTCTCTTCTCTTCTCTTCTCTTCTCTTCTCTTCTCTTCTCTTCTCTTCTCTTCTCTTCTCTTCTCTTCTCTTCTCTCTTTCTCTTCTCTTTCTCTTCTCTTTCTCTTCTCTTTCTTCCTTTCTTTTTTTCTTTCTTTCTTTCTCTTTCTTTCTTTCCTTTCTTTTTTTTTGTGTGTATAAAGAGGGTACTTGAGTGTGTATCCCTGTGGAGGCCCAAGAATCACATCAGGAATCATCTTGTATTGCTCTACCTCCTTAGTGCTTTGCTTTGGGGGTTCCCAGGCTCTGCCTTCCAGAGTTAGAATTATAAGCCAAAGGCATTTTTTACATAGGATCTGTGGATCTTAACTCAAGTCCTTTTGTTTGGGAGGTGTATTAGTCAGGATTCTCTAGAGGAACAGAACCAACACAATGAATATATAAAAAGGGAGTGTATTGGATTGGTAATGAGACACAGTCTAGGTGGTCCAATAATGACTGCCAGGAGCTGTTCTGTCCAAAAGCTGAATATCCCAGCACTCCTACTTTGTGATTGAAGGCTGGAGGATTCCTGGAGAGTCTCTGGACTTCAATCACATTGGAGGGTCAAAGAAGCTGGGCAGTAGGAAGACAGATGAGTTTGCCAGCACAGGGCAAGGGAGTCTCCCAGAGTTCTTCTGTCTTATGGTTCCTTTTACCTGGTCTGCTCCTGGGAGGTTCTATCCAATTTAGGGTTGGTCTTTGTGTTGCAAATATATTGATCCAGATAATTTCTTCAGGTGTTTTGGAAGCTGAGCTGTTAGTTAATTCCAGGTATAGTCAAATTGACAACCAAGGTTAACTGTCACATGAGTCAGAGACATTAACTTTGGAACCATCTCCCAGCCCATTTCTTTTTTTTATTTATTATTTATTCAATTGTGTGTGTATGTATGTGTAGAACCACGGACGAATTCCGGAACCACCATGGACCGCCTCCACCTCCGCCTTGTTTACTCTGCCCTGGGATTCACAAGCTGCGCCCTACCAGGACCAGAAATGCAGGCTGCCCCCGCTTCCGTCCGGCATCTATACATGGGATCTAGGATCCAAACTCAGGACCTTCTGCCTGCAAGGCAGAGGCTTAACCCCTGAGCCACCTCTCCAGGCCCCCCATTTCTTTATTCACCTCAGTTTTTGGTCTTCCCTTTGTACCCACATTTCAGAAGAATTTTTTCCACACTTTTGCCTCCTTCCAGTCATAAGAAGACTACTGTCACTTAGTATTTTCCAGTCCTTTGGTCTCACAAGGAAGCCTTTCTCAGTGATCTTTCTCCCGTTCCCTGTGAGACCTCAAGGTTTCAGAAGGCAGTAGGGATGAAAGGTCTGAAGAGTGTTGGTTTGCTCCTAGCCTGTCTTCTGAGACGTGTCCTCACCTTGTAGTGTAAACTGGACCAGAGCTCCCTATGTAGCCCAGACGACCTGCAGACCTCCTCCCTCACCTCCCAAGTGCTGAGATTACAGCATGAGTCCCCATACCCAACAGCATAGTGCTTTAAGTTGGTCCACAAAAATGGCTGCTATAGTTTGGGTGTATCCCCCAAAAGTTCATGTGCTAGATGCTTAATCTCCAAATCCATATGTTAATGGAATCTGGAGGGAAGATTTTAAAAATTAGTTGGGGTTAGATACATGACAGTGAGGACCATATAATAGCATTAGTAGCTATTTCAGAAAAAAGACCTCAGCTACACTGATCACCAGCATACATACTTTCACTTCCTCTTCTTTTTTTTTTTAATTTTTTTATTATTATTATTATTTATTCAATTGTGCGTGTGTGTGTATATGTGCGTATGTGTGTGTGTAGAACCACGGACGAATTCGCGAACCACCATGGACGCCTCCACCTCCTTCTGCCCCGGGATTCACAGGCTCCGCCCTACCAGGACCAGAAGCACTGGCCGCCCCCGCTTCCGCCCGGCGTCTATACGTGGGATCTGGGATCCGAACTCAGGACCTTCCGCCTGCAAGGCGGAAGCTTAACCCCTGAGCCACCTCTCCAGCCCTTTCACTTCCTCTTCTAAATAAACTTTTGCTTACTGAGAAACAGATGAGAAGAAGGTTGAAAAAGAGGAGAAGGAGGTATGTCTAAGCCAACATCCTTGGTCTTCCTCCATGTGATGCCGTCTGTCGTGTAATGGTGCATCAACAAGGCCTTTCCCAGATGTTCATCCCACCATGCTCTTGGACTTTCCAGAATCCAGAACCACAAACTAAAGAAACCTTCTTTATAAACAATTACCCAATCTCAGGCATTTTGTCACACAATAGAAATTGGACAAAGACAGTGGCCAATCAAGCCTTCTGGTTTATGCCGTGGTGGGAGCTTTCCCTGACCACCTACTCCACCCTGATTTTCCTCATAAGTCCTCGCTGGACAGCTTGGGAACTCTCCTTATGTCTGCAGTACCAGGGTTCTATGCTCCTATGACACTTCACACTTTAGACTTCAGCAATTTGCTAATGATTCAGGCCAAATTATTTTTGCCTCTTGCACTTGGAGTCTTTTGTGTCTCACCAGAGCTGAATTAGTGCTTCTGTTCTCCATTTCTACATTTTAAGTAGAAACAGAACAGCTTTGCAGGCCTTACATATACCTTGGATGAGTTTTGTATTTACTCCCAAAATGCACCACACCATGGAAGTTTTAATGGAGTTTCAGAACTGCCAGGTCAGTCATAAGAAAGAGAGAGAAAAGGCCTGGAAGACAGGAATAGGTGGGTCTTATACCCTCAGGGTTAGTAGGTGGGCTAAGAGAGCAGGGCTCAGAGGTAACATCCAGAACTTTTACCCAGCCCAGGAAGTATGGTCAGGGTCAATCTTTGACCTTGACCCTGCTAGCACCATGGATCAGGCAAACACATGCTTTTGCAAGTGCCGACTGACCATTAGGGGCAGTGACTATCAAGCAGAAGCTCTGCCCTGAGTATGGCGGATGGGAATGCTATCACTCCAGCTTTTATTAGTGATAAGGGGCCACTGTTGTTAACTATTGTCTGCCAGACAGGGTCAAGGTGGGAAAGGTTACAGGGTAGAGTGATGGAGTCCAATTCCTGAGTCCTCAGGATAAGAATGATTACTGTCATCAAGCTGTCATCAAGCAATACCAACAGCCTCTGGTACAAAGTAGATGGATAAGTGATCAGGAGCATTTGATTGAAAAAGCATCAGGTGAGTTCCCTGATCCTGTCCTGGAAGCATCTAGAAAGGCAAGGCACTTTAAGTAGCAACAAGAAAATGGCCTCTAGACGATCTATGAGGGGGAGAATCCAAGCTGTGAAGGTAGACTATAACTGTGAGCCCTCCAGTGAGCCCCTGGCAGAATGGGTTTGAGCTGCCAAGTTCTGCAGGTTGTCAATCTTCTCTTCTACTTCCCCTTGTGGTTGATGTAATAGCAGCACTCCTCCTAGGAATAGGCATGTGCCCCCTTTCTCTGCTGTGAGGTCAAGGGACCCTCTGTTCTGTAGAATGACTGAAGTCAATTGATTGAGTTGTGCCTGTAGAAGCAAGATAGCCAGGGTGATGTTGACAATAACTGAAAGTCCCAGGTCTCTCCTGGAATGGTGGAATGGTGTTACAGGTACAGTCTGTTGGTGGGGGAGTGTAGCCTCTTCTTCAGAATAGAGGACAAAGTTGTCCCTAGGAGAGACAAGATTGACAAGAAAGTTAAATCAAGGGCTTGATTAAGGGAGGCCATGAACTATTGTATCCAGGAAGGTAGGGAATGGGTCACATTGAGCTTATTAACTATCTAGTTTAACTTATCTAATAACATTTAGTAGTCATCAGAATTCTATGGAAACAAATAGCAACTAGGGTTTAAATGGACCCAAGATAATTTGGTTCAGACCCCACTAAGACTATGGATCAGGTTTTTGCATGTGTCATGTATCACATGTTTTTGCAAGTGCCAACTGACCATTAGGGCAGTGGCCATCAAGTAGAAGCTCTTCCCTAAGTATGGGGGATGGGAATCCTATCAGTAACTCCATGCATTTGTCACTGGGAAATGTTTGTTTACCAAGTCATTCAAAGCTTCCAAAAATGATTTCTATTATGCAATATCAAAAATCACATTCCTTCACATCACCCCTATATTGAATGTTATCAGAAAAGTCTTTAAATATTGAGATGCTGTCGGGTTCACAATGATAGATAAAAGGCTCCCCCAAAATTCTAATGCTTGAAAGCTTGAATTTTATCAATGCTGACATGTACTACTAGTTGTCTGCCTTGGGGTAATTTTGTTCATTTTTTTAAAATGTCATTAAACATCTGTAATGATTAATCTTTACTATGGACTTGACTAGATTTCACTCAGGTGGGTCTGTAAAGGTAACTACAGAGAGGACTAATGGAAAGAAGACTTACCCTGAATATGGGTGGCAACACCCATTAGGTGGAGGCCCAGACCCAAGGAACGATGGGAAGGACAACACAGCATTCCCTTCACTCTGCTTCCTCAACACCACGGCATAGGCTGCTGTGCGCTGCCATGCATGATGGACTGAAACTAGAAACCATTGAAATGTCTCTTTCTGTTTTAGCTTCACTTCATGCTGCTGCAACCAAGAATGACTTTGGGGGAGAAAGGTTTAGTTGGCTCACAATTGCAGGTTTACAGTCCATCACTGCAGGAAAGTTACAACAGCAGGAGCTTGAAGCAGCTGGTCATCTCACACCCACAGCAAGAACAGAGAGCAGTAAATCAATGTGTGCATGCATGTGAGCATGCCTGCATGCATACCTGCTTGTGTGCATACATGTTTGCGTGCTAGTGCTCAGTTCACCCTCTTCATCTTCATACAGTCTAAGATCACATACCCAGGGAGTGATCCCACCCACTGAAGACTGGGTTTTCCCATAGCAGTTAATGCAATCAAGACAATCCCTCCCAAGCATGCATAGAGAGAAGCCCACCTTAATCTAGAGAATTCTGTTCATGTAGACCTGGAAGCCTGTCCCCTCAGTGTCAGGTTGGTGATTAGCACCAACATCACACCTCCCTTAAGCTGATCTGTGAAGTACTTTGTCACAGCAATAAGAACAATACACTGCCTAGGTTTGAATGACCATAGTTCGATGGATCAGGTCTATGTGTAACATAAAAATAGCTGGGGATATTGCTCAGAGGGGAGCACCTGCCAAGCACACACAAGACCTACACAATCCTGGGTTTACTCCCCAGCATTGCAAAAAGTAAAAGTTAAAAAAAATGGTATCCCTCTCCTATTTTTTTTAAGAAGTGGGCTCAGTTTACTCATCAAGTACCTGGACATTGCTTTATCTTATGAGAGTCAAAACCTGCCCAGTATGCAGCAGAACTGCCCCATGTATATTCACCTCTGGTCACACAGATGCTCTCAAAGATGTGCCCTCCAGGACTGAAATTCAGTGATTTTTTATTGCTTCATTAGGGTTGCCCTTAGGTGAATGTGATAAAGATTCAGTGGCTGCAAGTGTATTGACACAGACTAGTTCCAACAGTTTTACCACAGCTGCCTCTGTATCAACACACACATGCCACAGGTGCTAAACAAGAGTGGCATGGTTAGATGTGGTATCAATCTGATGGTTGAGGGCTCAGAGCTCTGGACACATTTGCAGAGAAGCAGCAGATGAGTTAAGCTCTGAGCAAGCCTTCAGGAGATTGTCTAGCTGATGGGAAAGGCCCAGCCTACAGTGGGTGGGACTAGTTCCTGGACAGGTAAATAAGATGGAAAGAGCTGGTTAGGGAAGTTAGCATTCTTCAGCATACTTGGCCAGACATGCTGGTCTGTCAAGTAAGGGTTGTCCCTCTCTCAGCTGTTATGTGGCCATTTCTCTTGGTTCCTGGTGTTGGTGTGAGCTCTCCTGCCAAACTGGACTAAGCCCTTTGGCTCTGCATTTATTGGCAACATGCAGAATAACTTTTATAGTTTACTAACAAATGGATATTCTAGTATTCTTGTAGGCAATTATAAATTATAAAATAATTTCACCTTGCAAACTTTTGAATTTTGGAGACCACATTTTAGCTGTTATTTATTCATTTGTTTTTTGTTTGTTCATTTTGAGACAGGGTCTCTGCATGTAGCTCAGGCTAACCCTTGAACTCCTTATTTAGTTGCACCTGGACTGTAATTCATGGTTGTCTTCCCTCTGCTTCCTGTGAAATGGGTTTTTAGGCCTATGCCTTAGGCACAGCCAACTCAAAACCAAAAAAAAATTGATACAACAAGCTCTTTCCTATTGATTGGAGTTTGAGCAATATGGCAAATTCCCATGTCAGGAATCTTTCCCTGAACTCTTTTCTGATAAATGTACTGCCTGGTTCCCTCTAAACAGAAGTAGAAATTAAAATTAGCCAGGTCTTGCTAGTTATCACAGTCCCTGCCATCCAACTCCAAGTAATCAACAGGTCTAAACGGTGACTTTTTTCAAATGGAAAAGTTCAAACAAAAAAGGACAACAGTCTCATGAACTCCATAGATCATCCAGTTTCAGCAGTGATATACGAATAGTCAATTTTCCTTCTTTTTTCTTTTATTGCAGTATTGGGAACTGAACCCACAGTCTCGATTCCCAGGCAGGTAATCTACAAACTGAGATATATCTCCAGCCCAACTCACCATCAGTTATATTTCATTCATATCGCCATCTGTCTCCTCTGATAAATATTTCAAAGTATATCCCTATACTAGATGACTTGATCCATAAATATGTCAACATGTATCTCCAATAGATTTTTTTGCAAAAATAGAACTGAAAACCATTACCACATTGTATTAGTTATTTTTCTCATTGCTAGGATAAAATATTATCAAAAGAAATACACTTTCTGCCCTGGACCCAGACCCCAGCAGACTCCCTGCTCCTCAGGAGGTGACCTTCAATACCAATCAGGATGCAGCTAAGGGCAGTGCAGGAAAAGCAAAACTGAAAACAACAACAAACCATAATTCAGAACACCAAAAACCCTACATTAATCACCTGGAACCAGACCAGCCAAATCTCTCCCTATCCTAAAGCTCGGGGAACCTTGCGGAAGAGGGGGCGGCAAGATTATAAGAGCCTAAAGATGGGGAGGACCAACGATATGCAAGATACTCCATACAAGTTAGGCTGTAGCAGCCAGAATTGGACTTTGCCTGACATACACAATGGCTGACATCTCAATGACTTCCTAGAGTCTGGCATGGATCACAGGGAAGAAAGCTCCAGGCAGTAGAATCCTTAGAGGCAAGGGTCTAACAGTCTTAATAGAGTTCCCACACTAACCGGGAGCCCGAGAAAGGGCTCTGGGCTATGCCACTGAGTTCTTACCCCTCCCTCACTAGGGTGAAGGACTCAGAAGGAGGTTTGGTGTTCACACAAAAGGATGCTCCAGGGGCTGGTAGGAAGAAGGGGGAGGCACTGGGAGAAGGGGAGGGAGGAAAGAGGGTGAAAGGAAGGGGGGAAGGAGGGAGAGTGCAAGGGAGGACAGCTGAGGAGGGGAGGAGAGAGGAAGAGGACAGGGGGTACCTATTGAGCTTGTATGATTAGGAAAAAAATAAAATGTGGGAGAAAAAAAAGAAATTTACAGAAAGAAAGAGTTATTTTGGCTCACAATTTGAGATACAGTCCTGTCATGTGCTTGAATCCTTAGTTGATGTTTGGGAAAGTCATGGCAACTTTGGGAAGTTGAGCCTTGCTGGAGGAAGGCATGTCACAGGGGGTGGGCTTTAAGGGGTTGGTTAGTCTACTTCCAGGAGAAGTCTGATCTTGCAGATAGCAATTTGCAATTTGCTCTCAGCCTCCATGATGTCCTCACTGACTTAAGCTGCCTTCAGCTCTGTCAGCCAAACATGCCTTTTCTGTAATAAAGGACTGTTATCTCCCTCTGGAATCGTATTCAGCTTCTGTTAATCTGCCATAATATGTTGCCGAATCCCCACTGGGCCAGCCAGGGAAAGGAGAAGGAAAGTCAGCAGGAGCCTGGAGGTTGGAGGCGAGGGGGTGAACGTTGCAGAATCACCACACAGTCAGGTGAGGAGCAAGCAGGGAAGAGCTGCCGCAGACTCATTTTATTTAAGGAAGTATTTGAGCTTATATAGGGTCAGGGGTCCAATCAGGCGTTGCCACCTCTCTGCTCCAGGGGACAGCCACCAATCATTTTTAACTGTTTACTAGGTGTCCATTGCAGAGGCAGGTTAGATGGCCTCTTCCCATTGGTTGTTCATCCCTCCCCCTGCATGGTTCCTCTATTGGGACATGTCTGGGGCATGTCCGTACTTGTTCAGGCTTATCCATAGCCAGACCTCCTGGATTCAGGAGCCCAGGCTAGGGCCTCCCTGAATCAATAGTGCCACAATAATGGACTGTATCTGCCCTCTGGAACAGCAAGCCAAATAAATCTCCTTTTCTCCCATTAAGTTGCTTGAGCCTGAGTGTTGTCTCACAACAGCAGAGAAAAACAACCTGTACAAGTCCATCAGTGTAGGGAAAACATGACCTCAGAAGCATGAGACACCTCATCACATTGTATCCATAGTCAGGAAGAAAAGCCAGAAATGAGCTGGGATACAGAGCCACATACCTCTGCCAGTGATCCACTTCCTCTTTTTTTTCTTTCATGTGTGTGTATGGAGTGCATGCATGTATACATGCATGCCTGTTTTTGCATATGGGTCAGTGTATATGTGTGCAGGTTTATGTACACAGATGCACTTATGTGTGTGCCTGTGGGGGCCCAAGGATGATATTAAAATCATCCTCTTTTGCTCTCCTACCTTTTTGCTGTGAGCCTGGGTCTCTAATTAAACCCAGAACATGCCACTAGGGCTGATCTGGCTAGCCATTTACTCTAGGGATTCCCAGGCTTTGCCTTTCAGAGTTTCAATTACTGGTGTGACACCACAGCAGCCCGGCATTTTTACATGGAATCTGGGAATCTGACACTTTTGTTTGCAAGGTAAAGGCTTTAACCACTGAATAATCTCCCCAGCCCCAGCTCCACTTCTTTTTTTTTTTTCTTTCTTTCTTTCTTTCTTTTTTTTTTATTTCCACTCATACAGACTTAACAGGTACACCCGTCCCCTCCTTCCCTCCGACCTCCCACCGCCCTGTGCCCCCCTCTCCTCCCCCTCCTTCCCATTCCCCAGTTCCTCCCCCTCTCATCCCCAGAGCATCCTTAAATGTGCACGCCCAACTCTCCTCTGGGTCCTACTCTCCGATGAGGTGCAAGGACCCAGTGGCATTTCCCAGAACCCTTTCCTGTGTCCCACTTAAGCATAGGAATACTACTGTTACTGTCAATCTCTTGCCTCCAAGGATCCTAGTGCCTTTAGCAAATGCTAGACTTTGTGGGGTCAATAGTGTGTTGGACATTGCACAAGGCATGCAAAGTCCAATTATGATTGCTCCGGCCCTAACTTGTGTGGAGTATCTTGCATATCATTGCTCCTCCCATCCTTGTGCTCTTACAATCTTACCGCCCCCTCTTCCGCAAATTTCCCTAAGCTTCAGGATGGGGAGAGATTAGTCTGGCCTAGTTCCAGGTGGTTGATATAGAGTCTCTGAAGTTCTGGATTGTGGTTTGTTGATTTTTTTTTTTCAGTTTTGCTGCTCCTGCAATGCCCTTCACTCCATCCTGATGGGTATTGGATGTCATCCCCTGCCGGCTCTACTTCATAAAAGGTTTCACAGCCTTCTGAAACAAAACCAATAGCTAGGGACAACACATGAACCATCAAACCATCACACTCTACTTTTATTCTCCGTGGGCCATCTCATAATGCAAAATGCATTCACTCCAACCTCAAAAGTCCTCATAGACTTTATAGACCCAACACTATTCAGAATTCCAAAGTCTCTTCTGAGAACCAAACAATCTCTTAATCATGAGCTTCAGTAAATTCAAAAGACCAAAGTACTTACAAGGGCAAAGAATAAACATTCCCATTCCAAAAGGGAGGAATGGATGCAAAGCAAGGAAAGATCAGGCAGGCCAAGGCACACCAAGAGATATCAGTCAAACCTGAATTGGTGGCTTATGAAATCATCTGGATTCCTGTGACTTAGGCAGACCCACCTCTCCCTGCCTATAGTACATGTGATCACTCTGTTGGGCTGGCTCACTCTTTTCCTGCTGCTTTTTTGTCAAATGTCCTCAGTTCTGTCATCTCCAACATCCTGGGGTCTCCATACATCTTAGGCCTCATCTTCTTGCAGGAAATCCAACCCTACTGAATGCTGCTGAATGCATTAACTTCCTTTCCAGTTGCCATGATAAAACACCCAACAAAAGCAACTAAAGAAGAAAGTGATTGTTTGGCTTGTGATCCATCAGGTGACTAAGTGTTTGAACAGCAAGAGTTGGTCAGGGACATTTCACATTCAAACTGTGACACACACCTAAGGAAAATAGTTCTAATAAATCTTCATTTGTTGGTACAGTGTAATGGTTTGCACTAAAATATTGTCCATAGATTCCTGTTTTGAAGATGTATTCCCAGCTGGTGGTGTTGTGTTAGGAGGATGGGAACCTTTAGGAGGGGGAACCTGCTTGAGGGAAGTGGGTCACTGTGGGTGAGCCATTGAATATATGCTTGTCACTAGTTCTAGCCTTACTCTGATTCCTCGTCTACTGTGATGTGAGCAGTTTCTGACACATGCTTCTACTACCATAAACACTTCCAGGCTTTCCCCAATGTGATGGGCTGAAACCATGAGCCCAAATAAACCTTTCTTTTTCTATGAGGTATCTATCACTGTCAACTTAACAATTGAAGACTTGGAGCTCTGAACACATAAGTAAAGAATTGGTGGGGCTGGAGAGGTGGCTCAGGGGTTAAGCCTCTGCCTTGCAGATGGAAGGTCCTGAGTTTGGATCCTAGACCCCACGTATAGATGCCAGGCAGAAGCGAGGGCGGCCTGTGTTTCTGATCCTGGTAGGGCAGAGCCTGTGAATCCCGGGGCAGAGTAAACAAGGAGGTGGAGGCAGTCCATGGTGGTTCCTGAATTCGTCCATGGTTCTACACACACACACACACATGCGCATACACATACATGCACAATTGAATAAATAATAAACAATTTAAAAATTTTTTAAAAAAAGAATTGGTAGTTGAGTCAAGCCCAAGCAAAACTTTAGGAAATTGACTCATGGATAGGGAGGCCCAGCCTGTGATGAGTTGTGTTACTCCCTAGGCAGGTAAGTAAGATGGAGGGATCTGATTAAGGAAGTTGGCATCCTTTGGTATACTTGATCAGACATGCTGGTCTACAAAGTGGTGATTGTCCCTCTCTCAGCAGTCATGTGGATATAGGATATGATATGACCAGTTCCCTTGCCTCCTAGTGTCAGTATGAGCTCTCCTGCCAAGCTAGACAAGGAACTACACCCAATAATCCTAAGATAAAATAAAACCCCTTGCTCCCTTAAGCTGTTTGGTCTGAATTTACCAGCAACGTGCAGAATAGCTTCAATGGTCACTGTGACACAAAAGTAACTATTAGGTAAGGACATTATATAATATCTACATTCCTACGTAATATAGCATTAACTGCAAGCACAATGTTATAAAACAGACCTCTAGAACTTAATCCCCTTGCCTAACTGATATTCTATACCCACCAAACAGCAACTGTCTTTGCTGCCCCCTCAACTCCTGGCAACTCTCTCTGCTTCTCTGATTACCTCAGGTAATCAGAATCACTGCTGTCCTTCTCTGATTGGCTTATTTCACTTAGCACAATGTTCCCGGGGTTAATACATATCATCTCATATGGCAGAATTTCCTTTTTCTGGTTGATTTTTAAGCATGCGTATGTAGGTATAGTATGTGTGCACATATGTGTGTGTGTTTGTATGTGTATGGCACAGGTACATGTGTAGGTGTGGATGCACATATGTTTATGCAGGTATAAGGGCCCAAAATTGACATCGGTTGTCTTCTTCAACTGTTTTCTACCTCGTTATTGAGATCAGGGCCTTAGGGAACCCAGAGCTTGCAGTGAGCCAACTCTTGTCTTCACACTTGCAAGACACACACTTTCCTTACTGATCCATCTCCCCGACCCTTGACTAGTTGTTTGTTTGTTTGTTTGTTTTTGAGATAAGATTTTTGCTTTATAGCAAAACAAGTGTGACTTGAAACTCATTGAGTAGCCCAGGCTATCCTCGAATTTGTGTTCTTCCTGCCTCATTCTGAATACTGGCATTACAAATGTATGCCACCACTTCCAGTTCCAAAAGAGAAATGTTGAACTAAGTATATATGAGAAAGCCATATGGAAACCTATAACTTTATGAGCTAACTGAGAAATGGGGTTTAAACTAAAAAAGAGCTTGAGCAGAAGTACTGTGCTCCTAAAAGTCATAGGCTTTCAAACTAAAATCCAGTACCAGGTACAGAATATCTACCTATGAGTTGTTGGCCAAGGAACCTCCAGAGGCTATTGCCATGGCTCTTGGAAGCTCACCAGAATTAGACACTAAGACTCTACCACTGAAGATGCCACACATCCCAGATGCAGGATACGCAGAACCCCATTTAGAAGCAAGCTGGAAGCTCCCTCCCTGCTGGCTAAAAAACAGTGCTGGAAGTACTATGCAAGCTTCTGAGAGAAGGGTCTCATCACCAGTCATACCTGGTTGTAGAACCTGCATGCTCCAATATTGACTTTCTGGGCAAGATACTCCCAGTCATGCAAAAGTTTCATGGATGTGCTAGATAACCAACTGCTTCCTGGTACTGTAGAACTGATGGCTAGGTGGCCACATGGGGAGAATCTACTATTGATGTTTTGCCAAATTGGCATGTTATTAAACTGCCTTCTAAATACTTGGCCAGAAAAGCTTATTTCAGCAGTAGGTATCTGTGAAATTAAGGACTCATAACTGGTCAAAGTGTTGAAAATAAGTGGCTCCTCAGCCCCAAATAGGACATTTCTGTCACACACACACCAAGGCCCAGGAAACATCACAGAAGAGGTGAGCAGATAGACTATGGTAGTCAAAGGGTGGGGAGCAGAATGATGGGGTAGGATATGCCTATTACAATCAGGAACACTTAACAGCTGAGACTGCCTGCGTAGGGTATATAAAAAAGAAGCAAGGGGGGGCTGGAGAGATGGCTCAAGGATTAAAACTCTGCCTCACAAGTGAAAGGGCTTAAGGGCCTGAGTTCAGATCCCAGGTCCCACATAAAAATTGCCAGGCAGAAACAGTGGTAACCAGCACTTTTGGCCCTGGTGGGTGGAGCAAAAAGGCAGTAGAAGCAATCCAGGATGATTCTTGAAGTCACCCTTGGTCCTCCACAGGGACACACAGTGCCCTCTGATACACACACACACACATACACACACACACACACACAGAATAAGTAAATAAAGTTAACAAAAAAGAAAGCAAGGAAGAAAGGATAGGATGAGGGTAGGGAAGAAGTATTGCAGTTTGTCTCCAGGTTGCTGATAAATTCATGACCAAACACCTTAGAGGAAGTTGTAGTCCATCTTGTCAGGAGAGTTCAAATCAACAATAGGAACCGAGAAAGCTGGCCATAGAAGAATTGCTGAGAGGGCCAAACCTTCTGACTTGCCAGACTGTGAGTGTGCCAAAGGAAACCAACTTATTGAACCAGCTCTCTCAGTCTTATTCACCTGCTTAGGGAATAGTCCCGCCCACCATGAGCTGGTCTTCTCACATCAATTAGATAATTTCCTGCAGGCTTGCTCAAGGTTTACCTTAACTACTAATGTCTATTCATCCCCAAAGAGAGGAACAATAACAGACCAAATAAACAATTCCACCTAAATCTAGTATGGCAAAATAACGGGTTTAGTTAGGGTTACTTAGCATGTGCACAGACGAGCCACAGAAGAGAGCCTCCCCTAGTAACCATTACGCATCCTGGTGGGGGCGAGCCCTCCTGCACTAGAGTGTTCCACTTGTAGATGGTCACACTGCTCTGATTTCAAGACCACAGCGGCCATATCATGCTAATGCTACACTGGACATCAGTCCTCCTCCGGAGACACGTGGTCTCTGGAGACACAGAGACATGGCGGTCCATCGACTGCTGCACTGTAATCATCTGCGAAGTCTTAACTTGGATGTGGAAATGTACAGCACTGGATGCTTTCTGAAGGTGGCAGAATTAACCTGCTCACTTGCACCCATCAGTAGAGGATGACCTCAAAGTTTTCTAATCTTCCTTTCTCTCATTGCTCATTCTCTGCTCCTCAACACAAGTGGCCAAGTGAGGGTGCTTGTCATTTGCATGCGAGCT
The DNA here is from genome assembly GCA_023101885.1 of Typhlomys cinereus. Classification (NCBI taxonomy): domain Eukaryota; kingdom Metazoa; phylum Chordata; class Mammalia; order Rodentia; family Platacanthomyidae; genus Typhlomys; species Typhlomys cinereus. Next base: position 455,559 of record JALPQD010000569.1, on the reverse strand, counting down.
GGGGCTCTAGCTATCTATTCTCAGGAGGAAATAGGGTTCATTTTCTCTCTGGCCAACTGCATATATTACTGAGCTGAGCCTCTGCTCCCCCAGCCCTAGGATCCCAAGGTTCACCCTCTCCATAAACGTACTTGGGCATTCTGGCTGCTATGCCCTACATCATCCTCTAGTACAGGCAACCTTGGGGACAGAGATTGTTGCAGTCAGCCTGCAACATTGCAGATAAATGACCTTCAAATGGCTTAAGGGAACAAGGGGTTTATTTCCTTACACTAGTCTGGTTACAGTTCTCAGTCCGCTTGACAGGAGAGCACACACCAACACCAGAGCAGAGGGAACTGGCCACACCATCATTGTATAATGGCTGAGAGATGGACAATCCTTGCTTGCCAGACCAGCATGTCTGGCCAAGTGAACAGAAGGATGTCCACTCTCTCAACCAGCTCTCCATGCTTTATTCCAGGGCCTAATCCCACCCACCATGGGCTGAGCCTTCCCCATCAGCTAGACAATCTCCTTCAAGTTTGCTCTGGGCTTAACTCAACCATCAACTCTCTACAACTGTGCCCAGAGCTCAAACCCTCAACAGTCAAGTTGACACCTGTGCTTAAGTATGACAGAGGCATCACTGTCTAATCCTGCCTAGTCCTCCCAGCTGTACAGAGCCTTCACTGAGATTCTGACCCACAGGCCAACACGGAACATAGCTCAGATGAGTAGTAGGAAACAAATTGTACTTTATACAGCAGAAGGCTCTGAAATTTTTACAACCAGCGTTATGGTTACTCTTTATTATTGCTGTGAGAGAGCACCCAAAGCCAAACAACTTATGAGAGAAAGGAAGGTTTATTCAACTTACAGTTCCAGAGGGAAGATACACGGCAGAGATGGCATGGCTGAAGCTGTGGGTGGGCAGGCAGGCTAAGTCAGAGCAGACCTCCACATAGTTGGAGCATTCCTGGAACGTCTCTCTCTCCTATATTCTGTGGTCCTTTTTATATGGTCCATTACTGGGAGGTTCCTATGAGATCTATGGAGGTTCCAATGGTGTTATAATTGCATTTTGGTATCAATTTGACTGTTTGGGGGCAGCTGTGGAAGGTTAATAGTTGGAATGGCCCCTGAACAAGTCTGCAGGTACTTGATTGATTTCTGTGAAGATCCCAGCCCATAGAGAGTGCTACTTTCCGGTGGTGGACTGGATAATAGGAGGTGCAAGGAAGAGGGACTTGCTCTTCCCTTTCCAGTGTCGACTTGCTGTGGAGTCCACTCTGCACCTCTTGTTCGCTTTTAGAGCATCCTGAACTTCTTTGTTGCTGTTGCTGCAGCTGCCGCCTCCGTCCTTGGCTGACTTGGAGCTTCACCTTTTCCACCACGTTGTTGCTGTTCCCGCTGCCTTTGGAGCCTGGTCTCTAGGCCTTGCTGCTGTTCACTTTTCATCATTGATGTCAGAGCCCAGCTGCTCTTCACTGACGTCAGAACCCAGCATCTTTGACCCTCCAAAAAGTAAAGGCTTGAGACCTTCTTGGGATCTTTTGGCTTTGTGGAACATTCCGGTCAAGAATGAGGTGGCTGCGGGAGGCTACTTTGAAGAACACAATTTTTATTGTGAGTTATTTTAATAAACTTATTTATATATTTCATTCTATAGATTCTGTTTCTTCAGAGAACCCTAATACAGATGGGATCTAGGGTGGGTATAATCCCTTCAGGTGGTCTCAGTTGATCTTCCAGGTATGATTTCAGCTGATCTTAATTAATACCAGGTGTGTCAAGTTGACACCCAGGATTAACTATCACAACCAGTCAACTTCAGTGGAGCTACCTGGGAGAAATACCAAATCCTCTATCTGATAAGGGACTAATACCCAGAATATACAAAGAGCTTTCATATGCCAATGAGAAAACAACATAATTTAAAGTGGGCAATTCAGGCCACAACATAGTTCAGCAGATAAGACACCTACTTGGAAACCTGAGTTCCATGCCCATAAGCCCACATGGTAAAGGGACAGAACTGACTTCTGCAAGTTATTCTCTGACAACTACCCTCATGCCATGGCAAGCATTCTTACCTTCTTTCTCCTCTCTCTTCACCTGCTTTGTCTCCTCTCTCTTTCTTTCCATCATTCTCAAATAAATAAATATATTTAAAAAGTAGAATGCTAGTAACCTAATTCTTGGCCTAAATGTATCAACAAAACAGTTTTGTGCTAACAGAATCATTTCAGAACATCAAAGAGAAACTGTACAATTAAACCTGGTAAGAATTGTGCAAAACCTACCTGAAAAAAACTGAAGAATGTTTACTAAAGATCATTAGAGTACAAACTTCTAAAAAACAAGACGTGAACCAATGTTATGGTGATGTGATTTTATACAAATTAATGTATAAAAATCTATATGTTTAATGCAACTAAATCCACATGGAATTTGTCATAAATTTGTTAATACCCTCAAATTCATTTGGAGGATTAAATGCCAAGAATATAAAAAAATTTAAAGCAATTGGAAATACTTTGCCTGAAGACACCAAAATGTAGTTTTTAAGACATCAGCAGTCAGACAACATAGTATTGACACAATGCTGTGAGAACCAGTGAAACAGAACAAAAATTCTAGAAACACCCTTAATTAAAATCTTGTTTAAGTTTGGCATCTCAAATTAAAAGGAAGTAATGAAGTATTTGACAAACACTGTTGGAATGATTATCTATTGTTTGGGGGAAAGAATCTTCTACTTAAGATAAATAGGGCCAGGGGCACAGCTCAGTGGTAGAGCACTTGTGCATGAGGCTCTGGGTTTGAGCTTCAGCGCTCCAAAATAAACAAGTAAATAATACACTAAAAAATAATGTCACGTGACAAGCAGCATTACAAATGCAATGTAAGAAGAGAAAATAGATTTTAAAGCATTCTCAGAAGCCAGCCTTGGTCTAGAGATCTCAGGTGTCCCGAAGGCCTGCCTCCTAGGTGCCAGATTGACATTTCATATAACCATTCTATATGGGAATATTTGTTTAAAAATAAGTTATTACCAGGAATTAAATCTCATGTGTTTCACAAAATCCCAATTGTAACTCTTTTAGTAGGTGAAATATTGGGGCTGCGGATGTAGCTCTGTTGAGAGAGTGCTTGCTTAGCACAGTGAGGCCCTGGGTTCAATTCCCAGCACTGGACAAACCAGGCATGGTGGGACAGGCCTGTAATCTCAGCACTCAGGAGGCAGAGGCAAAAGGATCAGAAATTCAAGAGGAAGTCGAGATCAACATGGGACACATGAAACCGTGTCTAAAGAAAAATGAGAAATCTTTGAAATGATACTAAAGGGACCAATAAATGCATCTAGAAGCAATAACAGGTATTGACATTCATTATGTCTGCATCTTCACATATTTTAAGCACTTAAGTACAATTTAAAACCTACGATAATGTTATGTATTTGTCTCTTTCATTTTAATATATAGAAAAAACAGTAAATAACAATAGAATTGGTTTTAAAAAGAAGGAAATTATGGTCAATTTTAGTGTGTGTGTGTGTGTGTGTGTAGAAGAGGGCACTGTGTGCCTGTGGAAGCTCAAGGGTGGCCTGGATTAATCTACCTCTTTATTGCTTTACTCTGGAGTTTCTCAGGCTCCTCCCTCAATTTCAGGCTGCCACCATTTCTAACTGACATTTTATGTAGGAGCTGGGATCTGAACTCAGGTCCTTTTGCTTTTGATGCAAAGGCTTTACTCCCTGAACTGGCTCTCATGCTGGATAATTAATAGTTTTGAATAGAAAAATATCCTTATGGAAATTTACGACTATAATGTTGCCAGGAGAAATTAGGAACCTCTGATTGGTTCCTTAGCATTGTTAATAAATGAATTTAGAAGCAGACTCAGAGAAAGAAGTTCAAAGCGATAAAAACGAAGTAATATGTAAGATGTGAAATGCTGGTACCTGCCAGGAGGGGGAAGACAGAGAAAAGAAAGTCATGCTTTCAGGGGTGGGATTTATTGAGCAGCATGGGGCAAAGGTAATAGAATCTTCAGAAAAACAGTGAGAAAGCCCAGAGTATCAGGGAAAGAATGTTTAAACTTTGGAAATGAAAAGCTTAGGGGGGAAAAAAAGAGAAAAGTTTTGCTGCCTGAGCTTGGAGCTCAAAAAGCAAGCAGCTTATAGGCGGTAGGATGGAAACCCTGTAGTTCCTGCTGGTACCTGAGTCTTGCTAAGGAGAGACTGAGGGAAGGGGCTTTGTGGAAGGAAAAGATCTCTTTAGCTGCCCCCAGGTGGATCGGATTCCCTGGGGGATGGACTTTTGGACAAATGATTGACAGAGCAAGCTGGACTAATTTAAGGGGTGTTCACAGTTGTTCCCCCGAAGTCGGACTCTTTCTAGTGTTACTAGGGAACCAGGAAGTGAGCCTCATCTAATGTCCCATAATAAAGAAGTCATGTAAACATATAAAACTTCTCTCCAGTGACAGGCTATGCTGGTGGGGGATGTTGCTCAGAGGTACAGCCCTTGCCTAACCTGCACAGGGTTCCACGCCCTCCCTCACCAAGAAAAGGAAGGAAGGAAGAAGGACTCGAAAATAAAGAACATATTTGAATGCTTATCATATAAAATATTAATGTATATATTGTAAAAAAAACTCCTTCAACTATTGGAAAAAAAAACAAAATCCTTATTATTATGAAAGGGAACATAAAACAAACAAGGAGCAGGCTGGAGAGATAACTCAGGATTTAAAACTCTGCCTTGAAAACAGAAGGACCTGAGTTCAGATCCTGGATCCCATGGGGTGGGGAATATTAGGCGGAAATGGTGGCCTTTCAGCTCTGGAAGGTGGAGCCTGGGAAATCCCAGAATAAAGCAAAAGGAGGTAGAAACAATCCCAGATGGTGCCCAAAGTCACCCTTTGTCCTCCACAAGGACGCATAGTGCCCTCCAATACACACATATGTAAGTGCACGCGTGCGCATGCACGCGCACACACACACACACAAATCAATAACACTTTAAAAGAAGCAACTCAAAGTAGAAAAATTACTGACCAACAACTACATGGAAAATGATTCTGGCCTTCTAATTTTTCTAAATGAAAAATATAAATAGGTATTACACTTTATTAGTTAGAATGGCAACAGCTAAACATTTTAATAGTCAGTGTTGAAAAAATATTGAGGGCTTGGAAGATGGCTCAGGGATTAAAGCCTTTGCCTCACAAGCAAAAGGAGCTGAGTTTGGATCCCAGATTCCACTTAAAAATGTCTAACAGAAATGATGGCAGCTTGCACTTTCAGTCCTGGAAGGCAGAGTGTGAGAAACCCCAGAGCAGAGCAATAAGGAAGTAGAACAATCCAGGATGACTCCTGATGTCACCCTTGGGGCTCCAGAAGTGCCCTTTTACACACACACACACACACACACACACACACACACACACACACACCTCTAAACGTGCAAAAAAAAGAATAAAAATATGGAGAAAATACATGTTTATATAGTCCTGAACAGAATATGAATCAGGCTGGGCATAGTGGTGCCTACCTGTAATCTCAACATTCAGGAGGCTGAGGCAGGAGGATTGCAAGTCTGAAGCCAACCTGGGATACACAGGGAGATCCCGTGTCAAGAGGTAGAATAAGGAGTAAGAGAGGGGAAATTTTTTTTTTCTTTTTGATGTGCCTCTTATATGCAGAGCTGAGAGACCAGAGGGCATTCATTCTCTAAGAGCCAGGACTCCACGGAGCTGGCAGCCAGCAACCACAGGGCTTCGATCTCACAAGAAAATATGGGGTGAATGTGGAACAGTCTTCCTTGGCACCTGCAGATAGCAGCCGATACCTTGACGTCAGCCTTCTAACATGCTCAGTAATTGACTCAGGTGGTCATTTGGCACCCAGAATTCTGATCTACAGAACTGTGAAAACAAGAGGGGATCATTCTAAACGCAAAATTTATGGTAAGTTGCTATAGCAGTGACAGAACTAATGGTCCACGTGGTACAAGAACAGGAGTGTGTGTGTGTGTGTGTGTGTGTGTTGACAGGGAAGGAACTCAGGGTTTCATACATGCTGGAAAAGTATTGTACCCCTAAGCTTCACCCCAGACTCCAAATATTTGATATCTACAAATAGTCAAAACCTGAAAGCAACAGAAAACATTAAGTGAACTTAGTTATTTAAAAGGTCTGTCCGTGCAGCAGAAAGCTCCTTGGTTGTTCATGTGAATGAACCATGTGCATAAATATCAAAACAATGGTGCTGAGTGAAAGATTCCAGACATGAAGGAACGTGTAATTCCACTTATGTAAAATCTATATACTGAGAACAAGCTTCTTAGAGCAGAAAGCAGATGTGGAGGTAACAGAATGCTTTGTGTCTTGACTGAAGCTTTCGGGGTACACATGTCAGCCAAGTTCATCATACTGTATGATTTAAATGAATGCAGGTTTTTGAATGGAAATTAAACCCTAATTAACTTGATTTTAAAAATTCAAAGACATCAAGGGGTGCCTTTCAGAAGTTCTTAGAAGAAAAGTGTATAATTTTTGGTAGAATTGGTTTTCCTTTCTTTGACTGGAATTACAGTAAACTTGTAGACTAATCCAAAGGGACTCACCATTTCCCACCTATTCATTCTATGTCCTGGACCACACCAAGCATCACAATTTATCTGATCCTGAAGGATTTAATAGACTTTACCTTCAAGCTTTAAGGGTCAGGGAAAGAGGAAATGTGGCTTCAAAGGGTCCTAAGACTTTGTGTGTGTGTGTGTGTGTGTGCATGTGCACATTTGTGTAGAAAAGGACACTTGATTGAGTGCACCTGTGGAGATCCAAGGGTCACATTAGGAACCACCCTGGATTGCTCTACCACCTTATTGCTTTGTTCTGAGTTTCCCAGGCTTCACCCTCCAGGGCTGGAATTGCAGACCACCATTATATCCACCCAGCATTTTTTGTGAGATCTGGAGATGTGAAATTAAGTCTTTTTGTTTATGAAGCAAAGGCTTTAAACCCCGAGCCATCGCCCCAGCTCAGGCTTTCATTTTTAATGTTATGGTTTGGATAGTATACTGAACAGTTGATACCCAGTACAGCTATGCAGGATTTTGAGGACGCGATTGGATCCACCAATGGATTAATCTGTCAATGGGTTTGTGATTTGATGTGCTATTTGATATGCTATTGGGAGGTAGTGGCAACTTAGAAGGAGGGTCCTAGCTAAAGGTTGGATCTTGTTCCCAGCTACCTCTCTCCCCAGAAAAGTGATCCACTTTGCTCCAGCGCTCCTTCCTGCCAACATTACATAAAGCTTACCACAGATCCTCAAGTAGGAGAGCCAAATAAACATGGACTAAACCTTCCAAAATCATGTGGTCAAATCAATCTTTCCTAGCTGACTTCTTCACTATTTTGTCCCAAACACAAGAATTTTGCTAACAGGGGTGGAGTTAGTTTGCACTTAAACATTTATTCCAAGGCACTAGCTCATCTCCACTGGCTCAACAATCGAAAGATGAGGGATCTTCATTCGGGTCTGATTCTTCATCCCTCCCTTCTGGTTAAAATGTACAAATACTGCAGTGAATTCTGTTCATGGCCCGTCCCACATCTCTGTAGCTCACCCCATATCATCTCTCTCCTTGGCTGATAATATACATCCTTACTCATTCCATATCTCTCTAGCCCACTCTTCTCATGCTTAGCCCACCCCCTGTGCCCTAACTCTCCACATACTTCCTTCTCTCTCCCTATACTTATTCTATCAAACCAAAGTGCCTCCATTTTGGCTCCAACTTCCATTTCATAAGAAAATTTCTGAGATTTGTTTACCCCTCTTATTTATCAAAACTTAAATAAAGGGACCTTCCAACTTACTTAATTCATGCTGGGCTATGTGCTGTTTCTTAATTTTTCAGGCTTCTTAATTTCTTAAGATGTGCATCTGTCTGTTCCTTAGTCAACCGCAAATAGAATGTGAGCTCAAGTTTCAAACCAACGAGGTTAAAGGACAGATCCCTCTCCCACACAAGCCTACATATTAGGAATAAAAGAACAGATTGTGGGTTCTGAGTACTTGCTGACTTCACTTGGAAAGGCTATGAACCCTTCTGTAAAAGCAAAATTTCCCTCATTGAGATATCATGGTCTCTCAAGCATCTGTTTTTGACACCAGAGATTTTTATATCCAATATCCCATACCTCTTTAGATCATCCGTATCTCCTTAGCTCACCCCATATCAGCTTAGCTCACCCTGTGTCTCCTTAGCCACCTCTGAATTAATTGGCAGATGGGTAGACACGTCCCATGCAAGCTGACAGCATCTTACCACCAGCTTTGGCTCTTGTCAGCCGTTTTGACTGACAGCTTTTCCCTGCTCAGACCACTGGTTCAGCCAACATGGAGAACAATCAAAAGTTATAGGGAGCTCATATGCCAAGGGCAGCCAGCGGAAAGGATCTCTGCTTCCCCATTCTAGATGGGCTCAATGATGCTCAGCTGTAATCACAGCAATCCAGTGATGCTCAGATGTAATCCCAGCACAAGGGAGGCTGAGGGGGTGAATCCCAGCCCACTCTGAAATGCATAGAAAAAAAAGTCTGCTCTCCGGAAGATTCTGGAGAGAGAGAAGAACCAGCTGTTAAAGTGTCTACCTGGTGTTCCATCCTTTCTTCCCCTTCTCTCTCCCTCATACTTCCTGAAATCACCTCCTATTGTAGTTACTCAGCTTGTCTGTCCAAATTTGCTGAAGAATGCCAACTTCCTTAACCAGCTCCCTTCTTCTTATACAACCTGCCCGGGGACTATGGGCTGGACCTCCTCATTGTTTGGACAATTTCCTGCAGACTTGCTCAGGGCTTAACTACTAATTCTTTACAACTGTGCTCAGAGCTCAAACCCTTAACTGTCAAGTTGATACCGTACCTAACTATGATACTTCCCAAACACATCCCCTGCATCAGGTCTCAGGTCCGCTCTTAGAGGATGCCAATAAAGATGTGCCGCCAATATGAACAGATTGTAGTACCATGTGAGGCATACACAAAGAAAGCATTTTAAGGACTATGACAGAAAATAAGTAAAATAACTTACTACAAACACAACCTTTCCTCTCTTACCCAGATATTAATTACAAACCTAGTGAGCGGCAATGTGATTAAATGTGCTGCATTATTTTTGACAATCTTGATTACACACTTTGTGACGCAGCAATTTGCAAGCCTCCTTCCAAGTTCATTATATTTGGATACTTGGTTTAATGACTCTAATAACTAAGCAGGCACTTCAGAAAGATAAGAGGATCCATTGGGGGGCAGGCCTAGAGAGATGACTTATGGGTTAAAGTCTGCCTCCCAAACAAAAGGACCTGAGTTCAGATTCCCAATCACATGTAAAAGTGCTAGGTGGATATAGTAGCAGCCTATAATTCCAGCCCTGGAAGGTAGAACCTGGGAAACCCCAGAGCACAGCAATAGAGAGATACGGCAATCCAGGATGGTTCCTAATGTCACCTCTTGGACAGCCACAGACATGCACACTCAGGTGTCCTCTTGTAATTGTGGTTCCGGAAGGCTGAGATTGTGCAGAATTGTGCATGCTAGGCCATCCTGAGCTACATAATAAGACCTTGTCTCAAAAATCAAAACGAGTTTCCTGCGGTCATACCAGTCACTTTCCAGGCACTGTGCAGCACCTGCCAAGCAGGCAAATAACCAACAATTTTAGTTAGAATACATCCAGTGTGGTCCTGGTGGCACGGGGTGGTTCCCTTGCCACTTGGGAGGCTGAGCCTATAGGATCAAGAGTTGAAGGGCTGCCAGAGCTGCAGAGGAGGCTCAAGGCTAGCCTAGGCAGTGAGACTCTGCCTCTAGATAAAAAGAAGAGAGCCAAGGATGTGACTCAGCAGCAGAGTGCTTGCCCTAGCTTGTACAAGATCCTGAATCCCCAGCGTTTACACACACACACACACACACACACACACACACACACACACACAAAGAGGGGAAAATGAATGGTAATTGTTGCAGTTTGTCTACATGTTGCTAATAAATTCACCACCAAAAATACCTTAGGGGATGAAGAGGTTTTAGTCTTCTCACTATCTTCCATTACAGTGCATAAGCCAGCCTGGTAGGAGAGCTCATACCAACAGAGACAACACCAGGAGCCAAGGGGATTTGCCACACCATATCTACAGGGATTGCTGAGAGAGGGCAAACCTCGCTTGCAGGTTCTGAGTCTACCTACATATGCCAAAGTATGCCAAGCTACGAACCAGATCCCGTTTTCTCCATCTACCTGGAGAATGGTCCCACCCACCGAAGGGCTGTTTCTCACGTCAATTAGATGCTCTGCTAAACACTTGCTCAGGGCTTGCCTTGATTATCAGCTCTCCACAGATGTGTCCAGAGCTCAGCCTGCAGTTGTCAAGCTGACACCTGTATTTAACTAGCACAGTAAACTTCGCTTTTTTTAAAATCACTGATTCTAAAAAGTTTCACTTAAAAAAAAAGAAAAAAGAAAAAAAAATCTAGGTGTGGTAGCAGTTACCTATAATTCTAGCCCTCAGAAGGTGGAAGCAGGGCTGGAGAGGTGGCTCAGGGGTTAAGCCTCTGCCTTGCAGGCAGAAGGTCCTGAGTTCGGATCCCAGATCCCACGTATAGACGCCAGGTGGAAGCGGGGGCGGCCTGCGCTTCTGGTCCTGGTAGGGCGGAGCCTGTGAATCCCGGGGCAGAAGGAAGTGGAGGCGTCCATGGTGGTTCGCGATTCGTCCGTGGTTCTACACACACACATACACACATGCGCGCGCACATACATACGCACACACACACAATTGAATAAGTAATAATTTAAAAAAAATTAAAAAAAAAAAAGAAGGTGGAAGCAGAAGGATCAGGAGAACCGTAGTTGCACAGTGAATTTCCAACTAGCCTGAGTAACATGATAACCTGTCTCAAAAAAAAAAAGTTGTATTTTTATGCTTTTGGTGATTAGCATCCAAACTTATCATAATTATGTCTTCTGGAAGATTTTATTTTCAAGCGTGCATCTGTATGAATCAGAGACACTGTCTATGCCAGTGGAGGCCCAAGGGTGACTTTGGGAATCATTCTGGATTGTTTTACCTCCTCTTCGATTTTCTCTAGAATTTCCCAGGCTCTGCCTTCTAAGGCCCAAGGTACAAGCTGCCGCCATTTTTGCCTGTCGTTTTTTATGGATGATCCAGGATCCAAACTCAGGACCTTTTGCCTTGGTGGCAAAGGCTTAATCCCTGAGCCAATTCTGCAGCCCTGGAAGATTTCTTTTCATCTTCAGAATCACTTATTGGTAGAAGGATTTGTTAACTGCTATCATTGACAAATGGCATTGTACTCTTTTTTTCTGTACTTGAATTTTATCCTTTGTTATCATTTGCTGAATATTTTTTAAATTCTTTTAGTGTCCCATACATGAATTTAGTGAATTTATGACATTTTCACACCTTAATCCACAATCCCATTCCCTTCTTCCTCCCATTAGAATCCTTCTTTTCTCCTACCAGATTCCCTCCTATTTTCAAGTCTTTGCACATGCATGGTCACTGGGTTTCATCTGGTTTGCCATTGATGATTTGAGTATTTACTGGAACATGAATCATATATCAGTGGGTATGCTACTGAGGAAAGCATCTTCCGTTTCCTCCTCATTAACACTAAACAGCAGTTTCTCAGGAAGGTGTGCAGCCTCTTGAGATCTTTCTTCGTCCATGGTGAAATATTGGTAAGACAATTCCCACACACTTCATGTGGAAATATATATAGCTACCGTGAATTCATAGGAGCAACAGCGTTGTCATGTCCAGAAGATGATGTCTGACTGAACCCTTATCCCACTTCAGACTCTTATACTCTTACTGCTACCCCTTCTTCGTCTCCATGTGGGAATGGGTGGCTTAGCTATCCTGTTTAGGGCTGAACAATCCACAGTTGTTTATTTTCTGCACTATGGCCAGTTGTTATTTTCTGTGATAAACACCTTTCATTGCAGAAGAATAGAAGGAAGATAAAGAAATGCCTTCCATGGCAGAAAGTTGAATGCAGAGTAATCCTCCAATCTATGGGTATAATGACAGTTGTATAAGAGACAGCTTGATATAGTGTCTTTATAGTTTAACATTCATAGCCTGCACTCCCTCCACGGCCTATGTTCTCCCCTTTCATAGGTTTTGTTCTAGTTCACTGTACCAGGAATATGATTGTTCCTTCTGTGTCTCCACACTATTAGCCAGCACTACTTTTGTTGTAACAGAAAACACAGTTCACATTGGCTAAAGGAGAAAAAAAAAAAAAGGAAGAGGTTTTTCAGTCCAAGGAACTGCAAAGTTCCACATACCGAAGGATTGAGGAGCTCCATCAGCATCTTTAAATGAGGGCTGGGGCTGGAGAGATGGCTCAGGAGGTAAGCCTCTGTCTCACAAGCAGAAGGTCCTGAGTTCAGATCCCAGATCCCAAGTAAAAATGCCAGGAGGAAATGGCAGCAGCCTATGCTGCTGTTCCTGGAAGGTGGAGACTGGAAAACTCCAGAGTAAAACAAAGTGGAGGTAGCATAATCTAGAGTATTTCCCCAAGTCACCCCTGGACCTCCACAGGCACACATAGTGTCCCCTGATACATACAGATACACACTGAGAGACACAAACAATCAATAAATAAATAAATCTTAAACTGAAGGTTAGATCTCTTTCCCTCTGAGCTGGCTCCAGTCTCTTGAAGACTCCATACAGGGGCCCCAATCCCCTCCCAAGAGACCCCAGCAAGAAAGGGCTTCTTTTTTCCTTTGATTCCAACAAAATCTCCAAGATGACGTAGGTGACACAAGCCCACTTGTGAGCCAATATCCTTCCACGGGTGGAGCGTGTTGTTGGCAGGTCTGGGCCATGTGTGCACTATGGATCCTGGGGAGAGGAAGAAGAGAGAGGTTAGTTTATGGGCGGTGTTACCCTAAGAAGAGTAACGCTGGGTGTGCATGAATCTGGAGGGTGGCTACAGTTAACCACAATACAGTGTAAGTTTTGAAATAGCTAGAAAAGTTTTTTTGTGTATATGACTGTGTGTGTGTGTGTGTGTGTGTGTGTGTGTGTGTGCGCGCACACACCTGAGGGCACTTGAGTGTGTCCCTGTGGAGATGCAAGGGTAACATCAAGAATCATTTGAATTGCTCTACTTCCTTTTTACCTTGCTTTGGGATTTCCAGGCTCTTCCTTCCAGGCAATAATTGCTACTAACATATCCATCCAACAATTTTACTTGGGATGTGGGGAGCTGAACTCAGGTAAAAGTTTTAACCCATAAACAACCTCTCCACCTTGAAAGAATATTTTTTAAAAATCATTTATTCTTCTTTCTTAAACTGAAAGTATCTTTTGGATTTGTTTTTATGTCATGGTCTCACTATGTAGCCCAGGCTGGCCTCAAATTCACAATTTGCCTGCTTCTGCTTCAAGTGCTGGAATGGCTTCATGCCCACACTTTTTATTATTTGCTTGTTTTAGAGACAGGGTAGCCCAGGCTGACCTTGAACTCCTGAGCTCAATGATCCCCCTGCCTCAGCCTCCCAAGCAGGAGGGGGGACTGGGACTACAAGTGCACACCACTGTACCAGCAAAGAGAGTATCTTGGATGTCCCAATTGCACACATATGAAGTGTATGCAAACATCACAGTGCACCCCCGTAAATGCATAAGGCTGCTACTTGTTGGATGAAAATTATTTTTAAAGAGGAGGAAGATCAGTGATGGAGTCCTTGTCCAACTGGGTGAGATCCTGGCTTACAGCTCCAGCAATGCTAACAGAGCTCAGGCTGCTGTGACAGGAGAGATGCTTTGTCTGAAGCAGGAGGTGATACGTGATGCATAAGATGCCAGGAATGGCACCGTTTGATCTCTGGACTTGGGGAGACTCCAGCACAGGCCTGGGCAGTACTCACACTTGTATCTTAATTATGGGATGGAGGAATGAGTGGGTGGAGGGGGTGAAGAAGTGACTCCTCTAGACTTCAATTTGGGAGGCCTGGTCTGGGCCCAAGAAAATCAACCTACCTGAGCCCCAGAGCTTAAGGTTCCTGCAGGTATGGCAGGAGTATAATGTCACCAAAGGACACTGGAGAAAGTGAGAAAGTGGCCCCAGTGTGAAACGAATTGAGAGTTAAAGTGAATCAGGAGCCCAAGTGATGTCCCTAAGCTAGAGATGCGCTGGAGAAAATGAAGGCAACATACACATGGGTGCTGGGCTCTGAGGCCAGGAGCCGGATTTAGCTAGCTAGAAACAAGTCTCTGCTGAGCAGGAAGAACCCCAGACCTGGGACTACCTACTTGCATCTCTCCAGCTCCCAGACCTGTAATCTTCTAAGCCGAGTCTCCTCCAGGACAAGGGTCGGAGGGTCCCTGGAGCTCCTCAGTGAGAGAAGAGGGAGCAGCCCCAGCAGGCAGCAACTCCCAAGCCTTGCCCTTCTTTGCTTTGCTCTTAGACTTGGAAGTGGGATATAGAAGACACAGCGACTAGCATCAGCCCAGACAACTCACCCAGCAATCCAGCAGCTTTCAGAGGCCAGAGATTCCAGCCCTTCTTTTCCAAAGGGCCTTGAGAAAAGTCTGAAACAAAAGCCAGAGAGAAGTCTCTGGATTCAAGAGTGAATTACAGGGTCATGAATATGCTAAGTCATCTTGTTGAAATCTGCTGATTGATTGATTATAGGCTTACTAATCTGCTGGATTCAGATTTACCTGAAGGGTGCGGGAAAGCTCATGGATTCCAGTCAAATATTGCAGGACAGCACCTAACTCATGTTCTTTAAAGTGACTTGCCCACTGACTTTTTAGCTTTAAATTCAACAGAAATATTTCATGAATATCCCATACATTTAATATTTGAACACTTTTACCCCATATCTACAGTACTTTGGTACCTGACTTGTATATTTATGTGACTATTGTTAGAAGTGACTAATTGGGTTTGATTAGCTCCATCATTAATATTCTGTCCATAATTTAACATGCTTCAATAAAATACCCTAAAGCAGTGTAATGATTAGATTTCAGGAATATGTGTTTTGCAATTAAGTTCCTCTTGATTTTGATATGCAGATGAAGAAATGGTGGTCTCATTTAAAAAAAAACTGCCCTTATTAACTCAGCAGCATACTCTGAAGATTAGGTAAGAAATCCAAGATTTTCTCTTTGTATATGCTAGTTAAAATGTATTTCAATCAAGTCTATGTGGGCAAATCAGATTTGATTAGTTTAAGTTCACAGTCATTCTATCTAAATGAATAATGTGTCACCTAACATTGCAAAAATTTGATTAATAGTTTATCAGTTAATTAAAAACGAGGTTTAATTTTTCTTTTTTAGGAAAATGCAAGGTAGATATTCCTTGTGTTCATCATAAATGCAAATTATTTCAGCTTGAATCTATTGTTCTTTTTTTTCTTCTTCTTCTTCTTAGCCAACTAACAAGAAAATAAAGCTCTTCAGAATGTTTCCAGGAGAGAGGAGTAGTAAAACTTTCTCTGCACCGAAGGTGGCTGTCACTTGCCTCTTGTTCTGGGAGAAGCTGCTTCCCCTGGCCTTGGCTTCTGCAGGAGTCTCCTGGCCTTGCCCTCTCCCTCTGCAGTCCACAGCCAGAAGACTTTCCAAGTGACAACTTTGGCCATCTCGTTAAAGTTAACTGGTCTGTGAGGCTGCAGCAAGGGGAGCGGAGCAGCCCATGCCTGGCATGAGAGGTAAAGATCACCACCTCCATCTCACCCTCCTGGGCCAGGTTATCCAAACCAGGTGAGGAGAGTCCAAGGGAGTGTCTTCTTTGTAGAGCATACTTCATTCCTGTAGGTCATGTGTGCATGCACTGGGTTGCTTCTCCTGGGATGAGGAGGAGGAATATCAGAGCAGGTGCCCCTGCAGAGAACTCTGGGAAACAAGACAGCCGCAGACTTGGCCATCCTATGGGCAAGCAAGGGAGCAAGGCTATTTGTGCTTTTCTCCTTCTAGGAGAAACACTGTTCTCTGGGGGCACTGACTGAACACTTCCACCCATCCTATAACAAGTATAACAAGCTCCTGCAACCACAGCTTGTGCCCAAGCAGAACTCATCCCCTAGCTGAGAGCACTGGGTCTACCGCGTAGCATCCTAGAGTCTGCTTCTGGATCCCATGCTGTTTGGTCTGTCCTGTGAACTCTGCTAAAACTATCCCTAGCCTTCAGAGGAACTTGTAGGCACTCAGTGTTTACCAAGGGCAACAGATAACTAAATGGTGAAACCATTGTGGGTACTGTAGCAATTGCTGCTAAATTATATTATATCTCTATATATCTTGGTGATCCGCCATACAAAGATCCTGAAGCAGACATTCAAGTGCAGAGCTGAGTCTGGAACAATTTGCAAGTGTTCAAGAGAAAAGTCTCTGTTACCAGGCTACAGGGAGTGTGGGAGACTTTGGGACGGCAGGTAGGAGCCTTGGTACAAGGGATCTCAAGCCTGCCTGTTCCAGAGTCCCCATGGAGAGATGCACAGAATAAAACCAGTGTTACTCCAAAAGGTCCTTGAACTATTCCACTGGGGCAGTGGCTATATGTCTGATAATATAGATTTTTTTTTGCATTTTTTTATTTATCATGTTTGTGGGTACATATATATATTTTCGAGGAACTTAGAAAAACATAAATCTGATAAGAATCAAAGCAATAAAATCATCATCCACAGTGTGATAGTTAAATACATGTGGCAACATGACAATTAAAGGCTCCAGCTGTGGGCACATTTTTAAAGAATTAGTAGTTGAGTTAAGCTGTAAGCAAGCCTACAGGAGATTGTCTGATTGGTGGGAAGGGCCCAATCCATGGTGGGTGGCACTAGTCCCTGAACAGGTGGAGAAGATGGAGGGAGGTGATTCAGGAGGGAGATGGAATTCCACACTTGGCCAGATATGCTGGT
Source organism: Typhlomys cinereus (assembly GCA_023101885.1). Lineage (NCBI taxonomy): Eukaryota > Metazoa > Chordata > Mammalia > Rodentia > Platacanthomyidae > Typhlomys > Typhlomys cinereus. The sequence goes on along the minus strand of JALPQD010000569.1, from coordinate 438,593 downwards.
CTGACAAGTGAGATTGTCTCTCTCTTGGTGGTCCTGTGGATATGGTGTGGCCAGTTTTCTTGGCCCCTGATGTTGGTGTGAGTTCTCCTGCCAAGCACGCGCGCGCGCACACACACACACACACACACACACACACACACACACACACACCCCATTGTGTAGAATTTAGAAATCAGCTTACAGGAGTTGATTGTCTCCTTTTACCACATGTGCTGCAGGGATCAAACTCAGGTCATCAGGCTTGGCAGCAAGCACTTCCACCTGCTGAGCTATCTCATTCACACACACACACACACACACACACACACACACACACACACACACACGGTGTGCACTACCAACCTAGCTCCCATGTAATAAATCTTACATGTGCTTGAGTCCCAGAATCTCCAACATAGACTAAAGGATGTCTGAGAATTAAAGATCAACTCTAGTTCCCTATAAGAGAACAGAGACGGGGAGATTGGGCAACTCATAGTGTGTCTGCTTTGCTCAGTATCGAAAGCATGGGCTCTTCCTAACCCAGTGCATGGGAAAACCTCCTGTATTGTGCGAATACTAATGTCCATCAATGACCTGGCCTGTACTTGTCCTGGGTTACAGCTGCTGGGTTTGCCGCCAATTCTTGCTTAATTGGACTTACAGGCTTGCTATTGTCTGCAAAGTTCTAGAGAGGATTTCTATTGCCTTCCAGGTGTGCCCCCAAGTGGGCATTTCTGTTGTGCTACACTACAGACCTGGACTTCCGTCCTCTGAGCACATCTGGAGGCATGACCCCTGGGCTGAGTGTAGATTCTTCAGTCAGCATGAAAGTTGAGATGTGCCATGTGCTGGAACATAGGCTAGGATCAGACAAGTGTGTATGTGCTGTGGGGGTTGAGACGTGAGTCAGTGGTATTTTATTTTATTCATTTTCCTATTTGGGAAAGAAAGATAAGAGAGAGAGAGGGAGAGAGGGAGGGGGAAAGGAGAGATCATAGATGCCCCTGATAACTGGTGAAAGTCAGAGGACAACTCTTGATCTCCCATGTAGGTTTCCACAGATAGAACTCAGTTGTCTAGGTTTGTGAACTATCTCAACAGCCCCTTCCTCCACTGGCGTTTTAAAGATCTTGTGTCAGGCTCATTCAAACGAGTCAGGTTTCCCACACCTGTAATCCCAGTACTCGAGAAGCTGAAGCAAAAGGATATGAGTTTGAGGCCAGCCTGAGCTACAGAGAGAGTTCCAGGCAGGCATGGGTTGTATAGTGAGATTCTGTGTCACACTAGCAAAGGAGCAAAAAGACAGGTAAACTTCAAGTTACCACAGCAAACTACACACACCACACACAGAGAGACAGCTCACGCACACACACACACACAGCACACTACATACACCACACACAGAAGAGACAGTACATATACACACACTACACACACAGCACACTATGCATACAAACAGCACACTATACACATACAGCACACTATGCACACATAGCACACTATACACACCATACACAGAGAGACGGCACATACACGCACACACAGCATACTACACACACACACACACACACGGCACACTACACATACCACACACAAACAGCACACACACACTGCACACATACAGCACACACAGCACACTACACATACCACACACAGAGAGATAGCACAAACACACACTACACACAGATCACACTATGCATACAAACAGCACACTACACACATATAGCACACTATGCACACACAGCATACTACATACATACAGCACACAGCACACACACACTACACGCAAACAGCACACTACACACAGCACATTATGCACACACAGTACACCATACACATACAGCACACACAGCCCACTACACACACAGACAACACATACACAGCCCACTTCACACATTCTGCACATATAGTACACACACACACACACACACACACACACACACACACACAGTAAATCAGGCCATCAGGGGAGGAAGTGCTTTTTTCCAGGAGATCAGTCCAAGGAGGAGGCAGTAGCTGGTGCACAGTTGCGTGGTCTCCCTTTCCTGCACAGAACACTTATCTGCTTCCAATCTCCTACCTTAAGGAGCTGCAGGTCTTCACTGCCTCAGTTGTATGTCAACCAGGCCTCAAGGTTCAGGGTTATTTCTGTCCCTCCCACCATCGTGGACAGAGTAAGACAGGTGTCAGAGAGCCATTCAACCCCGACACTCCATTCCACTATGTCTCCAATGTAGACAACTGTCGCTGGGTCTGGTGAGGGTTTCTAGAAGATCCTATGTATATTTATTAAGAAATTTACTTGCCACATACATTTGTGTGTACTTCAGTTGTGTACCAGAAGCGGCTCTCCTAGCCTTCAGAGGCTTAGAGCTGAGGACTGAAAGAAAGGACTTTATATGGTGAGAGGACCCAAACCAGCCAGGAGACCTTGGAGAGCATATCCTAGGCACAAGTTACCACCTGCGACATGGCCTGACCAACTTCCATACTTATTTAAGCCCCCCATACAAAAAAAAGTTCAGGGATTTATTATATCTCCATTTTACAAATGAGGCAATCGAGTCATGAAATCATGACACTCCATCAAGGTCACAAAGCCAGCAATAGAGGCCGGCAAGATGACTCATTGGGTAAAGGTGCCTGGGTAGAAACCCGAGGACCTGAGTTCAATCCCTGGTGGGATTCCACAAGGTGGAAGGAGAGAACTGACTTCCAAAAAATGTTGTTCTCTGACCACTACACACGTACACCATGCACATGCATGCTTATTCCCTCACACACACTTCTTCTCCTTCTCTAGTTAATAAATACAATTGTAATTTTTTAGTTTTATTACTTATTTGTTTGGGGGGGGTGGGGGTGTATCAGAGAGCACAGTGTGTACCTGTGGAGGCTTAGGGAATGACTTCAGGAATCACCCTAGATTGCTCTTCTCCTCCTTGTTTTGCTCTAGTCTCCACATTCCAAAATTGGAAATATAGGCTGCCACCATTTCCTTCTGGCATTTTTACGTGAGATTCGGGATCCAAACTCAGGACCTTCTGCTTGTGAGGCAGAGGCTTAACTCCTGAGCCATCTCTTTGGCCCCAATTATAATGTTTTTAGACCAGCAATGGGAAGTAGGAAGTTCAGCTGATATTCTGCTGTTAACTTTTCTTCTCTGCAACAAAATGCCTAACAAAGCCGGCGGATGAGAAGATTTGTTTTGGCTCATGGTTTCAGAGGTCTCAAGCCACGGTGGGCTGGCTCCACTGCCGTGACTCTGTGGTAAAGCAGAGCATCATGGCAGGAACCCGGGACAAAAGCTGCTCTTACCTCCAGAGGTAGAAGCAGGGAGGAAGAGAGGAAGCTCCCGGACAAGATAAACTTCCAAACCTTTGCCCCAGTGAGTGGCTTCCTTCCAGGGGCTGCACTTTCTAATCGCTCATCGAGCTGTAAACGCATACATTAGCAGTGCCTCCAGCTGCAGACCAAGCCTGCAACATCTGAAACCTTTAGGAGGATATTTCATATACAAAACACGAGACTCTTACTTCTGTGCCGTCCCTTAAGTCAGGACCGCCTCCTCTGCTTTCATCCAGCCCATGTTTTAGAGTTTCACATTGGTGCCTGGGTCTAGAGAGATAACTCAGGAAGTAAGGCATCTACTCACAAGCCAAGAGACCCGAGTTCAATCCTGGAAGCCCACAGGAGAGAACTGACTTCTGAAAATCATCCTCTGACTTCCACCATTGCACCATTGCATGCATGATTCTCTCTCTTTCTCTCTGTCTCTGTCTCTCTCTCTCTCTCTCTCTCTGTCTCTCTCTCTGTCTCTCTCTCTGTCTCTCTCTCTCTCATAAATAAGTACATAAATAAAATACTTTTTAAAAGAAACTGTTGTGCCCATTTCACTGATGAACAGACAGACGTGGAGAGACTTCCCAGAGCCCTTGGGAAGTGCAGGACCAGACCTGAAAGACTAGGAGCTGAACCCCAGTGCTGAATTCCTTCCCTGGTCTCTAACCCCTCTTGAAATGATACCTCATTTCCCAGCACGCATGGCCATACATATTCAAGGCCAGACTCTCCTGCTGTTGGTAAGATGAGATGATACAAATAACATTGTGCTAAAGTAAAAAAAAAAAAAAAAAAAAAAGCAAAGAAAGGTATCTAAACCCTGCCAGGAGCAAACTCCAAAGCCAACATCTCTTAGGCAAGTTCAGACCAGGAAAGGGCTCTGAGCATCATGAAGTTCAGGGCTTGTTGGGGCCAGTAATGAACATCTGCATTAGAACTGCAGTTTTGAGAACAAATTTTCCTGTATAAAAACACAAGCTAGTAAGGTAGTGCAGGTTGCAGTCCCAGCACAAGAGAAAAGGACAGAGAATCATGAGTTCAAGGCCAGATTGGGCCATATAGTGAGACCCTGCCTCACAAAGGAAACATAAAAAGTTAGCTTAAAATATGGGTGAGGGATCTCCAAGAAGAGCTAACCTGAAGTGTCAAGGGATCAAAGGTTGAATTTAGAATGATTCTGCTTCAAAAGGAACTGTCTGGAAAAATGGCAGACCCAGTCGGCTTGTCTGTAGGAGGGTGGACTGCTGGGTCAGAATTGGCCAATTTGGAATCCATGCTTCCCCCTGACTCCAGCTACGGCTCCTGGTGGCAGCTGCGCTAATGAAGCTTGATGCAGCATCTTGCATTCCCAGCGCCAGACAGAGTCTGCAGGTGAGAGGCCTGGAGCCGCCTCTGTGAATCGCTAACTCCCCATCTACGGGACAACTCAGAGTGAGCAGAAGGAGGTGAGGGGGAGGGGAGTCTACTGGCTCAGGCTCAGCCAAGATGAGCTGTCGAAGGAGAGGCCATCAGGAGACATGCGTGAGCATCCCAAGGCACAATTAGCCCTGCATCCAGAGTCCTCTTCTGGCTGGCCAGGCCCCCAAGAACGAGCAAGACCCCATCTCCCTGCCAGCAGAGCAAGTGCTGCTACTGAAGGAGGGGCAAGTGGCAGAGGGTTTGAGGAAGTGAATAAAAGGGTTTGATATTTATTTTTAATAGCTTTTAAACTTTTTTGTTGTGTTCTGTGTGCATATAGTGTGTGCATATATGTACATGCATATGTATGTGATGTATATGTACATCATCTGCCCACACAAAGAAGCCAGAGGAGGATGTTGAATATTCTTCTCTATTGTCTTCTGCCTTATTCGTTGAGGTGGGATTTCACTGTATCTGAAGCTAGGAACTGCCTCTCTCCCCTTGCCCCCAATGCAAAGGTTACAGGGATACACAGCCATGCCTAAAGTTTACATGGGAAATTACATGGGCAATTACTTGGGATTTGAACTCAGTCCTCATGTGTGTAGTGCAAGGGTTATTATCCACTGAGCCGTCTCTCCAGCCCTGTTATTTCTATAAATGTGAATTGGGTACCCATTAGTTTTGACTCGTCACTCAACGAGTGCACTTTTTTTTCAATGCTGAGGACAGAACTCCAGGTCTTATGCATGCAAGGCATGCTCTCTACCATTCAGCAGCATCCCTGGCCCCAATAAAGAAATGCTTTTTGGAGCATCAGTGATACACAAAGGCTGGTGGTAGAGACGGCTGACTGTGCTGCTCTGCTAACATGGGTACCAGGCAGCTGTCAGCTGCTTCGATGAAGGTAAAGAACTGCAGAGATCATGCTAAACCTTCTATTCAGGGTCTGGGACAACCCATGCAGGCAACTTGGCAAAGTATTCATCAGTTAGTCCAAGTACTGCCTAGCCTGCTGTTCTCCTGGGCATACAGTGTCTGCTTTCTGGGTGCCGGAAGTGAGACTGGGAGAGGCTAAGGGATTTTCCCATGCTGTTCACTGAGGAGTTCAAATCCTGGGATTTGAAGCTATATTTATGCCCCCCAAAGAGTCAGTTCTGAATAATACAGAGACAACTGAAGTGGACTCTTGGGATGAGAACACTGTTCCTTTGTTGGGTTGAACGATGTTGGGTGAGTGTCAAAGAGTTCTTTGGGCTCCCCTGACTACACCTCCTTCCCAGATCTGAAATTGAACTTCACACAGGGAACCCTTTGACATGTCCTACGGGAGCATGTCATGATTTGGATGTGAGTTGCCCCTCACAGGCTCATGTGTTTGAATCCTTAGTTGATGTTGATATTTGGGAAGGCGGTGGCACCTTTAGAAGATGAAGCCTTGCTGCCACACTCAGCTGACCTTGAGATGTGTTAGCCCTGCCCTGCTTACTCCAGCAGTCTGCTCTTGCAATCTGCAGCTTGCGCTCCCTGCCTCTCTGATGTCTGCAGTGACCTAAGCCACCTTCAGCTTCTGTAGCCCTCCATGCCTCTCCCACCATAATGGACTATATCTCCCCTCTGGAACCATAGGCCAAGTCAAATAAGTTTCCCTTTCTCCCCTAAGCTGGATATAGGAGTGTTATCTCACAGCGACAGAAAAGAGTGTCATGGTTTGAAATGTGTCCCCCACAGTCTCATGTGTTTGGCAAGGTCATGGCACCTTGAGAGGTGGAGCCTTGCTGGAGGAAGGCAGTCACAAGGGGTGGGCTTTGAGATGGATTAGTCCTGCCCTACCTCCAGGAGAAGTCAGCCTTTGCAGCAAGCAGTCTGCAGCTCTCAGCTTCCAAGATGTCTGCGGTGACTTAGCCTTCTCCAGCTTTGGCCAGCCGGCCATGCCACCTCTGCTTTGAGAGACTGTCCCTTCCCTCTGGGACCGTAAGCTGAATAAACCTCCCTTTCTCCCTTAAGTTGCTTGACTTTGGGTGTTCTCTCACAGCAATAGTTAAGAGTAACCGTTACAAAGAGTAACTGTGCCAAGCATTTTTACCCACCACTAAAGTCCAGCCCTGTACCAAATGAAATGGGCACAGGAGAAATCTGTGCCCACGGAACTGGACTGACATTTGGAAATTCAAGGTAGGGGGGCCAAGCAGGGATGGTGACCACAATGGGGCATTCAGTAGAAGTCCCCATCCTTTGGTTTCTGTGTTGCTCTTAAATCTATGTTTGAGCCATAAGGCTCTACTCAGGACTAGTCCACTGGCTGGGTCCCTGATCTGAATTCAGGAGATCTTGCACCCTTGCCTCACACCATAGCTCTCTGGAGGCTTGGGTCTCCATCCGACCCTCCGCCTACCAGAGAGGAAATCTTATGAATGGTAACCATTGCCCCCCATCCCTGCACCCCCCCACCCCACCGCCATTCCATTCCATTCCCTTCCTCTCCTCTGCAGCTGCCTCCTTCTTAATTACACCCAGAGAGCACAGGAACGTGGATGCCAACAGTGTTTATTTTCTGCTCTGAGCCCAGCACAGGTAACTCACCAGGGGCGTCTTTCTTAATGAGGGAAGAAAAATGTCAGAGCAGTGATCAGTCATCATGCACCCAATGGACTTAAAAATAAGCAAAAATCACATGAAAATTCATTTTGCATTAGCTGACTGTGTGAATCATCCAAGATTAGAAAAGCAGGATCTTCTTTGTGCCTTGGTGAGATCTGTTGAGAGGGTTCTCCTGCAAGTGGACGTGCCTCATACAGGCAAACATAAAACCAGAAGCTGAGGGCCACGAAATGGCTCAGTGGGTAAAGGAACTTGTCCTGTAAACCTGAAGACCCCAGTTTGATACCTGGAACCCATGTAAATGTGGAGGGAGAACCAATTTCACAAAGTTTTCCTCCAACCTCCATGCATATGCCACAACATATGTGCCTACACACACACACACACACACACACACACACACACACACACACTCAAACTAACAACAGATTAAAATAAAATAATGACTAAAACCAGAAGCTGGGTCCAGTGGAACAGGCCTATAGTCCCAGTTACTTGGGAAGCTGAGGCAGGAGCATGGCAAATTCAAAGCACGGTTCTGTCCAAAGCAAGGACTGCGCCTTTTGCAGTTGTAAACATACCTTGGCCAAAGTCGGAGCCCTGGCAAGCTGATCATGGATTACAGAGGGTGCATCAGTCTATCGACTAGGTGACTAGTGGACTAAGTAAACCGGGGATGGGCTTCTGCTCCCATCTGCATTGAATACAAGCAATGCGAGCACCTCTTCATCACACAGTAGACGCTCTCCATAAGGGCTTGCTAATAGTCAGAGGGCCTGGGGAGCAGGGAATGCACTCTTGCATGATTCCAGGCCAAAGACCAGAGAGGGATGAGGATTGGGAAGTCCTCGAAGTAATGAAAAGAAAGCTATGCTCGTTCGCTTTGCTTAGAACATTTCGAGAAGCTGGTGACTGGTGACAGCGGGAGGTCAGAGGAGCCCACTGCAGCTGGACCACTTGGGAAAGGTAGGTGATACCCTCCCACATGTCTTTTTGTGCTTTGTAAAATGTTTTGCTTGTTTGTTGAGATAGAATATTGTTATGTGTGGCCTTGAATTCAAAGCAATCTCCTGCCTCAGCCTCTTCTACCTCCCTTATAGAGCAGAGAAGGGAGGATATGATGAGAGGGAAACAGCCTGCATGGTTGCCAATAAATTCACCATAAAATGGCTTAAGGGAGCAAGGGGTTTTATTTTCTCTTGCAGTCTAACTTCTTGTGCAGTTTGGCAGGAGAGTTTATACCAACACCAAGAGTCAAGGGACTAGGCCACATCCTATCACAGGACTACCAGGAAAGGTAGAATCCTTACTTGACAGACCAGCATGTGTAGCCAAATATATCAAAGGATGCCAACTTCACTAACTAGTTCCCTCCACCTTATTCACCATGGGCTGGGCCTTCCTTATTAACTGGACAATTTGCAGGCTTGCTCAGGGCTTAATTCAACTACCAATTCTTTACAAATGTGTCCAGAGCTTCAAGTCTTAAACTGTCAAGTTGACACATATAAGTAACTTCAAACATGAAGGTGATAAGGTAATGAGAAGTACAGAGAGAGAGAGAGACAGAGAGAGAGAGAAACAGGAACAGCACGAGATGACGCAAAAGGAGAACAGTGAGGCATCTATCACCCTTCTGTACAAAGCAAGGGCCATGGGCCAAGCCTCCGAGTTTGGGACACAACTGCCAGAGTCTTTACAGACTGTCAGTTAGTGAGGCTGGGAGCTTACAGATGGAAGCGTCTCTGCAGACTTCTTCACCTTTCCCAGACATATTCATCTCACCTGTGTAGATGTTATATTCTTCCTTCTGATATTGGGACCTTGGGAGGCCCAGAGGTGGAGCCAGAGTTGGAGGTGACTCCTTACCAGGCTATGCCTCCAGAAGTGCCAGCTCTTGCCAGATGTGCGCTCTGTAGTCACCTTGACCTTTAAGACTCAGCGGCCAATTCCTTACCTATCCCTGAAGCCCCAGGAGGGAAACATTCCCACTGCTACTAGATCCAGAGTCTGCCCCTACTTCCTGCTCCTCCACTTTGGGCACCTGTATGTGACAGTGATGTGCATGTATACAGGTACGAGTACATACATGTGTGTACAGATGTGCATCCACGCGTATATGAAGGTCTGAAGTTGATACCAGGAGTCCACCTTATTCATGGAGGCAGGACCTCTCACTTAACCCAGAGCTCACCAATTGTAGCTAGTCTGGCCAATCAACTTGTTCTAGAGAACCCCTGTCTCAGCAATTATATGGGTTCTAGACATCTGAACTCCAGTCTTCTCACTTTGTAGAAGTGCTTTACTCTCTGAACCATCTCCTCAGCTCTCCCGGCTCCCCTTCATAAAGCATCATTTCATTTCTGCTGGGTTCTAGAAGCTACAAGGATTTCCTGGGCTTCTGACTCCTAGGAGTGAAAGGAGTCATATTTGGAGATGAGAGGCCCTTGTTTCTGCCTAAGGGTCGAAGGACATCCTTGGGAGCAGAGTATAGCCTCTCTCGGAAAGCAGCAGCCAGTACAGATCTCGGAGGCCTCGGCCTCTTCCACACACCTGAGCTGTTTGATGAATGTGTCCCTTGGCTCAGCTGCAGCCGTCCCCAGAGGACAGCTCTCAAGATAAATAAATAAAGCCTCTGCTTCTCTGATGGTACTCGCCGGTGTCCAAGCTCAGAGGCCTATTTTTAGAATGTAGGGCAATTTTCTCCCAGAATAGACAAGACAGCTAATCCAGGAGGGAGGCCTGGGAAAGATGAAGACGTCGAGTCTAGATATGAATTCGTTGTGAGTATATTATTTGAAGAAATGTTGAACAGCTAGGCAAATATTTGATACCTTTGAATTGGAGCTGGCGTTTTTTGCAGGTTGCGGCTGCAAAGACATCCTCCTTCCTCCAAGATGTACCTGGCTGTCACACCGGCTCTGCCTCTTCCTGCAGCATGCAGAACTGAATGCAGCTGCTCACCCAGCCTGGGTCTCTGGACAGTGGCTGCTTTGGGAGGTCTCTTTCTCTCTCAGATTTTTTTTTGACACAAGTTCTCATTGTATATTACATCAAGTTAGGCACAGGTGTCAACTTAACGGTTGAGGGTTTGAGCTCTGGGCACTTTTGTAGAGAATTAGTGGTTGAGTTAAGCCCAGAACAAGGCTGCAGGAGACTTGTGTAGCTAATGGGGAAGGCCCAGCCCATGGTGGGTGGGATTTGGCCCTGGAATAAAATACAGAGAGTTGGTTGAGGAAGTTGGCATCCTTTTGTACACTTGGCCAGACATGCTAGTCTAGCAAGCAAGGATCATCCTCTCTCAGCCATTACATAGAGATGGTGTGGCCAATTCCCTCAGCCCTGGTGTTGGTGCGTGCTCTCCTGTCAAGCTGGACTAGGAATAGTAACCGGACTGTCATAAGGAAATAAACCCTTGTTCCCTTAAGTCATTTGATGGTCATTTATCAGCAACCATGCAGGCTGACTACAACAATATCCAAATCAGCTTAGAACTTCTGTTCTTCCTGCCTCAGTCTCCTAAGTTCTGGACCATGGGTCTTATTTCCCTTCAATCTACCATCATCTTATTAAAGGTGGGAGACCTTTAATAAGAGGTGCTTCTCTGGCACCTCTTTTTAAAAGGGGTCAGAGAATTCACTGTAATGAGATTTGTCCTTACTAGACCTGCATAAAGACTGACATACCAACATACCCCCTTAGACTAGCAAGGATCTAAGGAGAGATAATTACATGCAGTGGAAACCTTAGGGACTAGAGCTGAATGAGTGAAGGGGATACCCCTATCAGTGGTGTGACCCCAGGAGGGGCCACTTGGTATGCCACAGAGGCCTGAACCTCCACAAGAGTACACAATCAAGAGGGAACCCTGGGGCCCATAGAAGTGGACAGACAGGAGGGTGGGAGGGAGTAGGATGGATTGATGAAGGGAGGAAAGGGGAATGGGAAGGAGAGGGGAAGGAGGGAGGCAGGGATAAGTATTCACTATGCTTGTAAAACAAGGAAAAATTTTTAAAAATTAAAAATAAAGGAAGGAAGGAAGGAAGGAAAGAAAAAGAAAGAAAGAAGAAAGAAAGAAAGAAAGAAAGAAAGAAAGAAAGAAAGAAAGAAAGAAAAAGAAAGAAAGAAAGAGAAAGAAGAAAAGAAAGAAAGAAAGAAAAAAAGAAAAGGGTCAGAGAAACCGATCCTTTCTAGATTTGAACCTTTTGGTCTGTGGCTCTGAGGGAGTGTTACCCCGGCAGGCTACCCAGGCTCCTTTAGTCCAGAAGACAGTTCTGACCCATGAAGCACAGGCAGAGCCTCATGTTTGGGCACAACTGAGAGACTGGTGGTTTGCAGACTGGTGGAGGGTCAGCAAGCTCATAATACTCAGTAGATCTGTCCACAGAGGGGTGGAGTCGTAATCTTGCGGTTACACCATCTGGGAATGGAGCCCAGTGTTGGTATCCACACTGGCAAATGGAGAAGAGGAAATCTATGACAGACTTGCACGTGTGTGAGTGTGTTCGCCCAGGGCTTTGCACACGCCTTGAAAGCACTCTGCTCCCCCCCCCCCGGTTCCAGTCCCTTGAAAGCACTCTGCTCCCCCCCCCCCCCCCGGTTCCAGTCCCAGCCTAGGACCAGAGATCAACCCTGGCCATGGAGAATACCTGAGAAGGCATATGCGTGCTTCCACTACGTGCTGGCGCTGGGGCTTGACCTGAATCCACCCGGGCAATCTTTGCAAAGGCTCCACGAGATACACGCTTCTATCAAACACGCTTTACAAATAAGTCAAAAAGGTTCAGAGACGTGAAATGCCCTGCCTTATGCCACCCTCCTGAGGACCGACGAGCCTGAACCGCCAACCCTGTGACGACCACTGCACGCGCGTCCTCCTTGGGGACATAGGCCTCTCACATTCTACCGGAGGAATCGAAGCAGCGTCAGAATTGACAGCGCACAGCTGCCTGACTGTATGGAGTGGGCTTGGGAGGCTCTGGGTGTTGATCTGCAAGCCCAGGTCCGGCTCCCCGCGCTGCGCAGCAGCTGCCAGGGCGCCGCCACCAGATGGCAGCAGACGCCTTGCGATTGCGAGGCCCGGAGGGAGCAGGGCCCCCGACGTCCACCTGCAGGGCCCACCCGCGGCGCGCCCCCTGGGAGCAGCGCTGCTGAGGCCCCGAAGCTCTGGCGCCGGGGAGCCGGCCCCACCGCCCCGCCCGGTCTTCGGGCCCGCCGCCGCCTGCTGTTCCCGGAGCGCACGCGCTGATTGGCTTGGGCTGCAGCTGGGGAGCCCAGGCAGCAATCAGCCCCCGCAGGGACCTAGCGCGGGGCTCCCCGGGGCTACAGAAGAGGCGCGCGCGCCCCACCGCGGCTCCTTGCAGCACTTGCTCGCTCGGCCCAGCCCTTGTCTCGCACCTCTAGCAGCAGAACTGCGGGAGAGGAAGAGTTACCCGGTTCGACCTCCTCCATCGGGCGCGAACCTGCCTAAGGTTTTCCCGCTGCAGTGCCCCAGTACTCCACCACCACTCTGGCTTCACCACACTTGCAACCGCCCAAATCTGATCTGTAGTGCTGCAAGTGATGCACAGGGCCTATAAGGTCTAGCATGAACGTAAACACACGTGGGCGGCTTTTGATTCTGATGCTGGGGGGGTGAGGAGGGGGCGCTCACTGCCACTTCCTACGCTGGACACCAAAACCATTCGCCATTCACAGTCAACGATCATGCGAGATCTTCTAGCCGGACCCCAATCCACAGACAAGGAAACCGGAGCCAGCCTGAGCTGCAGGTCGTCAGCGAGTCCCTTGAAAACTGGAGGAAACTGGAAGAGGTGGAAGTAAGCAGAGAAATGACCAGGGATTAGAATCTTATAATCAGCGACCTTGGAGATAGGTCACAGCTCTCTTTAAGGCTTTAAGGAACTAAAAATAAATGTCTCAAAGTAAGCTTGACAAAGCTCAGGTCGTGCCATAGAAAGCCCACCTAGTCAAGCACTGTGCCCAGCCCTCTCGCTGCAGGTCGGCACCAGATGCCTCACTGTCCCGGCTCCTGCCCGTTCTGGCCAAGACTCATGGGCCATCACCTTGGGTCAGAAGCTGCTGCTTCACTGGCCATAATTAGAAACCCGTTGTATGCATTTTGCTGTTCAATACATGTGTTCTGGAGCCCATAGAAAGGGAAGGAATAGTCAATAAAACAAATCGAAAAATACAATTGACCCTGCACATATATGTAGTTCATCCCTCGATTCAACCAAACAGAAGGAAGATTTCTCTCCCAAACTGCATGTGCAGACCCTTTTTCTCAACTTTGTTCCCTGAACAATCTATTACACCAACAGTTTACACTGTTTTAGGCATTAAAAATTACCAAGAGATAATTTTAAGTATGTTGCAGAGTGTGTGAAAGCTATGTGCAAACACTATACTATTTTATAAAAAGGTTTGTGAGGGATGGTTAAAGGAATTTTTGATTTGGGACACTGCACAATGAAGGAAGGTAAGAACATAGTTTTCCTTTGGCTTCTGAGCCATTTCCCCAGTCTCTCACTGCCATATTCTAGGCAAGCTTGCTACAGCTGAGCTATGCCCGCATGCTACTCATTGATGGGTTCTCGGCTAACACTCACCTGGTGAGCCATGGCAGAGGGGAGAGGGTAGAACTGGTGACCCCTTGGATCTTCACTGGAACAGTCGGGGGAGGGGGGGTAGAATTGGAGACCCCTTGGATCTTCACTGGAACAGCCAGGAGGGGAGCCAGAAAGGTGACACAGGATGTTGCAGGATCTTACTTACACCCATTAGAGTTACACACACACACAGTATGACTGCCTTGATTTAATTTTGCATTCTATTGTCAATTCCTTTGTATTTACTTTAAAACAAAAGAGAACAGGATTTCACTTTGTAGCCCAGCCTGATCTCAAACTCATAATTCTCCCTCTTGAATGCTGTTATACTTTTCTATGCCATGTGTTTTATTGTATTGATTTCATTGTTTTTACTCTTTCTAAATCCCTCCCAGAATGCTGACCTGCCTAGCATCTGTACATCCCTACTTGTTCAGCACAGGATTTAAAGGCACAAGGCACTGTGAGCCTTTGTTTTGTAGAATCCTGATCTGCCTCTAGTGAAGCTTCCAGCATCTCTGATCTGCCCCTTGCCCCTGTTAGAACCCTCACTCAGCTCAGCTCAGCTCTCTGTGACTGTCTTGCTCACATGGTCAGCTTGACTTTCTATGCCCCTTTGAGCTTCACCTGATAACAAGGCAGCAAATGGCCAATAGAAAAGAGGTCCAAGAGAGGTGGCTCAGGGGTTAAGCCTCTGCCTTGCAGGCAGAAGATCCTGAGTTCGGATCCTAGATCCCACAGAAGCTGGGGCGGCCTGCATTTCTGGTCCTGGTAGGGTGGAGCCTGTGAATCCTGGGCAGAGTAAACAAGGAGGAGGTGGAGGCGTCCATGGTGGTTCCCGAATTCGTCCGTGGTTCTACACACACGCACACATGCACAATTGAATAAATAATAAAAAAGAAAAGAAAAGGAGGTCCAAGAGAAGAAACAGCAGTTCATAGAAGAGGAGTTACAGGGGCCCTGTAAGCACAGGACCCAAGACCATGACACAAATCCCAAAGAATAATAAGAGCAGACACTTTTGGGGTCACACCTGAAAAGAGGACTGCTACCTACTTTGTAGGACCTACTGCAATTAAAAGTTTGCATATTTGCAGAGGTTTTGCATATTACCTGTGATAGGTGGGTTTTTTTTGTTGTTTGTTTGCATCTGCTATCCACACATGCCCCTCTACCTCCTGCAGACATCCAAGCCACCCTCGGCTCCTTATCTGAGAGACAAGGAAGACAGAGAAGATTGCAAGATTCAGCTTTGGAAAGTCAAGCCTTTAAAAGATGAGGAAAGGTCAGGCCAGCAGGAAGAGATTTAAAGAGAAGAAAGGTCCTGTTGTCCCATACCCCTCCCAACCCCCACTTTCACTTTCCCCCACCTTCAGAAGGACTGAACTGGACTGGGGTCCAGATGAATGGCCTCAAGGGAAGGCCTTGCCAAGTGCCAAGACACTGAGCCTCAAAGAGCAGGGTGTGGCTGCTGGGACCTTCTGAAGTAGGCAGCCCTCTGCCCAAGTTGCTAGGTTTGGCCATAGGGTAATGAGAAGTCCCTGGGTATTGCCAACCCTAATCCTCCTACCTGTCTCTACCTATCAGTCATAGAGCCCAGAGAGGTGCTGGACTAGAGCCCATGAGGGGGCTTTATCATTCAAAACCCAAAGATCCTTGGTCAAAGACCACACATCCCTTAATGCGAAATCTGAGATCCTGAACACAAACTCGGATTCAGGGAGGCAAGATGGCTTAATGGGTGAAGGTGCTTGCCAGGCAAGTCTGACAACCTAAAGTTAATGCCTGAAACTCACAGAGTAGAAGAAGATAACCAAGTCCACAAAGTTGTCTTCTGATCCCCCCAACTTGAGGACTGTGATATGTATGCATCCTTCTACTCTAATAAAAAATAATAACAAGAGGGGCTGGAGAGATGGCTCAGGGGTTAAGCCTCTGCCTTGCAGGCGGAAGGTCCTGAGTTCGGACCCCACGTATAGACGCCGGATGGAAGCGGGGGCGGCCTGCGTTTCTGGTCCTGGTAGAGTAGAGCCTGTGAATCCCGGGGCAGAGTAAACAAGGAGGAGGTGGAGGCCTCTGTGATGGTTCCTGAATTCGCCTGTGGTTCTACACACACACACACACACACACACACACACACACACACAATTGAATAAATAAAAAAATTAAAAAAATAAATAATAACAAGAAAATAAGGGAGCCTCAAATTCATTTTAAGTAAGATTAGCCATCTATGAAATCAAAACCAATGTTTAGGGAAAAGATCCTTTCTCTCTTATGCAGCAGTGGGCCTATCCGCATGGATGTCTCCATGATCCACTAATTTCACTTTCTAGGCTCTAGTGGAAATATCAGTAAATAAAAATATCTCTGGATGGATATTTCCTAAAGTAATAAAATTGAAGACAACCAAATGTCTGTCTCTGTGGGGAAATAAAACTCTATGGAACTATAGAGAATTATCTGTGCGTTCAAATACTAAAGATTAAAATAAAAACTTATAGAGATTTTGATAGTTTTTTTATTTCAAATAAATATACCAAAACAATGTTTTCCTGATACAACAAATTATTAAGAATGGAAATGGAGGGAAACTAATGCACAATGTTCACAAACTAATAAAGAATAATATTAACAAGTAAAGATAAAATTTTGGGGCTTTTATTCAAAGCTATACTTTATATAATACACCGTGTCTGTGGATAGGAAAACTTACTATGACAAAACCGCAATTCCTCCCAAAATTATATTCAAAGTAATTGGGTTATGATGGTCTTGTCCCTTTTTTCGCAATTTCCTTCCATGTGTTTCTTTTTCTTCTCTTATTACATGAGCACAAATTCTGAAATGATGTGGCAAAACAGGCCTTTGTTCTGGAGACAGACCACTGGTTGCTTTGCCATTTCTTCCCTGGTTGTTGCTCAGTTATGTATTTGTTATACCTTTTATTTTCCTTCTAGAGTGTAAAGTTTGTTGTCTTAATAACTGTGGAGTTTATCCTTGTTCGTCTGTCTTGTTGATGTAGTAAGGAATGAGCCTGTGTCCTCCAGCCTGCTGCGCATACTAATCCACCCCTGTAACTACTATAGGACTTCTAACATCATTGTTTAATTTCTGCTCTCCTTCTGCTGCTACTCCTAAAACTCCCCCCCCCTTTTTTAAAGATAACATCTTAGTGCAGACTGGTCTTGAACCTGTTGTGAATCCGAGGATGACCCCCAGTTCCTACCTTTGATTGAAGTCAAAAGACAGAGAAGAAAACTAGATGAAGCATAGTAGACCACACAAGTGAAAAGACTTGAAAATAGGTGAAAGAGTGACAGGGGAGATGGAGGAAGAGGGATGGGAATGGGGACTAAGGAAAAAAAAATAAAATTAATTTAAAAAAAGACAGAGAAGGAGAAATGAGCATCTGCCTGTCTCCTGAATGCTGGCAGTGCTGCATGGCATTTTCCCCCTGGGCATAAAAAGATGAAGCCCTTTTGGACTTTGTTCCCTAAGGTGCAGGTTAGATTCTATCTCTGTTCTGTACCAGTTTCATCTAGGGGCAGAGAGGCTCATTAAAACTGCAAAGATCCTCAAGTGAAACATCATATCTCACAGGCAGACTCATGAAGTTTCACAAGATTCTTGAAACCAACAAGAGTGGTAGGGTCCCTCTCCAAGGTAAAGAAAAGCAGTAAATAACTGCTGGGGCGGGGCACTTTCTGAGTAGACAGGGATTCTGGGCGGGGATCACCCAGACTAGACCATCAGTCTGAAGGACTTTCAGAGAAGCCAAGATGTCAGGGCTGCAGTTTCCGGGAGTCGTGAGTCATCACCGCTCTGGTGGACTTTTCATTGATAGAGCTGTTTTTGAGTCCTCCCTGCTCTTATAAATAACCCCTCACCCATACTCCTGTAAGTAATCTTGATAAACTCATTGGCTCACCAAGTTGGACTGTGGTGTAATTGCTACTTTGGTCTATCCTTGGATCCCTATCTGGGGTGAATAGATGTGTGTGTCATCTCCCAAGAAAAGTGTCACACAACAGGATTATAGGTATGCACCATGCTTAATTGAACAGTCATATTTGTGCTCATTTGTATTCATATTATTTTCAGTTCTCTGTCTCGGTATTTGCAATTTTCATCTTTATTAATTGCCTCCTCCCATCATTCTATGGGCAGCCTTTTGTACTGTTCCTTTCTATTTTCCTTAATTACTTAAGTAAGGTGATGATGGCAGCCCATGCCTGCCATCCCAGAACTCAGAAAGATGAGGCAGGAGGATTGAGTGTCAGAGGCTAGCCTATGCTGCATGGTGAGACTCTTATCTTTAAAAGGGGTGGAGGCTGGAGAGATGACTCAGGGGTTAAGACACTACCTTGCAAGCAGAAAGTCCTGAGTTCGGATCCCAGCTCCCAGGTGAAAACGCCAGGCAGAGTGCGGCAGCCTGCACTTCTGGCCCTGGTGGGCGGAGCCTGGGAAATCCCAGAGCAGAAACAGGAAGGAGATAGAGGCAATCCAGGATGATTCCCGAAATCACTCTTGTTCCCCCACGTGGACATACACAGTACCCTCTGATACAACACACACACAAATAGATAAATAAAATATTAAGAAAATAAAAAATAAATTGGTGGGGGAACAGGAACTTAAACAACTTTTTTCATCTCACTTTTGATAATGAAAATTTATTTGCTATAAATTTTCTTCTGATTAAAGTTTTACCCAAATCCTTAGGTTTTGGTGTAATATGTTACTATTGGTCCATCTTTTGATCTGAATATTAAGGAAGTTTAATTTTCACATATAATAGTTTGATATCTTCATGGGAGAGGAGTCTTTAAAAATTTTTGCTTTCTAATTTCACTGAACTATGGGCATAAAATGTGTCAGAATCATGCATTCACTGAGATTGCTCCAGATTCTGCTTGTGGACAATAGCAGGCTTGTTCAGGGATGTGCAGGAGATATGAGGTGACTTGAGAGAAGACTGCTCATTCCATTTCTAGAAGAAAACTCATAAACCTAAGTTAAAGGTATTTACTGGCCCCTTGTTGAATTCAACTACTAAATCAAGTTCCTAACTGCATTAGTCAATTCATACATCGTTTCCACCAAGGTCTTCCACTTTTGAAAAGAGATAATAGATCACCATCATTATCAAAGGACAATTGTACTAGAAGAAAACAAATACTACCTTGAAGCAAATCCATCTAGGGGGGTGGGGACTTCATACAAAAAGTTTTTTTTTAATGTTTTGCTGGCATTACATGTTGAAAAATGAAACAAGACATTATAGGAAACACTCCTTCAATATTTACTAAAATTCACTTATAATTGTAACAATAATGTTTAAAAGCAAATATAAATCTGGTATAGTTTCCCATATGTATGACAAAAGAAAAAAGAGAAAGGAAGGAAAGGAAGAATGGAAGAGAAGAAGGGAAGGAGACAAAAGAAGAAAGGGAAGAGAAGAGCAGACGAGGGGGTAAGGAGAGATAAGGGAAGGAAAGGAAGAAAAGAAGTCACGATCATGATGGAACATGCTTTCAATCCAACAACATGGAGGTAAGGAGATCAGAAGTTTAAGGTCATCTTTGGTATATAACAGGTTCATGACCAGTCTGGATTACATGAAACCCTGTCTCAGAGAAGAGAGAGAGACAGAGAGAGACAGACAGACAGACAGATAGACAGAGACAGAGAGAGACAGAGACAGAGAGACAGAGAGTAGTTTTAGAAATAATTAGGATTTTTTTTCTGCTATGAACCTCATGCTGTATTTTTAGAAGGATAATGTTTCCAATAAAAATATGTGATAAAGTGACAAGACACTCTCAGCTCACCTTTGACTTTGGCAATAGTCCTCAATTGTTATCAATTAACAGCTTCAGTTATTGCCCTAAAGGCCTCTATTAAACCTTCGCTATTTACTTCAATCACGATTGCATTTGACAGCCCTCGATTTAGAAACTGAAAGACAGAAGCTTATTTTTCTTAGACGACAAAAAAATAATAATAGTAACTATTCAAGAAGAAGCTGATTGGTGGAACCCATCACTTACAGAAGCCATCACTGACTTGCTCTTTGGGCCTCCAACCCTTCTTAAGATCCAGCCTCGCTGCCTTCTCTAGAAGTTGCAGCCATCGTATCCTGTTTTACGTCAAAGAAGCAGGCACAGCTCAGAGCAGTTTAATCTACCACCTATATGCTGAAAAAACAGTAACTTGCACAGAAGACCACAAGTTAGACTTTTGCTTATTTGAGACAGAGTCCCATTGTGTAGCCCGAGCTGTCCTGGGGCACGTGATCCTCCTGGCTCTGGCTCTGAGTGCTGTCGACCACCACACTGGCTTACAATTAGACTTCTTATCCTCACAGCTCAGAACATCATCATATGGCTATCCCTCGTTCCCAAGGAGTCTAGGAGGTTAGAATAGTGAATGGAGAACATCGCCACTCTGAGTAAATGTCGGTCCCTGTCAGTAAGAAGGGAATGGATTTAGGGTAGCAATTACAATTTATGCCAGAATAATCAAACCATTTTTTCCTCTCTGTTTTTGGTAAATTTCTCTCCTCTGTTGTTACTAATCTCACTCTGTAAGGGGCTGGGAGATGGCTCAGTGATTACGTGCCTCACCAGCAGGGAGACTGGAGTTTATATCCCTAGAGCCCACCCGAACATGTCAGGAGGGTGTGGTAGCCCACCTGTAATTCTAGCCCTGCAGGCAGAGCCTGGGAATCCCCAGAGCAAGCTGGCTACCAGACTAGCCCAAAAGGCGTGCTCTGGGTTTAATTAGAAACCTAGGTTCACAAGAATAAAATGGAAGAACGATGGAGGATGATTCCTGTTATTACCCTTGAGACTCCACAAACACACACATGTGTGTACTTATATTATACACTACCCCTACACACACACACACACACACACACACACACACACACACACACACTAAGAAAGGGGGGACAATCTCAACCAGTGCCTTTGCATATGATTTAACAATTCTCCAATAGCATTTTTAAATTTTTATTAGTTGATTATTTATTTACTTATGTATTGCTTCATGGGACAGTCTCATTATGTAGCCCAGGCTAGACTCAAACACACAATCCTCCTGCCCCAGTCTCTTCAGTGCTGGGAATAAATGAATGAGGCAGGAAGTCTATTCTTCACTTTTTAAAACTTCGTAAAACAGTTCTTTCCTCCCACACTTCATTGCTCCCTTTGCAATTGACTTGGGGTGCCTTTTGTGACAAATGTTGATGTATTTGTCCAGGATAGATGTTAAGAGTATCCCAATAAAAACATGTGAGCAAGGAATGCTTTGTTAAAAATTGTTAATATCTGGGGCTGGAGAGGTGGCTCAGGGGCTAAGCCTCTGCCTTGCAGGCGGAAGGTCCTGAGTTCGGATCCTAACCCCACGTATAGACGCCGGGAAGAAGTGGGGGCGGCCTGCGTTTCCGGTCCTGGTAGGGCAGAGCCTGTGAATCCTGGGGCAGAGTAAACAAGGAGGAGGTGGAGGCGTCCATGGTGGTTCCTGAATTTGTCCGTGGTTCTACACACACATACATACACACACGTGCACACATGCATACATGCACAATTGAATAAATAATAAATAAATTTTTAAAAATGCCGATATCTGGATTCAAACTGTGGCCAAACCTCCTAACCAGCTGTGAAATTGTGCAACCTTCCTCTGCTTCTGTTTCATCATTTGCAAAGTGGAAAGATAAAACAAAACAAAACAAAAGAAAGAAAGAAATTTCTACTTGTGAAAACAAGTCATAAAAAAAACCCAGTCCGATCAGCTTGAGCTGGGTTGAGGAACACAGTTGAAGCCAAGATGTCATCCTCCCAGATCCTTCCTGAAGCTGCTCACTTCCAATATTGTGGATCAATTAACTCGTCCTGGGACTTGTCTCTTTATGGCTCAGAGAGCCCTCCCATTGCTGCCGCGGACTTTACCGATGTGGTGTAAGAACCACCGAGCAAAACTCAAGAGAGTCAAAGGGAGCAGTCAGCAGGTACAAACACCACACCAGCAGTTACCTGAAGCCCAACCTCTGCAATCTCCTCGGGATACAACCAACCCCACACCTTCCCCACGTGATGAGAACACACTTCCTGGGTGTCATTCAAGTAATAAGGACACACTTCCAGTGTCTCCTTCCCCAAGTGAGAAGATCATTCTTTCAAAGTTTCCTTCCACAAGTAATAAGGACACATTTCCAATGTCTCCTGCCACAAGTAACAAAAATACACTTCTGTGGTCTCCTTCTCCAAGTGATGAGAACACAGATCTTGGGTCTCTCTTCAGGTGATCAGAACCCATTACCTGGGTCTCCTGCCAGCATCCACCCTACAACCTTGATTTACGCCAACAAGGAAGAAAAGCCCTCATTCCAACTTAGTGTATGTCCAATGCTCCAGGACCCCATAGATCATCTGGGAGGTCATAAAATGGTCCATTTCAGCTGCTGCCAATATTCTATCAACCCATCTTAAACAGATCATCTCCGGGTCACACATCCACACCTACACATCCATTCCTCCCACATCCATATCTAGACAAAAGACAGAGGAGCTAGATACAAAATGATACAGGTCGTTGACTTTTTTTTTCTTTGTACACATTCAGACACGTTTCTGTGGGGGTGCATGCGTGCACACATAAGAGGGCACTTGCATATAGGTGCCCATGGAAGCCCAAAGACAACAGCGGGAATCATCCTGGATTGTTCTACCTCCTTATTGCTTTGCTTTGGGGTTTTTCAGGCTCCTCCTTGCAGGATAGAAATTACAAGCAGACACCTTCTGCCCTGTATTTTTTTTTAATGCAAAATCCGGGAATCGGATCTCAGGTCCTTTCACTTGTGAAGCAAAGAGCCAACTCTTCATAAACCATCCCCCCATTTTTTTAAAAAAGTGTCTTACCACAAACTCCTGTCTTGCCTAGTACTCACCAGGTAGCACAGAATTGCCTTGAAATCCCCTCAGGAATTGTAAGCTGAATAAATCTCCCTTAAATTGTTAAAAAAAGAAAAAAAAAAAAACCAGTCCAACAGAACTTTGTATAAGGAGAATAGTGAGGTTCACACCATAAAGAAGAATAGAGTTATGGAGGGAAGAGTATAGTTACCACGGGACAGTGCAGCTCAGTGCTTGTTACGTTTCCTTATCATTGCTATTTTCTGGGAGTACTTTTGTTTCCCAAAGCAACCTCTTAGCTGCAATGAGTTGGATGAAGGATGCTATAATACTTAATCATTTGTGTTCACATCTAGTCAAATTCTACTTTATTATGCTGTCAGCATAGTCCTAGATTTTTGCTTTATGTATTTGATGATCAAGTTAATGAGAACATAGATGCTGTGGAGGTTTCTGTTTCCCTGTGAATTGTCCTTTCGTGTTTCACAATCTCCTTCTCTCCTCTTCACTCTTGGCCTTTTGGATTCCATTTTGGCCAATGGTCCTATGATCATGTTTTCTTTTTGTTTGCATTTTTCTAGTATCTTTTTGGTTAATGATTAAATTTCGACCTATTTTCTATTCTTATTTTAGACCTCTCATATAAGTAGTCTCCTTAAATTTGCTTTTTCCAATTAGATAGAAAAGATATAATTTATGATTTCTTAATTTCTTTTATTACTTTAGTGAAGTATGATAAACCCAGGACCTCACTAATATCCTAAATGCTTCTTAAGCATTTTATCGCTGTGCTATATTCCTGGCTCAAGTCTAACTAAAAAAAAAACTATTTATTTATCTGTCTATTTTACTTTTGAGAGAGAGGGAGAAAGGGAAAGGAAGGGAGAAAGGGAGGGAACAGGTATGAATGTCATGCCAAAAGGACAGAAATCAGAGGACAACTTTTGGAAGTTGATTTTCTTCTTCCACTATGAGGGCTTCCAGGGATTAAACTCAGGTTGCCAAATTTTCAAGCACGAATGCTAACCCCTGAGCCCTCTCACTGACTCTTTGAATGTAATTGAATGTTTTTCTAGCATATGTTTTCCTTTTCTCTTTTCCATTTTCCTTCCTTTTCTTGGGTCATGCTTCCAATCATTCTTTCCTCATAAACTTAGAAATTCTATGACACTTTCGCTTTCATTAATATTACCTTTCTATTCCTAAAAACAATGCAGACAGATGTATTTCTTTTGTTTTGTTTTGTTTTCCTGTTTTTGAAAATGAGTCTCAAGTAGTTCAAGCTGGCCTGGAACTCCTGGTCTTTGTGCCTCTATCTCCAGGGGTTGGGAACACATCTTGCAGCCCTGTACCTAGCAAAGCTGTATTTCTCTGCAGATCTCTTTAGTTATCTGTTGCTCTGTAATAAGTTGTCCCAAGATGTGAAGCCTAACATGGCAGGCATTAGTTATCTCACAGTTTCTGGAGCCCAGGAGCTGCTCAGCCGGGTGGTCCTGGCTGGGGGTTTTCTGTCAGCTCATATCCAAGTGCCTGAAGAGGCTCAATCACCGCAGGCGGGTCAGGGCAGGGGGGATTCTTTCCTAAGCTGCTCACAGTCCACTGCCGTGTTCCAACCCAGGCCTCACTCCTGGCATCTGGAACCATTTGGGATTTAATCTCCAGGTGGTTATCTGCTCTCCCTCACAGAGCCCCAACCCTCTGATTTGGGCTGCAGTCTTCAGACAGGATACAAACTGGGCCTGCTTTGAAATCCCATGACTTCTGTTGTCCTGAGACCCCTGCGGACCACCATACTCACTGTCCTCTCAGCTTCTAGGGAAGCAAAAGCTAACACTCATTGAGTTTTCCCATCTTTAGTTTTCAGTTTCAGACAGGGTCTCACTAAGCTGCCCAAATAGGTCTCAGACTTTTGATTCTCCTGCCTCAGCTTTCCAAGCATTAGAATTATAGACATGCACCACCACACTGGGCCAGTAACCTGACTTTTCTTTCCTTTGTAGTAACCCTCCTTTTGTCTGGAAGATTATAACCTGAGAATTACACCAGGGTCTTTTAAAGTATGTCTTTTTTTTTAATTAATCCTTCCTGGAACTCTATCAACCCCTTTAATCAAGTCTCTCTCAACTTCAGAAATTAATTGTTTAATTATTGTTTTCCCTTTGTATATGTTTTTCTTCTCTCTTTTTCTGTGACTCTCTTCTTTACATGTTAAATTCCTGGATTTGTCCTTCACGTCTCTTCCGGATTTTCACTACATAAAGACATTCAAAGGGTGATTTGGTCCTCCCCAGGGCACTCCTCTGATGCACACAAACACACACACACACACACACACACACACACAAGCAATCAATTAACCGATCAATCAATCAAGTAACCTTAAAAAAAAAAGTGGTGCCCCTTACATTGTTCATATGCCAAGATGGAGCCAAGAGAGGTCAGGGGCCGAAAGTCCATAAGGACAGACTATGCTTCAGACCAACTACATCAGCTCAGTAGGGGTAGGGACTTTGGGCTCGGTGTTTTCAACTAGGAAGCCTGTCGGAACCATTCCTCCCGGATCTTGAGGTGGTTATGTTCAACTCCTTCCTAACATGGTGATCATGGTCACCTGCCTTGCTTATCCTCACCAAAACTCAGACTGAAGCTTAATTGCCCAATATAGCAGTGTTGGGAGGTGAAGCCCAGTGGAAGCTGTCTGGCCACAGGCCTGGGGCCCTCAGGCCATGCTCCAGCACTCTGGCAGTGAGGTCTCCCTCTACTGGAACTGGGTTAGATCCTACCTGAGAAGATTAGTGTTTATTCCTCCACGGAGGTCCGCAGCCCCAACCTTGTTGGCCACGCCTGGAGCAGCATGAGGACCTCACTGGAAGACAACCAGATGCAGCTAAACTTGGGCTTCTAGACACCAAGGCTGTGAGCCATTTAACCTTTTTTTCTGACCCAGTCTCAGGGTATTTTGCTGTAGCAATAGAAAAATGAAGCAAGACACCACATATGTGTCTGTGAAGAAACTATTTTTTTATGTCCAGCACCTAATACAGCCGGACCCAGAGAACCATATGAGTGAAAAACCAAAACTGTATTTCCACATGACTGTAAAAACACAGCACTGAAAAGTTAGTCTGTAGGACCCACATACAGGCCGTACAGATGGAGAAACCAAGACTCAAGGAGGAAAGATTCCCCAGCACACAGATAGAGAGGCCACGGAAACCTATCATGATTGACATCTTTTCTGGTTCTTTCATACTGTTTTCCTGGGGAGAAGCCACACAGTCACCCCAGAGAGGAGTTCCACAACAAGCCAAAGTAATGATTACACCAAGGTCCAACCTGACAAACCAACAAATTTATTGGTGGCACTCGCCGGAGTAGGGATGAGGATGACTGACAGGAGCAAGAACTCAAAGGCAGCTCACCACATCATAACTGATGGCTTCCCTCCAACTCATCTTCCTCAGGTTGGATACCCTCCCCCCATGACTTCACTTGTACGGGCACGTGTGAGGGCACATGGGTGGGCACTTGCATGTGGGCAGGTGCATACATTCTAACCCTCCCCAGACCTTCTGTCTCTGAGGGAACATCGACTGTCAACAGGTACGACCTTAATACTTCTGGGCAAAATGGTACTGTCTGTTCACATGAAAACACCACACAGCGTATACTTTTCATCAGCCTTGCATATGTGAGAAGTGACTCGGGCTGTCACGCCACGGGTGGAGCTGCTCAGTCCTCCCCCTGCAGACGCCACTTGTGATGGGTTCCAGGAATAGACCTCGGTATGAACTGAATGCAGGCAAGATTACTTTTACCCACAACTATTGATGGAATATTCACTGCGTTGTGAACTGCCCAGTACCCCCAGAGGGTTACATCTTCAAATGAAAGAGGGAAAAGAGAAACCATATCCTCACATGATAACCTCTAGGTGGGCATGTGCCATCACACCCACCAAGGAAGGACTTATTTGGGCTTATGGTGTCAGAGGTTTTGATTTATGTTCATCTGGTTCTGTTACTGAGGGCCTGAGGTGAGGTTGAACGTCACCCCCTGGAGCAAGCAGCTTACCTCATAGGCAGATGAAGAGAGGAGACAGGACTAGCCAGGGGACAGGACACCCCAGCCCAGCCCCAGGACTTACCCTAACCTGTTGACTGGGTCCAGCCATGTTCATGACATTTCTAGAGAGACCCAAAAACATGCACACACACACACTAATTAAAAGTCAGTCCCCCACACACACACTAATTGAAAGTCACACACGCACATTAATTAAAAGTCATTTTACCTGCATATGGGCTGCTTGTCTATAAGGGAAGGGTGCTGGTTGAGCTTCCATTGGTTTGCAGGGAACAAGAAACTGATTTCACACGGCTTCCACACAGGGCTCAGATGACTCGTCATCCCTTGCAGAAGAGCAGGGTTTGTCCCGAGGAAAGGCTGAATGCAAGGACTCTAAGATTCTAAGCCAGGGCTGTGTCGAGTGCTCTCCTTTCAGTCAGACTCATTCTACAAGGGACTGGCTCTCTCAGGGTGGGCCCGAGCTCACCATGGACTGAACCATGTCTCACTTACTTGCTTAGAGTCAAAGAATCGAAGTCTTGACCCTCTAACTCCAGTTACAGAAATCCTGGAAAAAGATTCTGATTGGCTCCGATTGGCTACATGTCCACCTGTGTAGCTGAGATCCAAACCCATTATTATTAGCAGGAAAATTGGTATAGACATGCCCTTGGAGAGAACCCAGTGGTCGATCTTTTTATTTTAATATTGTGTGTGTGTGTGTGTGTGTGTGTGTGTGTGTGTGTGTGTACCAGAGGACCAAAAGTGACATCAGGAATCATCCTGGATTGCTTTATTTTTTGTTTTGTTTTGTTTATTTAGTCAATTGTGCATGTGTGTATGTGTGTGTGTGTCTGTGTGTGTGTATGCGTGTGTGTGTGTGTGTGTGTGTGTGTGTGTGTGTGTGTGTGTAGAACCATGAACGAATTCAGGAATCAACATGGACTGCCTCCACCTCTTCCTTGTTTACTCTGCCTAGGGATTCACAGGCTCCGCCCTAACAGGACCAGAAACACAGGCCGCCCCCGCTTCCACCCGGCGTCTATACATGGGGTCTAGGATCCGAACTCAGGATCTTCCGCTTGCAAGGCAGAGGCTTAACCCCTGCGCTACCTCTCCAGCCCCCTAGATTGCTTTATCTTCATTTGCTTCACTTTGAGATTTCCCGGGCTCCATTTCCCAGGTCAGAAGCACAAGTAGACACCATTTCTGCCTGGTGTTTTCACATGCGATCTAGGTTCTTCTGCTTGGGAGGCAGACTTAACTCCGGAGTCATCTCTCCAGCCTCAGCCATACTTTATTTGTTGCTGTTTGCTTTTGTGTGTGTGTGTGTGTGTGTGTGTGTGTGTTGCATGTGGGAGTGGGGGACATGTGTGCCAGAGGGCCTATGTGCCTATGGAGGACCAAAGGTGACATCAAGAAGCACCGTGGGTTGCTCTACCTCCTTGTTACTTTGCTCTGGGATTTCCCACTGTCTTCCAGGACTGGAATTACAGGCCACCACTAATTTTTCCTGTCATTTTTATGTGGGATCTGAGAACCCAAACTCAGAACCTTTTGTTTTTCAAGGCAAAGACTTTACTCACTCACTCAGCCATCTCCCTCCCCAGCCCCCAGTCTTAATGTTGTAGCTCCACAGTTAGATTATTCAAACATTAATTAAAATAAAGTGAATCCCAGTGAAAGAAAGATTTTTTTTTTCTCATTTTGAGCACAGATGTTCCAGGATCCACTGTGACTAGACAGGATAGGGTTATGTGTCCATTCCTGAAGCAATCACAGTCCCTGTGACACTGTGACCTGATGGGCTGGGCTTGAGGAGGGTGGGTGGGAGGATGAAGTAAGAGACCCCAAACAAGGTGGCAGTGGTACATACACAGGGAAGGTGAGTAGATAACGAGGGAGACGTTCAGCATGGTGGTGCAGACCCAGAATCCCAGCACTCAGGAGGCTGAGACAGGACAGAAAGTTTCAGGTCAGCCTTGGCTGTGTCAAGAAGGAAAGAAGTGGGCTGGAGAGCTGGCTCAGGAGTTAATATTCTGTCTTGCAAGCAGACGGTTCTGAGTTCGGATCCCAGGTCCCGCATAAAAATGCCAGGCGGAAATGATAGCAGCCTGGACTTCCAGCTGTGGAAGGTGGAACCTGAGAAGACCCAGAGGGAAGCAAAAAGGAAATAGAAGCGACCCAGGATAATTCCTGAAATCACCCTTGTGCCTCCACAGGGAAACATAGTGCTCTCCGATACATACATACATTAAAAAAAAAAAAATCTGACAACCTAAGTTCTATCCCCAGAAGCCCACATGGTAGAAGGAGAGAAGTGACTTCCAAAAGTTGTCCTGTGACCTCTACCCATGTGCCAGGGAATGCATCCTCTCTCTCTCTCTCTTTCTCTCTCTCTTTCTCTCTCTCTCTTTCTGTCTCTGTCTCATCTCTCTATCTATCCCTCCCTTTCTTTTTCTCTCCTCCTTTTCTCTCAAATCTCCTTTGTTCTTTCTCTCACCCTTCTGCCCCTCCTTCTCTCTCAAATAAATATATATAATATTTACTAACAAGGAGAGAGATGGGAAACTACTTGGACAGCCACAGAGTCTTTCCCTACCCAGTGCCCAGAACACAACAGTGCCCAGGACATGGGGTGTCCTAGGCCTCAGAACTGGGCTCAAAGTGAATATCTTCCTGCCAGGCAGGAGGGCTGAGCCTTCTGTTAGGAGGAGGGTGGGGAGCCAAGAGAGAAGGCTGGCTTGCTCTTGAATTATGCACAGTGGAGTGTCATGGTAGCTTTGATGGTGTTTAATTAAATATTTGGCACATTTAATTAATTAAATATTTAAATATTAAATACAGAATCGGATGTGACTTGGTGGACATAATGTCTCAATAGCCATTAGTCATTCAGCAGCCCTATGAATGAGTGTCTGCAGCCTGGGTCTCCCTCCCCCGGGTGTACAAGGGTTCCAGGAGATGCTGGTGAGCACCCCAACTTAATTATCCCCCAAGGCTTCCCTCACTCTGCTATTTTACAAAGTCCCGCATCACTGAGGGGTTTTCCAGTGCCTGCTTCTAGGGGCATGGACTAGACCAGGAGCCCCAAAATGCACTTTTCCCTCACATATGCCTGACACCTTCTCTTTGCAGAACAGCAAGATGTGATCATAACCATTGTAGACTGCTTCCAAGCTTCACAGTCCCCTCCCCTTGATCTGCCATGGACTCAGAAGGGTGGTAGGCTCCTAGACAATTACGAAAAGAGGGTGTTGTCTCCCATGTTCCTTCAGTGACCGGGCATGAAATGTGGTGACCTGTAGTTACCTTCTGCTTAGTGTCCTGGGGGTTCTCTGAGGCATCTGTCCCCAACCAAAGCCACAGAACTAGGAATATGGGCAGGTGCCTTCACACGTTCTTTTGGACCCTTTCCTTGGGGATGCCTGAGTCACCCGCTACTAAACTTTCCTTTGAGGTTGTGGGAGGTATAGCTTCTTCCTGCCCAGGCGCAGCGTGAGGAGTGGATGTGTGCATAGGTGTGGAGATGAGATGTCAGGAGGTCAGTGACCTGTCAAAGGATGGAAAGCTATACCGTCCAGACAAATATCAGACCCTTCAGGCGATCGATCTTCCAGGAGCAAGCATATCTTGACCGCCCCTCACTCCCAATATTTACATGAAGCCACTTTACAACTCGTCAGCTCCGAAAGCCAGGGTTTAGGTCCCTTCCCCTTCCTGAAGTCTTTTATTATCTTTCAGGTTTCATTTAAGAGGTCACCTCCTCCTGGAAGTCTGTCTGCCTTTAGTATGGCACAAGGAATGGGAGGATGAGCAGGCAGGGACAGCAGCTGGCCATTGAGCTGTCTCATCTAGTTTAGAAACATCAGAATCTGGATGCCACAACTCCCCCCCTCCCCACCCCCACCCCACCCCACCCCACCCCCGCCATCAGCCGAGATTCACGCGTCATGTCAAGTGGACGGGGGTTGGGGGTCTTAGAAAAGAAGATAACCAAGACGAAAGCTCAGAACTGCCACCTACTGGCCAGTAAGAGAAATGGCTGGATTGCTCCAAAACCGAATTGCAAAGCTGGCTGCTGGAAGGATCACCTGTTCCATCCCCACTGGGTAAGTTTCCAAAAAGTCTTTGGAAAGAGTCAGAAAAAGATAAAATAATATTACAAAATCTAAAACTATTGCAGACGGGCAATGAAATAGCTTTTACGTAAAAATATACACAATGGAGTACAGGTGTTCTGGGTCGGCCGTCGCCCGTCTGCCTAAGGACCCTCTTGTCTTCGATGTAACCCTGCTCGGAACCCGCAAACTTGGGTCAAGTGGCGCAAATCCCCTAATCCTAAAGAGAAACCCGAGACCCAGCGCGGGTACAGGCGAGCCCACGCGGGGCTTGGCAGCCCCCTTCCAGGCTCCCGGGCCAGTTCCCTCGCCCCGCCGCCCAAGCCCTATTCTCTTGCCCTTTATAAATATGCATAAAGCCCGAGAGATGGGGGCGGCCTCTTTGCGGGGAAATTAAGCAGGATGACAAACTTAGTTATTCATGCAAACCATCAGCCTGTTCTCTTGATTATGCAGGACGCAAACTGTGAGTATCTGAGTGTCTGAACGCTCATCAAAGGCTCCGTCGGGCCGCGTGCCCCGGCCCGGCCCACCTCGCCACCGCCTTTGTACTCGCTGCGCGCTCCAACGCGGGGACCCCTCCAAGCTCTATTTTAAAGGATTAATTAACCTTGTGAGATTGGCGGGGAAAACTCCACCTGGCTATCTGTGCATGAAAGCATCCGCTCACAAGAGTATTTTAAGCTCACAGTGCCGACCATATGGTATTTCAAAGAACAGAAGTTGAAAGTACAGTACATATTTATTCCTTTCACAGAGAGCATTAAAGGGTTTAAGTATTTTATTAAAGCCTATATGTGCAGGCATGTGCGTGCACGGCTGTGTGTGTGCGCGTGTGTGAAGCAAGCGGAAATATACTTGACGCATGGAAAAAATAAATTACACAGATTTATTTTCATCTCTCTGCCAACCCACCCCATAGCAACAGTGAAAACTTGGTCTATGTAAACTCGAGAAAACAAGAAATATTTTATCAAGTCGACTCAACTCATGGCTACAGCCAAATTTTCTTTTTTTTTTTTTCTTTTTCCTTTCCTTTCTTTTCCCTCCCTCCCTCCCCACCAATTCCTTCCTTCCTTCTTTTCAGCAGTTTTAGAGCAGCCATGCTGGGACAGTCTCTGAAGGTCTCAGAAGGTCATCCCCTAACTGCTGGGATTACCCTGAAGGAATACATCCTGGGCAACTTCCCCGCCAACCTTTAATTCATGAAAAGATATGGGTGGAGGTTACTTCTCCTTTACTGATAAGTCCTGCTAGGAGGTCCAGTAAAGATCAACTGGGTTGGGCCCCAATATGAGCTAATCAATGAGAATCTCTCCCCCCCCACCGTGTGTCCCCCCTCTCCCTCTCCTCCTCCCCCTCCTCCTCTCCTTTTTCCCTTTCCTTTCCTCCCCTCTCCTCTCCTCTCCCTCTCCACTCCCCCCCCCCCCCCCCCCGCAATTGCCTAAGTGTATAAATATTCCAAACCCTAGCAGCCATCCTTGGCCCCTCAAGGCACTCCAGGTCTTGGAGTCCAGTGAGTTCTTTTCCAGCTTCTTGCCCCTTGTGAATTCCATGCCTGGAGTCCCTGAGTTCTCCAGGGTGCCCTAGCCCCTCATGGTACTCTATGTCTAGAATCAATCAGTTCTCTCTGTCCTCTAATAAACTCTGCCTTAATCCTCTAGGCGTGTTCTGGTTTCAGTCTTCTACCACTGAACACAAGAACCTGGATACATACAGACCCCAGGAGAGGAACCCCAGAACACTTTTTCCTTCCTCTCTCTTTGGCCTGACTGGGCAAGAGAAGTTCAAGTGCACAGCCACCTGCTTGGCACTCAGTGTCTTCATGTGAGGCAATTCTAACTTCACAGAATTGTCGGACAGTAGAAGAGAACCATGTATAAGAAGTAAAAAGTACAGAACAATGCCTGACCAATGCAGGAAGCTTGGGCATCCGACCTTGCACTTAGTTTCATCCCACTCCCTCCTCTAAGTGAAGCCCCTGCCCTCCTTCTGGAAGAAGCCAGTGCCCTTTCCATTTCCAGGGACAATAGGATTAATGCCATCCCAGAGGTCACCATGATAACTTCTGTCTGATCAGGGCCTCCTGGGCCTCCAGTAATTGGTTCCAGGAATGGTCACATGACATTTTCACGGCTCACCTAGTCTTGAGCAAAAATCAAATGACTGAAGAGCCTAGGGTCTCCTAAGCAAGGACAAAAAAAAAAAAAAAAAAAAAAATTCTGAAATAAGTAAATATTTTAAAGGGGGAAAAAATACTAGGCGTACTCGTTGTTTTTGCATTGCAAGGGACAAAGGGACAGAAACAACTTAAGGGAGGAAAGACTGGCTTGGGCGCCAGGGAGTCTCGGGGAATCATGGGAGTTCGTGAGGGTGATAGAGTGCAGCAACGGCTCATATTGTAGTGGACCAAGAAGCAGAGAAAGCTAGATCTGAATTAAGGGAAGAGTATAACCAGCCAGACCCCCACCTCGGCTACCCAAAATAGCTCTACCAAGCATTCAAAACTCAAGCTGGTTGGAGACAGTTCAAACTGTGACATTAGGCACCGGGACTGGGTTCCACTGTCCATAGACGAGTCCAAGTTCCGACCAAATTGGAGAAGAAAGCAAATACCAAATGCTCCACCCCTTCCCACGATGGGTTTCTATCTGCAGTTCCCTCCTCAGAGCAGAGCAGCGCTGAGAACCGCCTGAAACCTGGGAAGGTAGGGTCTCCAGAGCAGCCCCCCACCCTAGAAGACAGTTTCCTGAAGCGAGTGTACAGCTTTGGATGCAGCAAAGGTGTCAGAGAACAGACTTTGAAACTTTCTAGGTCTCCCCTGCCTCCCGATGGTACTGAGGAGCGCACAACACAGTACCAAGAAGACAACTAATATTTATGCGGTCCCAGCCCTGGACTCAACATATTCTCATATAGTGTAGGAAAAAAAGTGTGTATAGATCACAAGATGTAGGTAGGAAAATGTAATCTCTACTATGCTTCAACCGAAAATTGAACCTCCATTTGCCGGAGGTTCCAGGTTTGGGAGAGGGGCACTTTATACATCGTTCAGTCATTTCCAATTTCACCTCAGTTACTTATCTGCTATTCTTAGCATGCCTGAGGCTGTGGTTAACCTGGGTTATACAGTGAGGTTAAGATATCCTGGGAAAATTTAGTGAGACTCTGTCCCAAAAAAAGGGGGGGGGGTAGAAAGGGAGGTAGAGAAGAGGAAAGAGAAGGGAAGGAAAAAACAGAGGGATGGAGGAAAGGAAGGGATGAAGGGGGAGGGAGGGAGGGATAAAGTGTAGGAGGTAAGGAAGGAAAAAAACAGAAGGAGGAAGGAATGAAGGAAAAAAAGGAGGAAAGGATGAAGGAAGGGGAGATCATCAAGAAAACATCTTAAATTTCTTAGTACACAATCTAGGGAAAAAAAGACAATGGATGGATATGAACATGAAATGACTTTAGATTGTAAAATTAGCTATCAATAACCGTAAAGCAGTTATTACAAGCTGAAAACATCTTACTGAAATGACTTGAACCACATATGTTTTGGGTGATTTCAGGTTTTGGAATATTAGCATGTGGATAATCTCTTGGGGGCAGGAGTAAAATCTAAATACACTTTAAAATATTTTATTTATTGATGAGAAAGAGAGAAGTGGAGAATAGAGCACAACATTCAGAAGTCAGTTCTCTCCTTCCACCATGGATTCTGGGGATTGAACTCAGATTGCTAGGTTTGCAGGCAGGTGCCTTTAGCTGCCGAGCCATCTCACCAGCCCCAGAACACATTTAAGTTTCTTGTGCACATCATACATATGACCTGAAAGTCACTGTCTATAGTATGCCTCATGGACTTTGGTCTATCACATGAGGTCAGGCATCCAATTTTCATGTAGGTGCTCAAAAATTCTGAATTTCAAGAGCTGTGGATGTGGTTCAGTGACAGAGTATTCATCCAACACCCATGAGGCCCTACATTTGATCCCCAAACCAAAAACGGAAAAAACGAAATTGTCAGAGTGTTTCAGATCTTGTATTTTAACACTAGGAACAAAACTGGGTTCAGTGAACTTAAAAGAGTTGAAATTAAGATCATATGCTTACCAATTGCTAGGAAATTAATTGAGAAATCAACAACAAAAATACATCTGTGGACTCTCCAAAGCTTTGGATATTAAGCAACATACTTCTAATGAAACACATCTTATAGATCAACATAAAATAAAAAATGATGTTCAAATATACTTTGAAGTGGAAAACAGCTCATATTCAAATGCATGGCACGCAGGCGATTCTCTGCTTTAAATGAGTTTACAAATTTTAAGTGCCAGTAATGCAAAATAAAAGTTTAAACCCAACTGCAAAAACTGCCCTTCTGAGCCAGGAATGGTGACACATGCCTGTAATTCTGAAGGTGGGTGGATCTCGAGTTCAGGTACAGTGAGATTATATCCCCAAATAAATAAGAAATACAGTCGATGAAATTAAGAAAGAAAATTTAGTCTAAATAGAGTGGAAATACATAAGCCAAAACACACTCAAGAGATTTAAAAGCAGGAAAGTAGGTTTTCTTTGATGAAAAGATGAAAACATTTGGAGGGGGCCACAAGATGGCTCAGTGGGTAAGGCACCTGCTCAGGGGTTAAGCCTCTGCCTTGCAAGCAGAAGATCCTGAGTTCAGATCCCAAGTCCCACATAAAAATACCAGGCAAACCACCACTTCTGGTCCTGGTGGGCGGAGCCTGGGAAACCCCAGAGCCAGGAGCAAGAAGGAGGTAGAAGCAATGCAGGATGATTCCCTCCACAAGCACACATAGTGTCCTCTCTCTCTCTCTCACACACACACACATATAGTAAATTTAAAAATTTTTTTAAAGTTATCCTCTATCCTCCACCTGTGCTTGTGCACTCTCGCTCTCTCTCTCAAATTTAATAAGTAAATAAGTAAACCTTAATACCTGACTTTAAGACTTGTAATAAATCTACAATAATCAAAATTGCATGTCATCTGGTATTTGGATACATATAAGATTAATTCAATATAAATTAGCTTACACTGCTACAGTCAATTGATGCTTGACAAGTATGTAGAACTGTGGCGGTGAGCAGTAATGTCTTGTCAACGAATGATGTGGAGATAGCTGGCAATCCACGAACAGAGAAAAACCATAAATCTTAACTTTTATTTCAAACCACAGAAAAATATAACTTGAAAGTTAGTTCATGGACCTAAGTTCATGGAAAATAAATCTGTAAATATACTAGGAGAAAAATATAGAAGAAAGTATTTGTGCAATAGAATTAGATTTTTTTAAAAAATTAAATCACAAAATAGAAATCACTGAAGAAAAATGATGTATTTGGATTTCATAAAAATTAAACCTTATTGAAAAATTAAAAGCTAAGTAAGATGCTCAGAAAAGGCTTTCCTTTTTCATGCTTTCAAATATTTTTTATTTTTTTTAACATTTTTTATTATTTCCACTCATAATTTTTTATTATTTTTAACTAAACCCTCTCATTGTTTTAAAACACAAAGGACATCTTTTCCCAGTTTGTCACTCATTTGTCTATAGTAAAGCAACATTTTACATCTTGGTGTAGTTAAAGTACATCCACTCCCACTAAATTATGTAGCCCAGACTGGTCTTGAATTCAAGATCCAACCTCTTCTGCCTCCAGAGTGCTGGAATTATACTTGTGCACCACCATGCCTGGCTGAGAAATGAGGTTATCGAAAAATATGCTCACATTGCTAGCTTCCAGCTTTCTTACACTTCTTTCATAGTTAGATATTTGATCTGTTTGAAGTTCATGTGTATGGCATGGGGAGGCTCTATCCTTATTTTTTCTCATGTTGTTGGCAAGAACCTGAATTGCCAAATGGCATCGGTAGTATCAGTTCTTGCCAACAACATGATTTTACCTCACATGGAGGCATTTCATTACCTGACAAGACTCTGGACATTCACACCGTTCTGCCCGTTTGGTCACTTTTGGTCATCATGAGAGTCACTATGCCACTTTTCTTGTGGATAAGGCCTATGTGGTTAAGACTCTCTCCTGCTTTTATTCTAAATTGTCTCAGCAGATCCTAAACCTTTATTCTTCATATGTTAGAATCAGTGTCTCAATTCCAATACAATTAGTTTTTTGTTTTTGCTTGTGTGGGTATGTACATGTGCGTATATGTATACACGTGTGTATGTTTACAAGAGGGCACACGAGTGTGTGTGTGCCTATGGAGACAAAAGGGTCACATTAGGAATCCTACCAGATTGCTCCCTACCTCCTTACTGCTTTGCTCTGGGATTTCCCAGGCTCTGTCTTTCCAGCCCCAAGCGAAGGCCACGCCATTTCTGCCTGGAGTTTTTACATGGATCTGAGATCCAAGGTCACGTCCTTCTGCTATCTCTCCAGCCCCTAGATTGGAGCTTTTAATAGAAGTCATATTGATTACATAAACCATTTGAGAAAAAGTTTCCATTCTTTCAAGATTAGACACATTCTCATTATCTACATATTCAAGTTTTTTTTGAAAAGCTATCTATGGTCATTTTAGATTTTTCTCCTTAAAGATTCTATCCATTTTGTGAGTTTGATGCTTAAATACTTCAGTATTTCAGATGATAGCATATTCTTATTACATTCTCCAGTAAGGTATTATTACAGGGGCAGCTGCCTTGCACTTCATTATGTGGTAGTAAGCAAGCTATCTTTGCTCATTCTCTCATTAAGTGATTCTCTTGTGTTTGGTGCTGAACATCACACGGCATCCTGACAGCACTGACTGGGTCTTTTTTGCTCACAGTCCTTGCAATACTCAGCATCTCACCTTGTTGCAGCAGATAAAACATTGAAGCCATCCTCCTCCACATCTGCCATGCCCACACTCAAGACACTCAACCATGGAGGACCAAAAATAGTTGGATAAAAGCCATTCAATTTCTTTAACAGGGTGTGGTTTCCAATCTGAGCCAATGGTGACTTTTTCTGAGGTTAAGATTTTTATTCTTCTTCCTTTTATGTTGTACTGAAGATTGACCAGCCATTAAAGAACAATGTCCTTCCTCTGGCTCTAAGCCAGGATTAAACCCACAACATTTCACAATTTTATATGTGAACCCTGATGGAGTTATTTTCAGAAGGTGACAGCCCTCTCACTTCTGCTTAGCCAAATAGTTACTGTGAGTTTCTCTACTATATTCACAATGGTGGTATCTTAAAGGAAGGTCTGAATTTCTCTGCTTATACTAAAATCTGGAAATGACTTAAGTAACTGTGTGAGTGTGACAACGCATGGCTCTTCCATATGTAACCACAGTCATTGTCCTCTTTGAAGGGAACCAGAAAGAACAGGACAAAACTGGTGATTTCCCCCGGTGGGAATCAGAGAGAACGCATGTGATAGGAACATGGATGGAGGAAAAGAAGCTGGGCCTTCAGTGAAGCCCGAGACAGGTACAGCTCTTAGTGTGTTTCTGCATGAGAAGAAACAGAGGCCTGCACCTCTATGGAGCAGCAATGCAGAAACTGCACAGACTAGAGCATCAATGTGTTATTTTGTGGTATTGGAATGCTCATTTGTTAGACTGAGGTTGAATGATATCTCAATTCTCCACCATTTTTTTAAAAAGAAACTAATTTACATTTTTAAATAAAATGGATGTTGCCTACTATTATTGCAAAATTCATCTTTCTCTTAACGATATGGGATCTAATTTTTTTTTAAAAATTCCAGATTCAGAAGAAAGCCTCCTGAATTCAAACCTGGTGACTTGAGTTCATCTTTGGAGTCCATATGGTGGAAGGAGAGACTTGACTTCTGAAAGTTGTCCTCTGACCTCCACACATATCCAATCTGGTGCACACTCATTCCCCATTCTCCCTCTTTTTCTCTCCATCTCTCATTCTCTCTCTCTCTCTCTCTCTCACACACACACACACACACACACACAAATTAAAAATATACATTGCGGGCTGGAGAGGTGGCTCAGGGGTTAAGCCTCCGCCTTGCAGGCGGAAGGTCCTGAGTTCGGATCCCATGATCCCACGTATAGACGCCGGGCGGAAGCGGCGGGCGGCCTGCACTTCTGGTCCTGGTAGGGCGGAGCCTGTGAATCCCGGGGCAGAAGGAGGTGGAGGTGGCCATGGTGGTTCGCGAATTCGTCCGTGGTTCTACACATACATAGACACACACACACACAGACACGCGTGCACATACACACGCATATGCACACAGTTGAATAAATAATAATAATAAAAAATTAAAAAAAAAAATATACATTGCAAAAAATACCAATAGGTCAGAGAGATGATTCATTGGGTAAAAGGGCTTGTGATACAGGCCTGGTGATTTAAGTTCAATCCCTGGAACCCTGGAAGGAGAGGATTGTTTGCTGAACTCCACAGGTATGCCCACACAAATTAAATGAAAAACCAATTTTTTAAAATTCCAGGGATAGTTGTCAGTAAAGTGCTCTTAAGCGCTGGATTTGATCTTCAGAACAAAGGTGAAAAGGGAGGAGGAGGAAAAAGAAAAAAGAGGCTGCAGCAGGCTAGGCATGGTAACGCGAGCTTGTGATTCCAGTGTCCAGTGGAGACAGATGAATACATGGGACTTACCAGCCATCTAGCCTAGCCTGATTGCTAAGTTCCAGGCTAGAGTGACCCTGGAACACACAAAAATTAACAATGCCTACGGAACTGACATGTGAGATTTTCCTCTGGCCTTTTGACAAACTTGTACATATATGTAGGTACACACACAAATCCCCAAGTCCTAATAATGTATTTTGCCTAACACTTGCTAAATGAGAGATGATTTAAAAGATGCACAAGGATGTACCTAAGCTACATGCAAATACTATATTGTTCTCTTGAATTCAAGGCTTGAGCATCCTTGAATTTTGTTAACCTGATTGATCCTGGAACCAGGGATAACAGAACTGTAGGTAGTGAATGGGAGCAGAGCCAGAGAACATTCTGGCGTTCTGACTTGGAAAATAATGAAGATTTCATTTAATTTCAATCTAGTGTATGCAGAAGGCAGTCACTTAGAAATTTTCTCATCCTTGAGAAAGAGCTGTGAACAGAAAGGTGGATGATCTTACAGATTCCATTTGAGATCTGGTTGCTTGGCTAGGATGGAGACCTCATGTCAGTGACGAGTAGCAAAGCACAGATTTTGGAGAAATGGGTTCAACTTGACACATGGGCTCGTGTAAATCCAGGGATGGTATAGATGAAAGAATATGAGGTCAGAGCAGTGGGGTCTCGGTGGGAAGTAGTTAAATGTAAGGCCTAAGTGGCAGGCCTATAATTCCTACTACTTGGGAAGAGGAGGCAGGAGATTACAAATTCCAGGCCTGCCTGGGCCTACCGAGAGACTTGAAAAGGCAAGTCTAGGCAACTTATTGAAATCCAGTCTCAAATTAACAAAAGTTTAGAATGGGAATGTATCTCAGTAGTAGGGCACATGCCTAGCATGATTGATTTCCTAGTACAGAAAAAAAAAAAAAGGTGTATTGAATCTGAACGGTATGCCCAGGAGCCAAACCTAAGGAAGCTTGAAATCTGCGCCACACCAACACAGGAGGCCTGCGAGAAATAGCAAGAAGGATGTCAAAGGGAAGAGAATCCAAGAGAGCGACGCTTTGCAAACGGCTCAGCGGAATGTGGAAGGCAACGTGCCATTCGGAGTTCCATCCCTCTGGGTCTTCCCAGACAGGCACGTGGCCAGCCGCGCACCTGTCGCTGCTGCTCCAGGAAAGCGGCTGACAGGAGACCCGAGGCGCCTGCGCGCGCCTGTCCCGCCCACTGCCACCGCCCACTCATATCCACCCCCCAGCCCCGCCCACTCAGATCCGCTTCAGCTCCGCCTACTTCCCCGCCCACTCCGGACCCACTCCAGTCCCGCCCCTCTGGCCGGAGCCTCTGCGTAGGGCTCGACTCCTCCCCCGTCCTTGCAGCCCCGCCCTCCCGCGGTGCGCGCCCCGCGTAGCCCCTGCACACGGCCGACGGCTCCTGCGTCTTCACAGACAGCCCCCGCGCCGCGCCCGGAGCCGACCTGCCCACGCAGCTAGCGGCCTGCTCCGATCGGCCCGGCAGGCGTGGATGCGGAGCCAGGCTCCGCTCCGTAGTCCCGAGCGCTGCGCCCGCCGCAGCCAGCTGATCCCCGCGCAGCCGCAGCAGAGGGGGGCGGGGCAGAGGCGGGCCCGGCGCAGAGGCGGGGAGCGGAGGTGGGGCGGGTGTCACGTGGGTAAACACGCCGCACGTGGAGCGCAGCTTGAGCCGGGAGGGCGGGGCGGATTGTGGCTCGCGGGAGGAGGCGGGCAGACCGCGGCGTGCGGCCGCGCGGAGATCCTGGACCGCAGTTGGACTAAGGCGGCCGCAGTTCCTTCATGCTGGTGAAACCATGACAAGCGTGGCATAGCCAGACCCTGCTCTGAGGAACATTATAAACCCACAGGCTAAACCGCTCCTCAGGTGGGCGCTCTTCCATTTGCAGATTAGGCTAAAAACCTTGCTCAAAGCCACGTGGCTTGCAAGTGGCGCTACCCAGGTCCGAACCCCGGCAGCCCACCTTAATGTGCTTGCTGTGTGGTTTACACCAAAGGTGTTCTGAGGTCCGACTCCCGGATTATGCCTTCGGCCCTAAGACTGCGCGTGGCCCGACACACGCGGCGCCTCCAGTGTGCGATGGGATAACAAAGGTGCCTTCCTCTGGAGCACATGGAGAGGTCGGCGCATGCCAAAATGTCGCCCATAGCTTCCGCCGGGGTGTGGCGGTGGACGAAGGCCATGGGTGCTCTGGCTTCGCACCCTCATCACAGGACAGCTCCTCTTCCAAGCGCCCCTTTCTCTCGGTGAAGGCTATCGGTAGAACCCCTTTCATGGGCGGTGCTCAGGGTGTTAGCGGGCTCTTATTCCTGTGCTGACTTCTATCCCAAAAGGCCGCCTTCCTCTCCCCCTCTCTTCCCCTCCTCTTCCTCCTCCTCTTCCTCCTCCTCTTCCTCCTCCGTCTGTGCCGCGTGACTAGGAGGGGTCCTGGGGAGGAGGCTCCGCGCATGGAACCGTCCAGGCCTGGGGCACCGCCAAGCTCTCATCCGGGACTGGCGGGCCTGAGGAGGCCTAGTAGGGGGACAGGAGAGCTCCGAGTGGATGGAAGAAAGAGTGTGCGCCAGGCTGAAAAGCCGAGCTGCTAGGCTCCTGGGCAGAGATGATCGCCCTCTGCAGGCCGTGCGGCCAGAGCCTCCCCGAGCCTCCCCAGGGCCCGCCTGGGTTTCTCCGAATCCCACACCTGGGCCTCTCCTGCTTTATGTTAGGTTTGGTGATTCCAGAGCTGGACATTCTGTTAGGGACCTAAGTCCTTTGTTTGACCTTGAGCAAATTTCTGAACTGACTTGTTTCTCAGTTTTTCCTTCTCCTAAATGCCCACCCCATGGGGTTATGGAGGGATTAAAGGAGTAAACAGAACCCCAGTGCTGAGGATCAGGCCTTTCCTAAGGGGTGGCGTGGGGCTGGGAACTGTGAACGATTCTGTAGAAATCGTTCCTGCAGCTCCTTGGCCAGAGACAAGAATGCACTCATCCCTCTTTGCCTTCTCTTGGTTCAGTTGTCCATGTGGCAGCCTCAACGTCTAGAGATTCTGTGAATCTTGAAAGTCTTTTCCCTCTCCCATTCCCAGACCACCAGCCGTACACATTCAATCCGCGTGTTGCTTCCAGGCCTCCCTGAACTGTATGTAGCATGGTGCTGGGCTCACTGTGTGGGTTGCTGGATGGCACACAGAGACGCTGTAGGGAGAAGCCTTGGCCTGGGCTTATGGCTAGGGAAGATTTTTCTCTGCGCTGTTTCTTTCCTCCAGGTTAGACAGGGGGTTCTTGACTGTCATTCGAAAGATGAAGATAGAAGCCCAAACACAGGAGGGCTGGGACACACCAGTAGTAAATCGGGAAGGTTGGAGTGAGTGCTGGGCTACACCCATCCTTAAGGCCAAGTGGTGGACAGGCTTCCCCACAGGCATGTGCAGAACTGTCCCTGCACCTCAGGTCTGGTACAGAGACCGGCCTTGTGTAGCTAGCCACCTCAGGGAATGAATGACAGTAGCCTCACAGCCGCAGCAAGACATCTTGCTATGGGAAGCAGGACGTTTGTACCTACTCTGTGCAGGGGCTCATCTCTCCTGCCACTCAGACCTTAGGAGGGTCTGTGTTTACTACTGTATTTGCGGCTCTGGCCAAAATGCTGTCCCTCCCTCTTCTCTGTGGAGCCAGGTAGATGAGATGGCTGATTCCAGTCCTGCCCCAGGGACTGACGCAGGCCACATGCCTGGTCTTTCAGAGCTCTGCATTCCTTGACCCCAGTGATCAGGGACCCTCCTGCTCTGGATTCTGGGATGGAAATTCTTGCTGGTAGGAATGTCAACCTGGAGATACTGGAAAATACCACAGGGAAAATGAAATCCGCCTAGAACAAAGCAGAGCTGAGCAAGCGGAAGAACCCATGAACACCCAGCTCCAGCCATGCCTGAAGCTAGCTAGATATCCCCCTTAGCTATCTGTCTGAATTTATGCAATTCTTATTTCTCCTGGTGACTGTTTCACTTACGAGTGAGTTTTATCTCATCAGATCCTCTGGGGACCAAAGTTCCTAGCTACCATTTCTGTATCAGATTGGGAGCTTTAAGTCCCATGGCTCGCCAGATTTCAAGCTGACAGATACGTCTCCCGTAGGGCACCTGCCTGCTCTGGCCTTTCCTTGGCCTCTGACCAGTAATGAATGGCCTTGATTGTATGTTCTCCGGGTATCTTTTCTCTGAATTGATCCTGTCTATAACTATAGTCCTGGGATTCTGGGCAAACATCAGTGCTTCTATGTGTAGTTGGGATTTGACGATGGTGTCAACAACTGGACACCTCCTGTGTTGCCCTCTTGCCCTCTGCCAGTCTGCATCCTCTTGTCAATGATTGCAGCCCTTCCCCTACTTCTGCTGGCCACCTAACCTCTCTAACTATGCAGCCCCTTCCCTGGGCCCTCTTACAGATATGATATGGACCATTTGTGGGTAGTTGCATGAGAGATGGGTTTTCATTGCTAACTTTTCCCTCTGGATCCCCTCCGTCCCACAGCATAGGCCCAAACAGTTCCGGCACTTCCGAGAACACACCCGAAAGGGCCGCAGCTGCTCTGTGCCAGCAAGCCAGAGGGTGGGAAGTGTGAACACAAGAGGAGAGAGGATGCAGGCGCAGGGATGCAGACGGCGCCTCCTGAAATGTGCAGTCGCACATCTGCCCAGCGAAGAAGGGAGGCCTGGAATCGCGAGCTTTGTTATTTTTACTTTTTGGTGCGAGGGGCCATCTGTGCAGGTTTGAGCTTGTCTGGAGGCAACCGGGGATGCAGATGAAATTCAGATGCAGGATTACTTTGCAGGCTGTCATGCGGAAACTTTCTCCAGGAGCTGGGGTGTCAGTGCCTTTTTTTTTTTTTTTTAGCAGCAGAGCATGCCAGGGTCCAGCATCTATTCAGGGGGAGTGCATGCAGAACCTTCCATCAGCACATGGACCTTCCCAGCCACGGAGCTCTCAGAGGTTCCAGAA
The DNA here is from genome assembly GCA_023101885.1 of Typhlomys cinereus. Classification (NCBI taxonomy): domain Eukaryota; kingdom Metazoa; phylum Chordata; class Mammalia; order Rodentia; family Platacanthomyidae; genus Typhlomys; species Typhlomys cinereus. Next base: position 393,951 of record JALPQD010000569.1, on the reverse strand, counting down.
GCATCCTGGACGGACCATCAGTCCACTGTGGGAAGCAAGTTGGTAATGCCAGAGATAGATATGGGGGCAGCAAATTACCATCACCAACTCCTCCCAAGCTCCCTCTGTGAACATGCAATTGCAGAACTGGACTGACATTCAAATTCATTCCTCCCTCCTTCCCCTCTTCCTTTCCCTCCCTCCCTCCTTCCTTCCTTTCTTCTTCCCTCTTTTGCACTACTAAGGATTGAGCTCACACATGCTAAGCCAGTGTTTCTCCCCTAAGCAACAGGACATCCCTCTTTTTTACTTTTTAATCTTGAACTTACTCTGTAGACCAGGCAAGCCTTGAATTTGTAGTCTTCCCCGCACAGCTCTGGAGTAGCTGGGATTACAGTCCTGAAACCAGACCCAGTGGGACCCTCATTCTAACGGCTGCCCACCACCTGTGCATCACCACACACCCCATGTTGATGAAGTTTGTATTCAGTTAGTAGCAGTTACAGTGGCTTTTTGCTCTCATTTGCAACAGAAAACACAGATTGCTGGCTAACTGTTCTCCCTTCCCCCAAAGCCTCCTGGGAGAAAATATAGCAACTTCTCATGGGGGGTTTACTGATCAGGAGAGAGAGAGGAAGTTTGGAAATTCTTCCCTGCTGTTCCTGACAGCTCAGCCTGGGACTTGGGGTGAGAGGGTGATGATGGATGTGGGTGTATGTCTGTGACTGTCCTGGTGGTCGCTGGATGATTCTAACCTTTTCTTAATATTCCCAACAGTGAGATCTAGTAGCAAAGACTACAAGAGAAAGCAGTCCAGACCCGTTTTCCTTTTCTTCTTCCCTTCTTCCCTCTCTCACTTCCCCTCTTCTTTTTTTTCCCCTCCCCTTTCCTTCCCATGTCTCTTTTTTTTTCAAAATGAGTCCTTGAGTGAGGAATAGTTTGGAAGTTTAGAGATCCTGGCTGGGGAGATGGGTAACAACTCTGTTTTGCAAGCATGAAGACCTGAACTTAAATCTCAAGCCTCCATATAAAAGTTAATACATGGGCTGCTTGTGCCTAGAACCCCAGCATTGTGAGTATCTCAGGAGCTCACTGGCCAGGGAGTACAGCCAAAATGGCAAGCTTCAGGATCAGTGAAACACCCTCAAGGGAATGAAGTAGAGAGCAATAGAGAATAACACCAGACATTCTCCTCTGTCCCATGCATGCACACAAGCACGTTGCACCCATGTACACATTCACATATAACACACACATGCACACAGGCACACACATACCCACATGCACAATGCAATTCCACCCACTGACTAAGCTGGAGTCCAATATCAAAAGGCCTACATGTAGATTACAACAGAGCAGAGTGGAGGAAGATGTGTGATTGGTTGGTCTGCAAGGACTGTTGCTCACTGTTGCTGGGGAGAGGCAGGATGCAAACATGACTAGGGGAGGACTGAGGTAAGAGCTTCCAGGGCTTGGCTAGGCTGCAGGCTCATACTGGAGATGAGTAGCTTAGACAGACACTTTTTTTTTTTTCAGCAGAAACAAAAGGATGAAATCATTAACATCAGCTGGATAATTTCAGTACAGATTTCTGCAGAGCCACTGTTAGGACGATAACAGGAATATAACTGATAAACCCCACCTTCCTTCTTATTGATGCCTGTATCTGTGTCGTCCTGAGAACAGCATGCCTCCCCCACAGCCCTTTTAGTCACACGCACTTTTAGTCAGTCACTCTTTGCACCTGAAGAGCACAGCTCTCCAGCTGTGCTGGATCTTCCTCCATAAGGCAGAATGGAAAGCATGGCAAGAGCTCTATTTCAGGAAGAAGAAACCCTGCCTCTTGGTGGAGGAATTCTGTGGGAACCCAAGGTCTCATTCACCTTGGATTCCTTCACAGAGCCAAGCAGCACGACAGTGTCCTCAGCTGCAGCATTCGGGTGTGCGAGCCTGGGGGACCATTTAACCTGACAGCCCTGGAATCTCACCTGCCCTGCCTCTGGTTTTGGCATGCCTTAGATGTTCTGAGGGTCCAAGAGTACTCCAGGAGTCCCCTGGAGGCCAGGGTGGCCACCTGCTTGCCAGTGAAATATCTGTCCTGCACATGCTGAGAACCTTGCATCCCCCTCCCCCATTCCCACCTCAGCTCTAGAGAAATGAAACCACCTTTGCATGAGAGGAAACAGGGGTGTTCCTTAGTGTGGTTGCAACTTGAAAACACCCCACTCTAGGCTTTCATCGCCATCTGGAAGAAGAGTTGCGGCAAAGCAAACAATTCTTGGATGCTGACCCTGGACTCCTACCCTGGAGCAACGGCCTGAGAACACTCCAGCCTGCTGGGGAAACCAAGGCCAGTGACAGCGCTGACTCTCCCATGATGCCTTGCGAACACATGGGTCTGCACCAGGCAAGTACAAGAGCATGTCTTTTGTAAATTTTATTTTATTGTTTTGAGATCGAATGTGAGCTTAGGCTAGCATCAAACTTGCAGCAATCCACCTGCCTCTGTTTCACAAACACTGAGATTACAGGGATGCGTCATCATGACTGGTTTAGACTCCAAGAGAGATTTTAATAAATATCAACCTTGGTTCAGTGACATGTATTTCTGGAGACAGATGTGTTCTTCACATTCTTTTCAAAACCTTCCACCTTCTTGGCTTGTTCTGTTTGCTTTCTTTAAAATAAAATTAAGACAGGGTCTCAATACACAGCATAGGTTGGCCTTAAACTCATAGAGATCCTCCTGTCTCTGTCTCCAAGGTGCCAGGATTAGAGGGGGTGCCACACCGAGACTGTGTTCTTTCCTCTCACTAATACTAGCTCTGTCTACTCTAAGACATGCATATGTGAAGATTGTCAGCATGAAAGCCTGAGATGCTGATATATCTGAATGCCAATTCCCTTCAACTTTTTTTTTTTGAGACAGTCTCAATTTTCCTGCTCTTGTAAAATTCTTAACGGTAATTAAAACCCTCAGCATTACTGAACCCTTAGTTGCAGCTGCTCCGCCCTGCCTGGGCCTAAGCCTGACTGCCACCATGAATGCCCCATGGGCTGGAGGAATAGAACTGCAGAGGCACATCAAGCCAGCCGCCATCTTACGGACAAGTCTACAGCAGGAGAACCCTGGGGAGATACTCAGTAAGAGCAGCACAGAATAGTTCTGGTTAGATCTGTGACTATTGGGATGTATTAACTCACACTGTCCCCAAGCAGAGGAGTGTCTTGCAGCCTGTGCATCTGTCTGTTGATATATTGAAAACTGGTCTCTTGCATGTTACCCCAGTTGGGGTGGGAGGAGCTGGGAGAGAGTATTTGATGTATGGCTACTTTTCCCAGCCAAACAAGCAAAAAAGACAAAACAAAACAAAAATAGAACCAGCACAGAAGCTCCAGTCCTTCCATTTATGTCTTGCTTTTATCTTATTAATTTGGTCTTCTGTTGTCTACTGTGTAGGGAAAGCAAGAATATAGTGAAAGAGAATGCACCTATGAGAATCAGTTGGATATATCCATTTGCCCATGCAGCAGATATTTAATGAGCACCTATTGTGTCTGGCCTCATGCTAGGCGATGAAACTGGAAACGATCACTGAAAAATATAAATAAAATGTATGTATGTTGATTTTTCTTAATTTTTAAATTTGTATTTATTTATAGTATGTGTGTGTGTGTATGCTTCAGAGGCCACTGCGTGTGTCTGTGGAGGCCTAAGGGAGATTTCAGGCATCATGTGAGTTGTTCTAACTCCTCTTGGTTTTGCTCTGGAGTTCACAGTTTGTACCTTCCAGGGCCAGAAGTGCAGGCCACTGCCATTTCTGCCTGGTGTTTTTAATATAGAATATAGAATAGTTCTATAGAATTCTAATAGAATTCAGGATTTGAACTCAGGTCCTTCTGCTTAGGAGGCAAAGGCTTAACTCCTGAACCATGTCTTCGGCCCTACTTTGTTTTCCTGAGATGGGGATTTATTGCTCAAGGTGGCCTTGACTATCTGAGTCATCCTCTTGCCTCAGCCACCTGTATAGTTGGAACCACAGGGGCCTGCCACTATGCTACACTCATTTTAAACTGCATAGTCATGCTACAGTGGAATGAAATAGCTCTGTAGAAGAATAACAAATATTTTCACTTACTCATCTAGAAGAAAATTCTGGACCAAAGTAAAATATTTCAGCCCTGCTAAGAATGGCATCTCTAGGGAATTGTCACCTTGTACATGGCCCATGCTCATTGCATTCTATTGTATTATAGTTAGCACACTTTGCTTTGGTAACCAGAGTAAAACCAATAAAGTTGAATAATAGAAATTCAGTGCGTGTGAGTGTGTGTGTGTGTGTGTGTGTGCACGCTTTTTTGAAACAGGTCTTGCTTTGTAGCCATGACTGGCCTCAAACCAAGGATCTTCTTGCCTCAGCAGCTAAAGTGCTAGGATAACAGGCACACACCCTTACACCCAGCATGATAGCTGTGAGGATGGTCAGTGAAGCCAGCAAGGCGATGTTCAAGAGCAGAGCTGTCCAGGGAAATTTGCAGAAGAAGGGGCGGTAAGATTGTAAGAGCCTAAAGATGGGGAGGAGCAATGATATGCAAGATACTCCACACAAGTTAGGACCGAAGTAACCATAATAGGACTTTGCTTGACCTGCGCAATGACCAACATCATTGACCCCCCAAAGTCTAGCATGGATCACGGGCACTAGGATCCTTAGAGGCAAGGGATTAACAGCCACAATAGTGTTCCTGTACTAAAGGGGAACACAAGAAAGAGCTCTAGGCAATGCTACTGAGTCCTTACACCTCATCAGAAAGGAGGACCCAAAGGAAATTTGACATGCACACTATGGGATGCTCCAGGGATGGGGGGGACGGGGCACTGGGAGAAAGGGAGGGAGGGGAGGAAAGGAAAGGGAAATGGGGGGAAGGAGCAAGGGGGTGGAGGGAGGGAGAGGACCAGGGTACCTATTAAGTTTGTATGAGTGGAAAAATTAATTAAAAAAAAAAAAAAAAAGAGCAGAGCTGTCACCCTTCCTGGCCAGGAGAGCCTTCAGCATTGTAATGTGGGGAAGCTGCTGACTCAGCTGCAAAGGTGCAAGGGTGCTTCTGTGTGCAGCTCCCAAGTGCATGGAGTCCTCAAGGACATTAAGTTGTGCACACATATTCATAAGGTGCCAAGTGTAGCATCATTTTTGATGCCAAAAAAGGGGGGGAATGGACTATGGGCAGAATGGGAAGGACTATCTGCCACAATTAAAATGAATAAGCTCAATGCTCCAATACTAACAGGGGCAGTTCTTGAAAATAATGTAGAAAGAAACCTGAGTATCGTTCAGATATATCAGGGATGGCCCACAGTGTAACTCTATAGACACTGAGAACTATGTTGGCTGTCAGTTCATGTGTTGTCTATGGATACAAATTTGGCGCTGAAAGTCTAAGTGTGGAAATCACGCATATTCACCATCATATGTACCTGTTTTATGCCTTAGAAAAAGTGGATGTGACCACATGCACACCTGTAATTCCAGTGCTCAAGAGGCTGAGGCAGGAAGATTGAGAGTTGATGGCTGATAAGTCCACATAGAGAGGCTCTGTCTTAAAAAAAAAAAAAAGAGTTATAAAGCTAATTTAGCAAATCTAGTGGTGGATCCCCAAATATTCACTTGTATGATTTCTGTACATTAAAATTCTGCCCAGCCAGGAATGGTGACATATACCTACAATCCCAGTATTCTGGAGGCAGGAGGATGGAGGAATGTGAGGTCAAACTGGACTACACAACACCATGTGTCAAAAAAAAAAAAAAAGTGACGTGGAATGATGTAGTTGTCAACCTATGCATGTGAACTGATGTGTGGGTTTAGTGGCTCCTACAGGATTTGCTGCAGGTTCCCATCTCTTATAATAGCACCTGCAGTGGGAGATGGGACAGTAGGAGTTGGAACACAGGCCCCCTCAGGTGGCAGGCCTTCACAAAGCTGGGGGAGCTGACAACAGGGAAGTAAGGGACACCCAGAAAAGGTGTTGAAGGCTCCAGAATTGTGAGTTTGTGCCAAAACAATGCTCAGGGGCAGCGGAAATCCTAAAGGGACCCCTGTAACTGCTTCACCATTTGTAGGAGCAGAGGGACCTGGAAGATCCAGGACATAGAAGTTGAGGGCGACAAGGATTGCTAGAGGGAAGAAGGGCCTACAGAGCCATTAGGTGAAGCAAAGGTGTCCATAAGACAAAACCTGAAGAATACAGGGAAGTTTGTCACAGTCAGCGTTCCGTTACTATAGCACACGGTTTAGATAGTCAATATATAAAGATGAAAGGTTTGTTTAGGCGCACAGCTTTGCAGTTTGCAGTCCTGGGATAGGGCATACAGCCTCCGGGTTCTGGGGGCGAATGTGGGGCAGAGCATCAGAGCAGCAGCATGTGGTGGAGCAGAGCTTCCTTCGTGGCATAAAACCTCCCATCAGCCTCTCCCATTGCCACCTTCCTCTTCTCCATAGCACCATGCTGGAGACCAGGACTTTGTAGGCTACTCCATATCCAAACTGCAGCAGGGGTCTTCAGTGGCCTTGGGGAAGGGAGGCCGGTGTGTGACAGAAAGAACCCAGCTGGAATGGGCTGGTGGAGTGGTGACAGTGGGTAGATTTAATAGATAGAGGAATGCTGGGGAAATTACTCATGGATCTCTCCAGGAAAAGCCAGGTCCCCCCAACCTAATGTGGCTGCTTCCAGAACCAAGTGGAAAAATTGTATCAGTGTGAGTCGAAAATGGAGTGGACTCACATAGGAAGCAAGGAACACAGTAGTCCGGGTAGGGGAGCAGGTGGTATGTAGAATAGAAATCACTGCAGATGGGGAAGTGCAGGCAGGAGGATTGTGAGTTAACGGCCAGCCTGGGCCACAGAGTGAAGACCCTGTTTGCACAAAAAGAAAGAAAAAAGAAAGGAAATGGAGAAAAGACAAAAAGAAGAAAAAAAAAAGAAAAAGGGGAAGAGAAAGGAACAAAAAGAAAAAGAGAAAGAAGAATGAGGAAGAAGGGAGGAAGGAATAGGGACGGAGGATCACAAGTTCAAGGCCAGCCCAAGTAATTTTTTTTTAAATGTATTTATTCATTCATTTATCTTGTGTGTATGTGCGTGTGTCGGAGGGCACTGTGTGTCCCTGTGGAGGCTCAAGGCTGACTTTAGGAATCATTTTGGATTGCTTCTACCTCCTTTTTGCTTCACTCTGGAATTTCCCAAGCTCCTCAGCTAGAAGTGCAGGTTACCACTGGAAGTGCATTGGGAACCAGACTCAGGACTTTCTGCTTATGAGGCAGAGTCTTAACCCCTGAGCCATCTCTCCAGTCCCCAAGTAATTTGTGGAGATCCTGTCTAAATGTAAAAGGGAGGGTCTGAGGAGGTAATCTCAGCAATAGAGTACTTGCTTGTCATTTGCAAAGCCCTGGGCTCCAAAATAAATAAACAAAGGAATGCATGCTGTGGCTGCTCCTGCTTAGACGTTCCCCTTGCCTTCCTTGGTGGCCCTTGTGTCCTGTGGTCATTTCTTGTGGCACACTGCCTTAACTCTAGGCTGCTTTCTTCGGTATTGGCCTCCAGGCAGACTGGCTCTAAACAGTCCCTTGTTCCTCCTAACTAACCCCAGCTTCCTGTAGCTGGCGATGCCACACCCATCCTCCATTATTCATCTCTCACCTTTTTTGCCCCCTCTCTTCCCGTCACCACTTCTTAGAAGCGCGACCTCCACCCCTTCTTACAGACTACCAGAGAAGATCAACATCTATTTACACCCAGTCTGGCAGGGTGGGGCACACCTGTAATCCCACGTAAGACTGAGGCAGGAGGATTGTGGGATCAAATCTTTGAGACCCTGACTTAAAAATATAAAAACACCAACACCACTGTCTTCTGCAGCAAGGCGGAAACATCACTCCAGTCCTCTGGTCCTGGGGCCCCGCTCCTGGGATCCTAGTTCTAACCCGTCCCCTGCAGATTCCTTCCTGCCTTGTCTCCAGCACTGGAGGGTGTCACATATGTCAAAGTGCAAAAAGTCAGCATTAGATTGAACCTCCTCAGCCAGTCTGGTGCTACTTTTTTGGAAATGTTATTGACCAGAAAAATGACTTAACTGAAGTGTTTATTTCATAAAAGCTAGTGTTACCCTCCTACCTGAGGCTCCTGGGAAATAGTACCTGGTAAGCCAGCAACACTGAGCACATTAGAGTCTTCTGAGTTAAAATTCGGAATTAAGATGAGGTGGGAGAAATCTATGCTCATTGAATACAAAATGCAATTGTCTGTCAGCGCGGGAAGTGAGTGTCTGCAGCAAATTATATTTAAGACTCTATTGTCGCGGGCAGATTAGCTAATGCTTGGTTTTAAGTGTGGGCTTCTAATGCTGTTGCTCCTGGTTAACTCCGCCTGGCAGGTAACCTTGTGGAACAAATGACTGCATCGCTTGAATAACGTATTTGATCAAATAGGACAATTCTTTCAAAAATTGAGTTCTCTGTGGCAATTTGAGACCTGTAATCAGCAAATTAGATGATTACAGCAGGGATAAAAATAGTCTTCTAACAATGTCCAAGGTATAAATGTGATTTGAATTTCAAAACGCTGAACATGTGGTAGGAAAATGCATGGTTGGGTAAATATGAGGAGACATTATCAGATTTGACTTCCCCTTCCATCCCTGCTCTGAGCTACAGCCTGATTCTACCTCGTATATCCTCCAATCTCGTTTGTGTCTGAGTTGAGGATGGAAGTGGATCAAGTGCTGTGATCCAGGTTTTAAAGGTTCTGAGCATTGCCTGTCTTATCTGTCTCACTTGTGTCCACATGAACTCAGCACTCATTTATTCACTTGGAATGAAAGAAGGACTTCTGTAAAACAACTGCCTAAGGGCCACACAGGGTACAGTTGGCAGAAAAATGCCAGCAATGGAGAGGTCAGATGGTGAAGCATGAGCCAAGGAGGGTGTGGCATGCTAGGTTCAATCCAGTCACCACTGGAGGTTGCCGATAGACTTGCGGATGCACGGGTCCGTCCACATCATTTCTGCTGTCCTTCCCACCACTTCCCCTGCCTGGCATCTCTGCTTCTTTGGACCGCCTGTCTGTGCTGCTATCCCTGGCCCCGGCCAGGTTTAGCTGCATGACAGAACAGCAGTGATATGGTAAATGGCTACACAAAGCTAAACTGTGAAAGGCCAGCCAGCCACAAACTCTCACCAGAAGCTGGAATCTCCCAAGGGACTTGTCACTCACCAGTGGTTCTTGAGGTTTTATGATGGAGTCAGAGTAATTCCGGAGTAGCATAGACTTTTATCCACCCACTGTCGGTTGTGCTTTGTTAGTATGGGTGTTTGGCAATGTCACTTGAAAAATCCTATGCCAATCCTGTACCATGCACCTGCAATCCACTGCTTTTTTTGCTTCCCAAGAGGGTCTCTTGGGGTGGAGAGATGGCTTAGGGGTTAAAGCCTTTGCCTGGAAAGCGGAAGCTGAGTTTGGATTCCAGATCCCATGCAAAAAATACCACAGCAGCAAGCTGCACTTCTGGCCCTGGAAGGGAGAGCAATCCAGGATGATTCCTGAATGTCACCTTTGGGCCTCCACAGACACATGGTACTCTTCTATACACACCTCTCCTCATGCACACACAAAAAGACAGGTCTCACTATGTAGCCCAGGATGCCCTTTAACTTTCCTCTTCCTACCTCAGCCTCCAGAGAGCTAGGATTACAAGTGTGAGACACCATGCTTCACACTTTCTCAAACAGGAGCATTTCTGCCTGAGGTGAAGAAACAACTAGATAGGCATGGTGCTGTTTGGCTGGATACCATTAACATGGGTGGCTAATACGCTTACTGAAAAACTTAAAACTGGCCAGAACTACAAGAGTAACATCAAAAAAGTCCTTCCAACTTTATATATAAATGATTCAGATCTCAGGTGATTGTTTTACTTTATATTTGTGAAAAAAATAAAAGTTCAAAGTGGTACTTGGTTGCTCATTCAACATCTTCTGAATCCACAGAGGCACCATGAAACTAAACCATAGAAAGTGATCAACAAAAAGTGATGTAAACAGCGTACACCTTAGGTCTTCAAATGGATGATCAAAGTGGGATGATCCCACCACTGGCCAGGACACAGATGGTATGTGAAAGCCCTGTCTTTTGGCTGTGTCACTGTATTTTTTCACAGGGTCTTACTGAATGGCCACAGTAGCTTAGAACCTGTGATTCTCCAGCCTTGGCCTCCCAGTGCTAGGACTGCAGGTGTGCTACTGTGAGGATTTCATCTCCTTCTTAGGGTATAGTTTCAGGATACTGTTAAGTCTTCCAAACAAAAATTCTTCTGTTGATTGGCTTAAGAGTGAATTATAGATTTTTAGTGACTTTTAAGTAAGTCTAGGAAGGAAATTACAGTAATGAAACACCCTGGATGTAGAAGTGACCTCACCGCCAGTCACTGATGGCCAATAACTCCAGTGTGAATGGCTGCCCATGTAGGGCATGGTGGGAGAAGGGCCCTATGGGAGCCTGGGCTATATAGTTAGCTTGAGTCCAGCCTGGATTGCACAAGACCTGCCTCAAAAATAAAGAATTGTAAAATCAGGAGAACTTGATGTAGCTTTACTGAAAGGTAATTTTTGGCTTAAATTATTCATAAAAGCAGCTGTTTCAAAGATAGTATTATCTTTATTAAAAATGGACAGACATAGCAGCACTTATAAAACATGAGTTCATGAAAGGCAGGGTATGCTGTCAGCTGATAGTGGAAAGGGTGGGCCCTGGCCCGCTGGTTGTGAGCTCAGTATCTCAAGGCTTGTTCACAACCACTTGTCCCACTTCACACCACAGCTGACTGCAACCCAGAATACCCGAGTGGAGGCCAGCAGCAAAGCACAGCCTCCTTAACTTCAAGCCTTTGTAACCTGTGTGAGGAGTCCACTGGGTCAAGCAGCACCCTCCTTAGCAGCGTCTGGAGCACTCGGTGGTGTTCTGGAGGTGGCTGGTGTACTTGACCCTCTTGTTTAAACACCTAGCATTCAATAAAAGCACTTCTGTCCAAGGCCACCTGCAGAATCCCGCTGCTATAGAAGATGCCCCTCCCCATTGGAGCATCTGCAGGAGCTCCAGCACCACGGCAGGCAGCGTGTGAGAGTAGAGTACTACTGTCTTTGGAGGTGAAGGCAGGCATGGTCACTCTGAATCCTCCTCATCGCTCTGCTTTTTACTGCTATGTGGTGGGGTGAGGACCCCACTGGGGGGAGGAGAAACCCTATTCTCTTCCGATAGTATGGCTTTCTTTACTTGGGCTTTGTCCTGTGGATAAGAAGAATAAGACAGAAAGATATTAAAGAAACGGCATGTCACTATGTTTTATCTATAGAAGTAAAGGGAGAAAAAGTCAGGCATAGTGGTACATACTTATAATCCCAGACCTGGGAACAGAGTTCTGGGTCAGTCTGTGCCACAAAGTAAACAGTCTCAAACAAAATAACAATGAAACATCTAGTCTGTGGTCTAGATCTGTAGTCACCACAGATCCAGCTGAAGAAGACCCATGAGGCACACCTGCACTTCACAGGGGAAGTTTTTCTGACGCGTATTTAACAATTGGCTGAAGCCAAGAATGAGGTTGTGGTCTATAATCCCAGCACTCAAAAGCTGGGCAGGAGGATCATGAGCTCAAAGCCAGATACTGACATGCATCTATGGACCAGAAACATTCTTTTTCTTAGAATTAAAAGAATTGGGCTTTTCCAGGATGTCTGGGGCCTGCCTGAAGGAAAATGAGTATGTTGTTATTTAGGCAACTGTTTGGACAGCAAGAGTTAAAGCAAGACATTACTGACCAGCAAATCCAAGCTGTTGAGGTGTGTTTGGATGTTGTGGGCATCCTCAGCGTCAACTCCCCTGAAGTGCTTGAGTCTGGAATTTCCCGATTCCCGAATAACCATGGCAAATGGAACCATCCATTTGACACACTTCTTTATGTCACACCACTGGTACCCTGCCAGGCAAAGATGTAAGAAGCTCAGTATGGAGTTGACAGCTGGCTTATAGGTTTAAAATATCTTGTCTGTGAACTCATGAGAAAGCCAATGTACCTGAAACCTTGTGCACCAGTTCTGATGAGGAGAAATGATACAAGGCAGAAGCAGCAAGCACACCGTAAGAAAATTCTAAGCAACCAACATCCAGGACACAGAGATCTAAAAGCTGGGAGAAGAGAACAGCACTCAGACAGGTGCTACACAGTACGTTCCAGATGTCCCAGTGAGCTGTGCGGTGGCCCCTGAAGAGGTGGGGCTCTGGGCTACCTACCTCTGCAATCTGTACAAAGACTTTCTGCGGGTACTGTGGTAGCAGCACTTCGCACGTGTTGTTATCATCGTCGACATAAGCAACTTGCACATACACATTCAGCCAGGACACGATAGTCAGAGGACTTAAACGCCAGTTAAGGGCCTAAAGGAAAAAGGAAGAAACTAAAGTTGTGAAAAGTTCTGAGAGGCAGTTATGTTTACTGCCACCACAGATCCAGTGGAGAAGATCCATGAGGCACGTCCATATTTCACAGGGCAAATCTTTATGCATGTAACAATTAGCTGAGCCAAACATCAGATTGTGGTCTATAATCCCAGCACTCAGAAGGCCGGGGCAGGGGGATCATGAGTTCAAAACCAATCAGGGCTATATAGCGAGACTATTTGAAAACAAAAAACAGAACTTGAACTTGCCTTCATAATTACTAATTCCATAGTAAGAATTTCATCTCCGGAGCAAGCGCCATCTGTAACATAAGCAAACTGATGCAACTTTGGAGGATAGATTTCCTAAAAGGGAACAAACAAAAGTTAGAATTAAAGAAGCTGATCTTTGACAGTTTCAAACTATGAAGTTTATCCAAGATTATTCTTTCTAGACTGAGTTCATATCACCAGAACATAACCAAGACCAGATGTCTCAACTGCAGTTCCTGTATAGTAAGAAGGAAAGCAGAGACAAGAGAATCCCTGGAACTTTCAGGTTAGTCTAGCATATGTAGCAGATACCACTTCAAACAAGGTGGTAGAGACAGCCTTAATATCTGAAGTTATCCTCTGAACTCCACATATGCCAAGGCACAAGCATACCAACAGTCAGACACATGAAGATTCACACATAAATACTACGTAATATACACTGGACTGGAGATATGGCTCAGGGGTTAAGACTATCTCAGAAGCAGAAGGTCCTGAGTTCAGATCCCAGGTCCCATGTAAAAAACACTAGGTGAAAATGGTGGCAGCCTGTACTTCCCACCCCGGTGGGCAGAGCCTGGGAAATCCCAGAGTGAAGCAAGGAGGTAGAAGCAATCCTGAATGATTCCTGAAGTCATCCTTGGTCCTCCACAGGGACACATATGCACATGTATACACACACACACACACACACACACACACACACACACACACACACAGAGTAAATAAAAACATTAAAAAAAAACCACGCACTGATAAAATAAAAATATTCCAAACTGTTTACCTCAAATTTGGCAGCAATAAATAAGGATGTAATTCCAATAAGCTGTAAAAGGGTTTTTACGATATTCTCTTGTGTTGCCATGTACCGATCAAAGAAATCCTGTGCCAAGTAAAACGTCTCTCTGTGAAGTTTATAGACCTCGCACACCTGGGAAAAATTTCAGTATCTTAGAAAAGAGGAACACAACAAAAGCAAGCTTGTCCTAAGCTTTAATGAAAGACAATATAATGAAATCAAGACAAATAAGGTAACTTTGCTTCTCTGAAAGGATGCTACTACCTTGCTTGTCCCTAAGCACATCCATATGAAACATGAGAACTCTCAGATCTACATGTGCTCTACATACTAGTAGTGGACAGGGAGAAAAGAGAAGCTGGTAGCCTGAAGTCCACATCTTAATTTCTTTTTGCAGTGCTAGGGAAAGAAACAAGGGTATAGAAGGACTTTGTGACAACGTGGTGATGTGCAACTTCCAACAATGGTTTCTAAAGTGGGACTGCCAAAAATTGAGACTGGAAGATGTTGATGACTTTTTTGGTCCAGGAACAAATGAGGACATGCATATTAAGAGCAACAAACTAAACTGTATATATATCATTTCTTTTTTTGAGACAGTCTCAGTATGTAGTCTAGACTACATAGTGAACTCAAGATCTTCCTGCCTCAATATCTGAATGCTAGGATTACGGATCTGTGCCATGGGACACCTGGCTTCTATATGATCTACAAACTCTACAAAGCATTGCTAGAAAGTACTAGAGATAAGAAAACAAACTCGTGATGGTGCATACCTATAATCTCAACATTGGGGAAGTAGAGGTAGAAGGAACAGTCTTAATCCTGAGTTACACAGTGAATTCAAGGTCAGTATTAAGCTACTGTTAAATACTATGTCAAAATACACACACACACACACCACATACACAAAGGAGAGAGAACTGAGAATAATTGAGAGACTTGCTTTCTCAGGACTCTAGGGGTAGGGGGCAGCAGATCTGATTCTTAGATGCCACTAGGGTATATAAACCTTGGAATGTTGGCTTTAGCCTTACAAAGAGCATGTGGTGGTGCTCATTTTCAGGCAGGCCCTCCTCTCTACACACAGTTCTGAGGTAGATCTGCTGAAATGATCTTTCTACTTCTCAGAAGACAGCCCCACTTCTCACCTCCATCAAGAAGTCCCCCTTGGGCCAAGACACTGTAAGTCACTCAAAGTACAATGCTGACAAAATTTCACTTTTATATTTCATGATTATATTGCCAATCTGTCACACTTGGTTTTCAGTTTTTAAATATATAAGACTTTTGTTTCTTGAACTGCTCAGGGTAGACTAGAACCCAGCATCTGGAGCATATGTTAGGCAAGCTCCACCATGGCCCCATACCGTTGACATCTAATTCTCCAAGAAAGTTTAAACAGTTACAAAGGTTTTTATTTTCTAGTTAACTGTAAATATTAGTATTTGTGCTATGCAACAGTCCCATAAATTGCAAGAACCATAAGCAGGTTATCTTCAGTAGTCAGATGTACAAGGTTCTTGGTTAAATTCCTAAAATGCTTTTCTAACAAACTAATCAAAAAACAAGTATATACCAGGAGCCTAATAGTATCAAAAAACATGCACAAAAGAATCTAGAAACAGTGACACCCTGTGACTGGAGGACTGCAGCTCACCTCCATTAGCCAATCCAGAAGAACAGCTCGCATCCTGGCCTGCAGCAGAGGGTGGCGCTGCAGAAAGTGCTCGTCTCTTAGGTAGGCCTTTTCCTTGTTTAACATGATCTTCCAAACCTCATCTTTATTTGCCCAACTACAAAGTGAAAACGCCAGAAAACACAAAATACACAGTTGTTAGTATGCATCCACATTACTGGGGATTGAAAAGACAGATGAGATCTAGAAGCTATGGGGCAAAATCAACACCTACTTCAGTACAGGAAGTGGGGAGGCTCTGGATGGTCTAGATTTCCGAGGCGTAAATGTAGACTTGGGGTACCCCAGCTCATCATTCTCTTCTTTATCAGGAGTGGGGATGAAAGAGCAGGGGTCTTCATGTCTTGAATTATCATCCCTTGGCTGTCAGTGAAACACACATTGTAAAGTGTCAGATACAAACTGGTTGACTTGTGCATTCAAATGGAGGTATATATATCCAGCTTTCAGAACTCTGACTAAGATGGAGACAACATAGTTAAGCAAAAGCCACAGATGTGATGTGGAGCTTCAGCCACTAGCTTAGGGACTATGCAACAGATCCCTAAGAAAACTAGGAAAGCAGTTCTCACTATTGCCATCAAATGAGATGCTCGAGTGGCAAACTGGGCAAGAGAAGTCAGATGAAATATTGTTAGCTCTTACAAGAAAGATGACCATGTGCATCCAACAAGGGAACCTTTGATTTTCTGTAACTGATAGAATAAATAGCCACCAAGTTAAAACTAAATCAAGTCATAGCCATAGATAAGACATCTGTGGAGATATAGTCCAGATATTCTTGAAGACCCTTGAACACTGAAGTCTTGCAGACTTCAAGCATCAGATAAATGAACACGCTATCATTGAAGATGGCATGTTCTTTTGTTTTGAAGATTTCAGTTACTGACTTTTAGTCAACTTGTAATATTTGTGGAAAACCAAGCTATCATTTCTCATCTTAATGTGAAAAGTCCTTAAAGTTATAAAACAGCAACTAAGATCCTAGGCAAGCCATGATTTAGACAGTGTAGAAGCCCTGTGGAGTTTGAGACTTGGGTTATTTTATTTACTTATTTATCTATAGATAGGTTCTTACTATGTAGTTCAGGCTAACCCTGAATTCAAGATGCTACTTTTTAGTCTCCCAAATGCTGGATGGGATACTCTTATTGTATCATTATTATTAAGCATAAGCAGAATGACCATTCATCTAGACTAAACAACAAAACAGGCAAATGGGAAGTCTACATGAACGATACTCAGATGTTTTATCCAATAAGAAGAGTAAAGCTGGATAAAGTTCCTCTCCTCTCATTGTACAAATTGGGCATGCAAATTATCTACGACAGCTCTTGCCAACAGCTGTGTGAGAAAGGCAGCTTCCTTTCAGTTCTAGTATTGAGTGTTTGGTAGCATCTCCTCAAAACGTCCATATTATCAAGGCAAGAATGAATTCTTCTGAAGGCACAAGCGAGGTGCTACCCTCCACAGCCAGGTGTCTGGCACAACTGAAAGTAGGCTTTTACAGATAAACTGCTAGCAGATTCCACCTGAGGTTCGTAGACAAATTAGATGAACCACAGAAGACAAAAGGGTTCCAAATTTGGCTTTTCTAGGAGCCAATGGATAAGATAGAAGAGTTAAGTAAGTTGAACCTGTATCAAGGGTCACAGGAAGCAAGATCAGCCTGACTGAGGGAGAAATGATACATATCAAGGACTAACTGCAACTGTGGTTCACCACCTCTGATCCTTATGCCCCTTTCTCCTTATGAAAAACATTTGAACTAACAGTCTAACATTCATCTTCAAAAAAAGGTAGATTTCATGTGAAAAATCAGAAAATGGATATGTGAAATAAGATTTTATATAACAAGGCACTCTTTCCACTCAGAATAGTACAAGAGCTAGGAATGATAGCTCAGGAGTCTAGGGCAGGAAGATAAGTTTGAGGTCAGCCTGGACTAAAAAGGGAGACCCATCTCAAGCAAAACAAAAGAAGCAGGATCACTGAATTAAGAATGATCACTCCCATTAGGTCAAAGTCATCGCACTACATCAAACTCAAATAATTCCAGAGAAAAATTCCATACAATTAGTAGGCATAAAAAGAAAAAAAGTGCTTTTACCCCCAATTCTAGCTTCAGGAATCTTTTTTTTTTTTTTTTTAAATTTTTTTATTATTCTTTATTCAATTGTGCGTGTATGCTTGTGTGTGTGTGTGTGTGTGTGTGTGTGTGTGTGTGTGTGTGTAGAACCACGGACGAATTCGGGAACCACCATGGACCGCCTCCACCTTCTTCTTGTTTACTCTGCCCAGGGATTCACAGGCTCCGCCCTACCAGGACCAGAAACGCAGTCCGCCCCTGCTTCCGCCCGGCGTCTATACGTGGGGTCTAGGATCCGAACTCAGGACCTTCTGTCTGCAAGGCAGAGGCTTAACCCCTGAGCTATCTCTCCAGCCCCTAGCTTCAGGAATCTTCACAGAAAGAAAATATGGCTCCATATATAGTTCTCTTCAGCTACCTACTCTACAAATATACCTGTTGCCATTAATCTCTGGACCACGAAATGGTCATGAGAAATGTCAACAATTACAAATGGGCAGTTGCTATTATCCCACTCAGACACTGCAGCTAGAATCTCCAGTCTGTGCTAGGCACTCGAACCATTGCTGGAGTATTAGTGAGTCAACATCTCCAAGTTAATATGGAAGGCTCTCATCATGTTCTGTTTAAAACACAGCTGGCAACATGAACAATCTTGAATTTTAAAAAGTAGAGTCCATCTTATAATACAGAATACATGATTTGAAGGTTCATTCGTAAAAGGAAAAAAAAACGAGAAAGACTGTGGGACATGTTCTTATTTCCTTTTCTGCAGTGAAATATTTCTAACAGGGAATGAAGGAAATCAGTCACTTTTTCAATGTTGAGTGGGTTCTGCCCCAGAAATGTCAACTATCATAGGGTCTTAGAGATGGCAGAACAATTTTCATTGCAAACCATGTGGCCATTCACTCTTCTATGCTAGCCACTTCAAAGTTCGAATGCTGGCTGATCGTTGCTAACCACTTTAGACCACAGCACTGAACTCGAACCAATACTGTTCCTGCTCAGCTTTATCTGTGATGGAGGCCAAAGGTTTCACCAACCAGTGTGGAGATAGGGTGCTTCCCCCACTGGAGCTATTAACTACAGTCTCCAGCCATTTCTGGAGCCAAAGAGATAATACAAGTTCTTTCAGTATGGAGCTTTTGATATTATGATACCATACTGCATGTGAAAGATCTGGTAGGCACTCCACAAGAGGGGCAGGAGATCAAAGTACTCAATGACAAACTGGCTTAGACACATGTGCCATTACAGACCCTTGCTAAGGCCGGGAGAAGCAGGACAGTTGTGATCAATGCAGCTAGCTGATGGCTGGGGAAAAAAGGAATAACTGGGGCACAAAAAAAGGCGAAAGGGATTGAAACCTCGCCCAAAAGGAGTAGAAGTCCTTCCGTGCTATACAATGAAAAGCCACACACATGGATAAGAAGGGATTGGAGTCCTATGCTCCCCTCTCCACACTAGCCATTAGCAACAAGGATACAGGCCCAGCTCTGTTCTTGGCTTAGAGGGGACCAATTACACATGATGCCCACTCTGGGTCTTCCAGGCACCAGTATCTGTAAATCCAGAGGTGTCTGTCAGGAATACAAACCCTTCCTGCAATCCTAAAGCCAGGAGAGGTCAGGCCGCATGGACAGGCACTCAGCTCAGCCATGTGGTCTGTTGCTGGCTAGGGAAACTTAAAAGAACAGCCTCCTCTGCAGGAGACAAGAAAACATGAAACCTAGGCGGTAGTGGAAGGTTGAGAGTCCTCTAAGCCAGCCCTGTGAGCCTGTAGGCCTACCTGACTGCCATCCTGGCTTCTCGCAGTTCGGTCAATCTTGGCAACTTCTTCATCGGGATCCTGCAGAAACTAACATAAAACAACAAACCAACAAAAACCAACCCACCACAGAAACACAGGACAACCCAAAGACAAAAACGGGGGGAGAAAAAGGGAGGGAAGGAAAGCTGGTTAGGTTCTGAGCATCATTCAGTCAAAGGGACCCCTTCATAAACCCTTCAGTAATAGTGACTGTGTAGACCCAATCTGGTACCCAGGTAAGATGGAATGAGGGGGGGTCCTCCCCAACCTGTGTCCTTTGTACTCACAACTGCCACATTGGCCTTCCTTTTCCTGGAGCGGACAGGGACGTCGGTGCCACTTTCTTCTTTCATGGTGTCCGGATCCTTCGCATCTCTGTAAAGGCGATGTGGCACCGAAGCAGGGGTGAGTGTGCCCCAAATCTCGGCGCGCCCATCCCCCACCGCTTCACACCCCTCGTCCCAGGCCACTCACCTCTCCGTTTCCCTTGGCATGGTGCGGGACGCGGGCTCAGCTGCGGAGCTGGGGGACACCGGGCGGGAAGCGGAGTGAGGACGGGCGCCGCGAGCCCCGGGCGCCCCGCGAGCCCCTCCCCCTCCCACGCGGGCGGCGGCGGCGCGAGCCTCCCGGGCCGGCCGCGAAAATGGCCGATGGGCCCGGGTGGCCTGTCACCCGCGGCGCCGCAGCCCGCGATCCCGGGCCCGAACTTGCGGCGGAGCGGAGCCCCGATGCCCCTCGGGAGGACCCCCCGGCCCGTGGCCGCCGCCGGATCGGGGCTGCCTCACGTCCCCTTCCACACACCTCCCCGCCTCCCCGTCTGACTCTCAGCCGGGGGCCCCGGCCGGGACACCCCGAGCTGACGCCCCGCGGACCCCGGCGACCCGGCCCGGCCCGCCCCACCCCCACCGGACCCGGTCCGGCCCGGAGGCCCGGGAGTCCCGGCGGCCCCGGCAGCCCCGGCGGCCCCGGCAGCCGTACCCGAGGCCGACCCCGCCGTAGGCGGGCGCGCACGAGCAGGACAGACGCCGGCGGCGAGCGGGAAGCCGGGAGGCGGGAGGCGGCGGCGGGCCGAGCGCGCGGCGCTGGCGGGATCCGCGCCTGCCCCCTAAACCGCGCTGGCGGCCGAGCCGGCTGCTCCTGCGCCCGGCTTCGAGCGGGACATTTAAAAATCCCAGCGCGCGGCACCGGCCCTGGCCCGCCCTCGTGCCCCGCCCCGCAGGCTCTGAGCCCTTCAGCGGCCGCCGTTCGGCCCGGGCCCGCCCCGCCGCCGTCTCAGCCCCGCCCCACAGCCGCGCCGGCCAGCGAGGCGCTCGGACCGCAGGGGCGGGGCCTGGGGGCGGGGCCGGGAGGGCGGGGCTAAGTGACAGGGCCTGCGCGCCGGAGGGGCGGACCGGGGGACGTGGTGGGCGGGGCCGGGGACGGCGGGGCCTGCGCGGGGCGGGACGCGGGAGAGCCGGCTGTCGCGCGGCGGGAGGGGGGGCGTGGCTGATAGACGCGGGAGAAACCTGGCGCGAGCGCGGCGCGGGAGGGACTCCGGGACGGAGCGGAGCGTGCCCTGGCCGCAAGAAGTCGCGTGGGCCACACGGGTGGGATGGGTGTAGAGACCCCGTGGTCCTCCCGCCTCCGGCGCGCGCGCGCGCTGTCCCCGCTGGCACGTCCTCTCCGCCCCTGAGACGCAGGGTTCCGGGCCCTGAGTTCGGGGCGTGGATGTCTCCAAGGTCACAACGTGTGGCCTTTGCGTCCGGAACCGGGTTTTGAAGTCTCGTGGACCAACTGTTCCTCCTTGTCTCGGGTCCTTTCATCTGTCATTGCGACCGACGGTTCATTCATTCGACTATCCAAGCACCTTCCCTTTGGCTCTAACACACATGCTCCTCCCTGTCCTAGCCACCCCCTCCCCATCACACCCTTCCTGGAACAGCATGTCTCAGCTCTCCATGTGGCCTGCTCTGGCCCAAGACTTCCAAGTATTTCTCATCAACTTCGGGATAAATGCACGTTCCCTATGCCGGCCCACAGCGCTGCATGCGAACTGACCTTCCTCCCCACCCCCACCTGACCAGTCTTCCACCCCAGCAGCTGGTCCATTGCCCTGTACCCTTTTTGCCTCGGGGGCCTTGGAACTTGACCCTTCCCCTGGCCCGTCCTTGCTATTGGTCCTTACTGAAAACTTAAAGGTCTTGAGTGGCCACTTCTTCACCCACATGCCCGTTCCCGTGAACTTTCCATGACACTGCCTTGCCCTGGGTCCTTCACATCGCTTATTACCTTGAATCTCTTGCTCTTTGTTTCCTGATTCCCTTCCCTGCCTCCTCCGTGTTGCTTGTGGCTGCATCCTTGTGTTCTGTGAATGGTGCTTGGATGAAGAGGGGTACTTGTTCATGAATGGTGCAGAACACCCACACTGACCCAGGTCTGTTGTGCTCACAAGCTATTGAGAGGCAGATATTAAACAAGGACCTGTATTCAACTTCTAAAGTGTGTGAAGCAGGGCTCTGAAAATCCCCCTGGTTCCTTCCTGTTTACAGTCTGTCCTCTCTCCCTCCGCGACTCTTTAAAAAAAAAAAAAAAATATATATATATATATATATATATATATATATATAAAATTTTATTTTATTTTATTTTTGAGAGTATAGGGCACATCAGAGTGTATGCCTGTGGAGGCCCAAGGGTGATTTCAGGAATCATCCTGGATTGCACTACCAACCTTTCTGCTTTGCTCTGGAGTTTAAGTGCAGGCATTTTTGCCTGGCATTTCTGCATGGGTTCTGATATCAGAACTCAGGACCTTGTGCTTGGGAGGCAGTGGCTTAACCCCTGAGCCATCTCTCCACCCCGTCAGCGACTCTTCTTGAAGTAAGAGCAGGAGATGTAATCTCCCAGGTCCTGAGAAGCAAATTCCTGGTGTCCCAGGCTTGCTGAGATGCCATAATGCCAGGGAGTCAAAGCCTCCACTCTTAACTCTACTCAATCTTGAGTGATAGCAATAGCAAAAAATAAGCAGCCCTTTCCAAATGGCAGCTTTGGCTAAGCCCTTTAAGACAACCATCCTGTAATGGTGGTCCTGTTTGTTATGCAGCTGCTGTTTACTTCCTACAGTTACTGTAAGAACCGAATGAAATGCTGAAGATGAATCAGTATGGTGCCTAGCACATAGATGCTCAGTACATGACCTACTTTAGCCATGTGTTTTCTTTGCAATCCTATCATTGATGAAAGTTCCAGATCCTCTGCATCCTAGCTGACATGTTCATGAACAATAAAATGGGTTGATTAATGTTTATATTCATTCAGTGGAAGACCGTATAATAAAAAACACAAGCCCCTGACCCATACACCAACAAGTGAATACAGTGATTGAGCATAAGGAGTCAGGCATATATGTGACCAAGTATTTGAGGCCTTTTTCTAAGAAGAGAAAGACTAAAGCAGGGAGTGGTGACATACTCTCATGAATCCTGACACCTCTTAGGAGACTGAAGTAGAAGGATGAGGAATTTGAGCTACATAGCAAGACCCTGCCTCAAACAAACAAACAAACAAAAATCCAATCAAAAGAAAACGAGATTAGTAGGAGAGCACAATTACAGGCGCAAGACTCTTAGAGTTCAATACTCAACATCCCACGAAAAAAGAAAATGATGGAGACCAATAGTCCAAGCTTCTCAAGTGAAGAGTAATAGCCAGGTAAAAGAACCAAGGGAAAGTTCTAGGTTCTAAACACGTTTTACATCTTGATATGACTAGGATTATTATTATTATTATTTATTCAACTGTGTGCATGTGCATATGTATGTGCGCGCGTGTGTGTCTGTGTGTGCGTAGAACCACAGACGAATTCGAGAACCACCACGGACGCCTCCACCTCCTTCAGCCCCGGGATTCACAGGCTCCGCCCTACCAGGACCAGAAGCGCAGGCCACCCCCGCTTCCGCCTGGCGTCTATACGTGGGATCTGGGATCCGAACTCAGGACCTTCCGCCTGCAAGGCGGAGGCTTAACCCCTGAGCCACCTCTCCAGCCCCCTGACTAGGATTATTATATGGCTGCATGCATACATAAAAATTCACTAGGCTATGTATATATTTACAGCTCATACATGTCATTGACTAAATCTTGTATAGTAGACCCACCTACCTACATAGTGCAGCCTATCATTTGACTTTATGATGCAAACCTGATCCTGTCTTTCAGTATAATAGTCAACAAGTTACATGATATATTCAACAGTTTACTATAAAGCAGGTCTTGAGTTAGATCAGTGTACCCTATTATGAGTGTCCTGAGCAGTTTAAGATAAGCTGGGATAAGCTGTGTGTATGTAGGAGGGGGTGTGTGTGAATAGGTATATAGAGTGTATTTTTTTAAAGGCAGGGTCTCATGTAACTCAGGCTTCAAACTCCCTAAGTAGCCAAGGATGGCCTACAACTTCTGGTGTCTTGCCTTCTCCTCACAAATGCTTGGATTATAAGTATGTACCACCACACTGTTTAAAATGCATTTTTGATTGATCGTATTTCAATTTGCAATGGGATAATAGAATATAATCCTATCACAAGTCCACAAGCATCTGTATTTTAATAATTAAAAAAAAAGAATTGCTTCTTGGGTGGCAAAATGGCTCAGTGGACAAAGGTGCTTGCTACGCAAGCCTGCTAACTTGAGTTCAATCCCTGACAGTTATATGATGGAAAGAGAAAACTATCTCCTAGAAGTTTCTTTTTTCTAATCCCACATACATGTTGTGGAGGTCACACACCATATACATAATATAAATAAATAAAATTGAAGAAGAAAGAATTGTTTCTAATACATCAAAAACAAACAAGGCAAGGCTCAATTCCAGCCTATTTGGGAAGAGAGACAGTCATGTGGATTGGCAACTGGTATTCAGAGTGATAAAGGGTGTGATGAGAAAATTCTGGAGGCCATGACTTTATCAGAGCAGGAAGTGCTAGCTAAGGAGCTTAGTGAAGGAGGAAATCTCTAATGAGTGACATGAGGTAGAGTCTTTAGAAGTAAGTTACTGATGGCCATTCCATCTGGGGCAGCTGATCAGCTGATCTTGGGGCATATGGGTCGATTTCATTCTGTCTTGGCATAGGGTCCACAGTATCCAAGCATTGACTTAGCTTTGGGGACGAGTGTTAGATTTGCATTAGTGATGATGAACCAGCTGCTGTGTACTGTGGATAGCAACTCCGTTAGCCATGAGACTTTCGGAATATTCCTGATCACTCTGTGCTCCGGTGTTGTCATCTATAAAATGGGTATACATCTAAAGATCCAACCTGTGAGGTACCCGTGTGACCCCCCTCCAAACTCATACTTTTGCAGCAGTACCTGACACAAGGTAAGGACCCCCAGATGTGTTGACTGTTCACAAGGCAAGTCAGGGGTCTTGACATAGCTTCATATATGACCCAGGTCCTGATAAGGGTAGAGATGCGAGGACAAGGGCCAGGAGATAGAGGTTACAGGCTTCAAGGACTCAGAACAGGTTGGGCTGGCAATGGAGTTGCACTGATGGACACCTCCCTAGGCATCACTTTTACTAGCTCCAGCGCTTCACATAAGCAAGCTGGCTTACCCCTGAGTTACATCCTCAGCACATCTTAAAGGCGTGTCCACCAAAAGTTATGAGAACCTGCTGCTGGAGGAGGGTGTCGAGGAAGTCAAATCCCCCAAGTCTGTGCTCCCCAAGGTTTACTTTCTGTTCATACCCAACTCATACATGAGCCCCAAGCTACGGAGCCTGCAATCCCCATGGCCCAACCGCCTGTTATACCGGTGACAGGTCCAGTCCCTGCTGCTTAAAGTGGAAGTCTGGGATGGATGAAAATTCGTAAGAAAATTGAAATTGCCTTTTCGACTTAGTATACAGGTAAAAGAAGGGTGGTGTCTGACAAAGAAGCTTGGGCTCTCAGGGAAATGAAGCAGTGTTGGGGGACAGACAGACAGTAATCAATTACTGCCCCAGCATGGGCGAAGGTACAAGAGTTCTTTGTTCTGGACCCGACCCCCATATCCCCAGCTTTCAGTTAAATCTCCTCATTTGGGCCTGTCTGAAGACAAGCACAGCTGCAAAACAGAGGCGTGGTTTGAGGGTGAAGGATCGGCATCTCCCTTCTGGTCAGAGATCAACATTTTTCTCCAAGCACCACCCTCTGAGGCACTTTGATGGGAAAGGTGGCCTTGGCCAATCAGCGCACCACATTCCTGGCTTTGCGATTGGCTTAGATACAGGCTCATGGTCCAAGCTGAGCCAATCACAATCCTCAGGAGTTGCTAGGCTGACTTGGAAGTGGGCCTGGAGCCATGAGGCCATCTTGCCACATAAATTGACCTGCTGTGGACGGAAGTTCTTCCTGGAGAGCAGAGCAGGGGGTGAGGGGAAGCAAGTTTCTGATTCGTTATTCGTTGAGCCCCTATAGCCAATCAGGCTTAAGGCTGGATTACTAGGCATTTTCAGGGCGCTGCAACCAATGCATTATTTTCATGTATTGACTTAGCTAGTTGGGGTTGGAGTTCTTATCTTTTGCCACCAAGAATCATGGGGGTCGTGAATGAGTTTTGTCTAGCCTGGGGCAGGTTCACTCATGCTCAGCAGTCTGGGTCCACAGAGACTCTTCTCCATGAGGTATGCAAATCCACCGACACATTCCTCTGCGAGTGCCAGGCCTGGGTGTGGGAACGGGCCCCCCAATTGCTCATTTTTATCAGTCACAGAATCCACTTACAGTCAGCCTTGCTGACCAGAGCTCAGCACCTGATCAGCGTTTCCCCAGGACCCCACTCCACAGAAGTCACACACAGACAGCCGCTGGCTGCCCACTGACAATTAGCAAACCTTTGAATTCTTGTGCGCGTGAGGGTTTCCAAACAAATTGGCAAAGTTGAGGCCGCATCTGCGCAGAGCAGCAGGAAGCTGCTCCGTGCGCGGAGCTAGCAGTACTATTTTACCCTGTACCTTTATTCCTTTAGGCATCAACCTGGCCCTTGTGCTTGTCTGGCCTTGAAACCCCACCTAGGAATTTAAGCTGACTCAGAGCCTGCAGGGATGAGGGAAGGTTGGGATTAAAGGAATGGAGGAAAAGAAGGCAAGGATGGGACTGAGCCTGAAAGCCGCCCTGCCTTGTGCCTGAGCATCTCCAGAGCCCAGCCGTGGTTCTGGAAAGCTGGATTTGCTGTGTAAATAAATGGATGGATGAATGGATAGAGGGCAAAGGTGAGCGCCTCAGAATGCCTTTTCAGACAGTGATAGGAAGTCAAGAAGGCGTGGGTGTGTGGAGTCCAGGCCCCACCACATTCTTTTCCTGGTATTAGGGACACAAAGGCGATTCTACACGAAAGACCAGGGTTCCTCCTCCCTCTTCCACTCTGCCTGCTGAACTCAGAGGGCTCTCTACCTTCAACCTCTCGCTACAAATTATATTTCCTGCTTTGACCCATTTGTTTGCAAATGAAAGGCCAGCATCCCTGGTCACAGGGAAATGAACGCATCGATGTTTATGTCTAAAGACAGACATATTCAGGCAGAGTCCCAGGCAGCCCCAGGCCTGATCTGTTTGGAGCAGGAGAGGTACCTGGAAGGTCAAATTCACAGGGACAGAAAATTGAATAGTGGTTGCCAGTGCCAGGGGACAGGACAGAGCCGCTGTTTAGTGAGGACAGAATTCCCGGTGTGCAAGATGAAGTCTGTGGATGGCTAGAGAACATGGTAGCACAAGAATATGAAGATCCTTAAGATCACTAAATTGTGCGTTTAAACACTGTGATGGGACTGGGGGCGTGGCTCAGTGGCACAGTGTTTGCTTAGCTGGGTGAACAAACACCCTGAGTTTCATCCCCAGCACACAAAAGAAAGACAAATGGAACCCTCAAAAGAACAGGATGAGGTGGCCCATGTCTGTAAGTCTAGCACTTGGGAAGCTGAAACAAGAGAATTGTGAGTTCAATGCTGTCCCAGACTATGTAGTGAGACCCTGTTCCCACAATAAGCAGATGAGGGATGCAGAGGGTCAGAAAAGGAACTCACACGAACTGACTTTTTCTAGGGCATTTCTTGTGGCTCCCTAAAATTCCTATTTGATCTTGCCATATATAAAATGATGTGTTAGGCAGTAAGGACTACTTTGTGTGTGTGTGTGTGTGTGTACTCTGTGTGCCTGTGGAAGCCCAAGGATGACTTCAGGAATCATCCTGGACTGTTTCTACCTCCTTTTGGCTTCGCTCTATGATTTCCCAGGCTCGACCTTCCAGAGCTGGAAGCATAGGCCGCTACCATTTCTACCTAACATTTTTTATGTAGGATCTGGGATCCAAACTCAGTTTCTTCTCCTTCTCCTTTTGAGGCAGAGTCTTAACTCGTGAGCCATCTCTCCAATGCATAAGGGCTACTTCAGGTGCTTTATGTAGGAGGTAAGGACTTTGTTCTGCTTTGGATGTGAAATGACCCAAGAGGCTTATGTAACAAAGGCTTGGCCCCAATGGTGATCCCGTTGGGAGTGATTGGATCATGGCAGCACTCTCCCCACCAAAGGAGAAGGTACTGATGAAGCTGTCATTCGACAAATCACTGGGGTGGGGACAGTGGATGGAAGCTCATGAGGTGAGTCACTTTGCCGTATTATAAGCTGCCACCATGATGCTGTACCTCACTCTACACTGGCATAGAGTGTATGGAGCTAAGGGACCGTGAGCCAAAATAGGTTCTTCCTCTTCTGAGTTGATTTGCTCAGGTGTTTTGTAACAGCAAGTCAAGTGGACTAAAGCAGGAGGTGTTAAGAGAGGCCTGTGAAAGAGGCTTGAGAGAGCTCCCTTGGTCTTTCCTCTTACCGCAGGAGGGCAGAGGGAAAAGACCAGTTTATGGACCAGGATATGAGCCCTCCTCAGCCATGGCATCTAGCAGCACCTTGATCTTAGACTTTCCAGCTTCTAAATAGAACCTGCTTTTGATATTCAGAGCCGCTTAGCTTATGCTCTTTTCTGCAGCAGCCTGGGCAGACTAAGACGGGCATAGTGCCTCATCTCAACTCTGGGGGAACTTTCTAGGCCCGCTTGAAGCAGTAGGCATAGTGACCTTGTTCCCTTTCCTTGAGAGCTCTTGCTCTTGGCTTGCAGAACCACACAAACTCTGATCTCTTCTCTACATCCTGGTTGCCACTGTGCAGTGCCTTGCTCCTCCTTTCTTTCATTCATTCATTCATTCATTCATTCATTCAGTCAGTCAGTCAGTCAGTCAGTCATCATTTTGACAGGTCTCAGGAGGTAGCTGTCTCTAACTTAAGGCCTGCCTGCCTCAGCCTCTGCTCTGCTGGGATTGTGTCCGCCTTTTCCATTGATGTCTCAGGACCTTCACCTACAGTTTCCTTGTCTGTAACTCCTTCCGAACGCTTACTTGGGGTGTCCCAGCCCCCCTTTAGCCCCACCCACCGCACATCTCCACTCGTTTTCCAAGCAAATCCAGTGTAAGGTGCCCAAGGAAAAACCCCTATCCATCTCCAACTGCCTGACCCTCAGCTCCCCCTCAAAAAGAAACCCCACGCTATCACCCACCCACTCCACCTGCTCAAACTCCAACCTATTTTCCCCTTCCCTCACCCCTTCTGTTACTTGTAGCAGCAAGCCCTGACAGTTCTTGCCCACACCCCAAATGTTTCTAGTCTGTGAGGTTTTTCTGTGATTGCCCTAGACAGAGTCACTGCCCACTGCCTGAAAGGCTGTATTGTCTCTTGAAGGGTCTTCTGCCTTCGTTGCCCCTCCCGGATGCAATGCCAGAAGTCAACCCTTCGGAAGTAAACCCCACCAAACCTGCCACATCTGAAAACCAAGGGACAGCTTCTGTCTGTTTTCATGTAGACACACATCTCAATGGGCACGGGGCCTGCTGGCCCGGCCAGCCTTCCTCCTCCTGGTGTCAGCCACACTGGCTCCACCCCATCCCTGGCTCATTGTCCCTTGTCAGTCTGTCATGGTTTTAGGGTGTTTGCACCTGTTCTTTCCCTTCTATTGTCTTCTCAGAGACTGGCCCCTTGAGCATCGGTGTCCCATGAGGGGTATTCTCTGCCACATTCTCTAAAATCAGTTGGCTTGCGCTCAGGACTGTTGTTTTCTGTCTCACTTGTTGCCAGTTTCTCACTACAACCTATTTAGTTTTGAAAATTGTAGTTTGTTTTTTTTTAATTACAAAAGTATTTCAAAATGTTCATTGGTGAGATGACTGTGTGGTGAGCCCTTACAAAGTTGCTCTGTATCCCTAATAGTTTAAATCTTGTTTAAGTGCTTCACTGAATTAGGTTTTTTTTTTTTTTCTTGGCTGAAATATTTTAAGGCAAATTCCAAACATGATGTCATTTTACTTTTACATACTTGAGTATGTGTTTCTGAAAAAAAGTATGGTTTTTGTACATAACCAAAAACGCCTAATAGAGCCAAGCATGGTGAGGTACAGCTGTAAACCCAATATGCAAAAGAGACTGAAGAGGGATGGTCTTGAGGTTCAGACCAGCCTGGGCTGCCTATGAGATCTTGCCTGGAAGAAAATGGAAGGAGGGAGAGGAGGCGCCTAATAAAAATAATGATTCTTACTACCGTTTAACGGGCTGTCTAAAATCAGATTTCCCAGTTGTCTGGAATGTGACCCCTAACTTCTGGGGCGAGTTGGAATCCAAGCAGGGCCTGTCTACTATATCTGCTGCTGTGTCCTTGGTCTCTCACCTGGGAGGAGACCCTTCTTTGCCATCTTTGCTGTGGAATTCAGATCAGTCCCCATAGTCACATGACTATACCGGATTTGTCTCTTTTTGTCGTAATCAAGTCACTTAGCTCCTCATCTTCATATTTGCTGTAGATACGAGCTCTAGAAGCCTGATCTGACCGACATCTGGTCCTGATGTTCAGTTTTCACATGTGACCCACTCCAGGATCCACTCTCATGAAGCAATGCTGGGATTGGACAGTGGGGTCAAGTGGCAACTGCTACATCCTTCCAATGGGAAGTTCCTCATCAGCCCCTTACTTCACACCAGCATCCACGGATCATTGTTATTTAGTTATTGTTTCTGAGGATGGAATGCAGGACCTTTAACTCTACAGGCAAGCCATGCCCCCACCCCTCCCTGGTGGATTCTGGGTAAGTACTCTACAGATGAGCTACATCTCCAGTCCTTGTTTCTCTCTGTCTCTCTTTCTCTAATGGCATCTTCTTATATACCTCATAACCTTTTTCTCTTCCTTTTTTTTTTGTATGTGTAAGTGGGTATGTGAATGTGTACGTACCCATGCATGTGCATGTAGATGCCAGAGACCCACATCAGGCATCTTTCCTCTATTGTTTGCCACCTTATTATACTGATTATTTTGAGACAGGGTCTGTCTGGAGCTCGCCGATTGGCTGGAACTGATGTCCATCAAGACGCAGGGTCCTGCTATCCATCTCTGCCACATCTGACTTTTTACATGGGTGCGAGGAATCAAACTTAGGTCCTCGTGCTTGCATAGCAAGCATTTTACATGCTGAGCCATCTCCCAGCCCCCCCCCCCCGCCATAGTTCTCTTCGTAGGACCCTTTCACTGTCCATGTGGATCTTTCTTATGTTTTTGTTTTCTTTTTACACCCCCAAAACTTGTCATATGAGTTAAATCTCAATGCAACCAATATCTGCTTCCAGAAGACTCTAGTGAGTACGCAAGCATCAACTTCCCAAGTGCTGGGGTTAAGTCACTGTCACTCCCTGCTGGAGCCCCTCCCTCAGCTCCTGGTTTCACCTGGCACCCCACTGTGCACTCACTAGAGTCTTCTGGAAGCAAATACTGGTTGCATTGAGATTTAACTCATGACAGCATAAATGCTTCTTTCTTTTGAATTTATTCCCTAGAGCATTTGAGATATTTTGTAATTAGACCTTTGTGAACTTATTTGGGGCCTTTTTTTCTGCCTGAAGGAAGCTGTCCCAAGGGCAGGCATGGGAAGCACTGCTTGCTTGCTTGCTTCTTTCCTCCCTTCCTTCCTTCCTTCCTTCCTTCCTTCCTTCCTTCCTTCCTTCCTTCCTTCCTTCCTTCCTTCCTCTTTCTTTCTTTCTTTCTCTCTCTCTCTCTCTCTCTCTCTCTCTCTCTCTCTCTCTCTCTCTCTCTCTCTCTCTCTCTTTCTTTCTTTCTTTCTTTCTTTCTTTCTTTCTTTCTTTCTTTCGTCTTGTTTGTTTTGAGGCAAGGCCTGGTTACTTAGCCCTTTCTGGCCTGGAACTCACTATGTAGACGATAGATCTTGGTGTTGATCCTGTCGAGATCCTCCTGTCTCTATCTTCTGAAGTGGGCTTACAGGGCTTGTTTTGTTTTGAGACAGGGTCTCACTCTGTAGTCCCAAGTGGCCTGGAGCTTGCAATCCAATCCTCGGGGCTGCAGCCTCCCTAGTGCTGGGATTACAGGAATGTCAGTGTTATCATACCCTGCTCCAAAAACTACATATCCCAAGCATCTGAGTGCCAGATCCTAGAAGCCAGAAGGGTGGGTGGGCAGGGTCCTGGGTGTGGCAAGGCAAAGAGTAGAAATGGGAGAAGACCCAAGGCTGGTGCCAGCACCGGGCAGGTCTGGGGCCCAGGCTGCATGGCCAGGGGCTCCCCTCCCCACCCCTGCCTCCTCTATGTGATCCCCTCCTCTGGGGCAGGAAGCACACCCCATACCTGAGCCCAGAGCTTGGCCATGGTCTCAGGCAGCTCCAGCTTCCCTCCTCCCTCCTTCTCTAATTGCTCTGTTTTCCTTCCACTTCACAAGTGGGTTGGCTGGTAACACTGAAGTCTGTTTTATATACATACAGATAGTTAGCAAACACAAAATGTGTGGCAAGCTATGTTCCATCTTTATGTTATTAACACACAAAAGCAAGAAAGCTCCAAGTTAGAGCCTGTGCAATTTAGCAGAGCAGACAGCCATATGGTGTGAACGTGCTTCGGGAGTGGGAGGCCCACCCAGAGCCCCTCATCTGAAGAGCCCCTAGTAAAGAGATATGGGTCACAGGCTCTCCTGTGTCCTCTGTCCTGGAGACGGCTGACCAGCACCCCCCACTCACTCCATTCCTGGACTACCACCCTATCACCCACCAAGGACTGCTCTCTGACCATGGCGGGTAGAGACCTGCCCTCAAGGTGGGAGAAGGGTCAGGTGGTACGTAAACCAACCAACGCAAGAGAAAGATAAAATGCTTCCAGGAGCTCTTAGAACTCCCTAGAGAATAACTGGGCAATGGGATGTGAAGTAAATACGGTTGAGCCTATCTCTTCAGTGATGGGCCTTTCACAAGAGGCCACATTTGTCCTATGACCTGAGGCACGAGGAAAATCCAACAAGAAAAACCACTGGGAAAGCATTCCAGACCCAGGGAATCGTATGTGCAAAGACCCAGAGGCAGGAATGATTGAATGTGCTGGTGGAAAGCAAGCAGGCTGAAGCAAGCTGGGGCTTGTAGTACAGGGAGCTTGGGTTTTATTCCACTACTGCTAGATGCCTTGGGTTTTGAGTATGAGGGCCAGTCATCTGACTTGCAGGTTTAAAGGTCACTAGCTGCCAGGAGTGGGGGACACAGTGGGGTTTAGAAACAAGGAGACCCATGGGCCAGAATGGTGACCTAGCCAAAGCTATATGTGTGGGGTGGGCTCCCGGAGCAGGCAGACCTATGAGAGAGGGCTGTGTGCCCAGTGATGACCCTCTTGGGTCCCCTGAAGAGTCTGGCTTGGGTTTTTCTGCAGGGCTATAGAACTTGGGTCAGAAGGCAGCAGGCTGGTGTTTATCCAGGAGAACCCCAACTCCTAAAGGGCCTCGGGTCTCCCAGCTTCCCAGTCCACTCCTGCAAGGCTTCTTGGGAACTGCGTGGCTTTGGAGTCTCCCCCCCCCAACCCCCTTCTCAGCTTCTGCTCTTTTTCCTTCAGGCCTCCCACATTGTCTTTCTTTAGTAGTCAATCTCAGATTCAAGGCCCTGTTCAAGCACCCCCTCTGGGGACCCACCCTTCCTCTTCTCCCTCCTGCTTGTCCCGGCAGGATTTCTGCACCTGAGTAGACACTGGCGTCCTCAGCGCACTGGATAACTTCTGGCCCTAGAGATGCTGTGAGCTCTCGGGGAGCACTGGACCCAGGTTTTGCTCATGTCTGTATTGTGTGACGAATTCATCAGAATTATTGTGGAGGCGCGTAATAGCTCCAGCTGGCCTAAGCAACAGGAGATTTCCGAACGCATTTTTGTGAACATGTGGGGCCTCAGGGTTGGCTCCTCGGGGCTGGGTCCTCCTCTCGCTCCTGCTGTGTGTGGCAGGCCCTCCCTAAGCAACAGCAAGACTCCCCTTCCCCCAGCTAGCCCAGCAGAGACTAGACTTAATGTTCCTTGGTCCAATCACCTGTCTGTTTCTGGCTCCTGATGCTGCTGATTGGTCAGGCTTGATCTGTGCTCACTTAGGAATTGGTGTTGCTATGGCCCAAGAGCAGGGAAGACAGTGTGTCCTCAGGGTGAGCCCAGACATGGAGCAGGCAAGAGATCGAGGTGCCCTCCCTGAGCTCCCCCCTTTCTCTCAGTATCCACTGAGGACTCTGCGGGATCTATCTATACCTCTCTGATACTCTCACGGTTGC
The DNA here is from genome assembly GCA_023101885.1 of Typhlomys cinereus. Lineage (NCBI taxonomy): Eukaryota > Metazoa > Chordata > Mammalia > Rodentia > Platacanthomyidae > Typhlomys > Typhlomys cinereus. The sequence continues at coordinate 360,196 of JALPQD010000569.1, read as the reverse complement.
TATGCTCCACGGGAAGACCATCTTTCACTGGGTGCAGTGACAACCTCACAATGTCCCCCTTCCCCTCCCTGTCCCTGTTCCCGGCAGCAGCTAAAAGACCTCTTCCCAAAGCATACCGTGGCCTGCGTAATCCTTACCCCCTGCACGAAGTCCATTCACAAAAGCACATGTCCACCCTTTGGTGACCTGGCCCTGTCTCCTCCAGGCCCTCCAACTTCTGCTTCGCTCTAGGACTTATTCTCCACCTGGAATGCCCTTTTCTGGCTTTTCTAAGTGCCATACTTCCTCCTCAACACCCATTCAGGCGTCACTTCCTCCAGGGAGGCCTCCCAGACTTCTCAAGCAGTTAATTGAGCACCCCCTGTTAGCTAGCAGCACTGGGTCTACCTTAGGGCTCACTCCTTCTGCCCGCTTGTAAGCTCCACACACCTCCACATGGCCTCCCCCAGTGCCAGGCTGAGAGACAGCATCTGGGTGGGATAGGTTGCAGATTGTGGCTTGGAAAGGCACAGCTGCCAGCTTCCTGCCTGGGCCCCTTTAGAAACACTCACTTGCCACCACTTTCAGGCAGATTTTCCTGACTGCCCTCTGCCATTTTCTCACATTCTGGTTCCACAGTCCTCTAACATGTGACACAGCTGTCGTTTCCCCTTGTCCTTTACTTCCTGTCTCCCTCAACTGCCCACACTTGAGCCATCATTGCACACTCCGGTCCCTAACCCCCACCCCCCCCAGCCTCAGTCCCATCAGAGTTTGGAGGCCTCTGACTCCCCGGGCTCACAGGACAAATGCTCCCTCAGCCTGTGCACAGTGTGAGAGCTCCACTCCAGAACAGACAAGTGATGGTGGGCACTGTCCCTTCCCTTCCACGTATCATGAAGTATAGAATTATTTTGCAAGATTACAAATAAATGGGATGCACAAGATGCCTCAGAGAATAAACATGCTTGCTACCAAGCTTGACAACTTGAGTTCAATGCCTGGAACCCACATGGTGGAAGGAGAGGACTGAATCCCACAAGTTGTCTTCTGACCTAAACACACACATCATGGCGCGTGCGCGCGCGCGCACACACACACACACACACACACACACACACACACACACTCAGACATGATAAATAGATGTAAATTTTTAAAAAACCAGGGTTACATTATATGTGCAGCTATTTATTCTAGGTTTGCTTTGTTCTTGTTATTGTGTGTGTGGCTTATATGTGTGTCTATAGGTGTATATACCCAGGGGTGTGTGTGTGTGTGTGTGTGTGTGTGTGTGTGTGTGTGCATGAAGTCCAGAAGATGCTGAGTATCTTCCTCTATTACTCTCCATTTTTATCACCTTGACCTAGAGTTGATTGTCATGTTTTAGTTTGGGTTTTCTGGCTCGGCTGGCTGGCAGCAAGCCTTCCAGATTCTCCTATCTCTATATATAGGTACATGACCATACCCAGCTTTTTTTATTTGCGTGCTATGGATTTGAACTTGGGTCCTCATGCTTTTCAGCAAGCACTCTTACCATCTCCATAGCCCCTAAGTTAGCTTTTGTTCACAGAGACTTACTATGTAGCTCATGAAAGCCTGGAACTTCAGATCCTCCTGCTTAGCCTCCCTATTACTGTGATTACAGGCATGTGCCACGTTGCCTGACCAGCTAACCTTCTTTTCGGTTCACTCTCTTCCTCAGGAGTGCTTTTTCCTATGAATTCCCCTGTATGGGATAAGAGTTCACCTTTTTTCCCTGTTGCAATCGTATATGTGGCTTATTTGGCATCCTTCTGCAGTATTAGGGTTCTCTAGCATCCCCTGAGAGAGGGCTCTGATAACCTTGTAGCTGCCGAAGTATGACTGTCACTGGCTTGCTGGTGCTGCCCCATACCACCCACTACTGCTTGGTGGCAATGAGACAGGCACCTGGGCCCCAGGCTCTGCAAATATCCTGTGAAGGGCTTCTCCTCAAAGAAAGGATCCTCAGATCCCAGAGTCCCAGGGCTCCAGGCTGAGGGGAGGTGCTAGGCATGTGGGAGTCTTCGTGGGGCTCCTGTCTGTGTGGACTGAATGAAGCAAGCTGCCCACCACCTGTTTGTATCAGCTCTGGGCTGCAAGCCCAGGGCAGGACTTGGGTGGGTATTTGCCAAGTGGGTCCTGGAACAAGGGATTGTTCTGGAGTACAAAACCAAGGCCTGATCCCACCATAACCCGGTCCTTCTGCAGTCAGACCCAGCCCAGAATAGTCCAGGGTCACCCAGGAGACGGCCTGACTTCTCTGCCCTCTATCCCTCCTTTGCTACCAGCCTTGAATAGCATCTTGGATTTGGCGGCACTGCGGGTTGCATCCTCTGGAGTGCGCGCATGCATGCTTGGCACAGGTGCGAGCTGTTATTCACTCTGCAGCTTCCATTTCCACAGCTCGACACCTGCAAAGCCCGTCAGAGCCTGCCAAAGCTGGGGGCCACGGCTGTGCGTGCGCCCGAGTGAGCCTCCCCCTGGCTGCCGGCGTTTGCAGGCAGCCGTGAGGGAAATTTTCAGCACAAAGACTGTATGCCCGAGAGAGAAAGGGGAATTGCTCAGCAAACTTCGGAAGTGATCAAAATGTCCTTTCCATAAAGTCCCGGCTTAAAAAATGTTAGCAGGTGCGTGTACAATAGCAAGCCAGCGGGGACGGGTTATTACACAATGCCATTTCCGCCCTCGAAACATTAGGAATTCAAAGCGGCATTTTCTGCAAATTGTCATTCTTGTCTGGTGAGGAAAGCTGATCTTCTAACGTGGGGGCACACCACCATCCCGGACCACTGTTCCTCAGAACAGTTCCTTCTGCCTCACATGCCCTGGGGGCTGCCTGGTTTTCCCAGGGCACTGTCAACTGCAGCAGCATGAGCAGAGGGGACCTGGTGAGGAATAAAAGATGCCTGACCTCAGGGTGTGGTGGTCCACATTTGTAACCCCAGTAGTTGGGGAGCTGAGGCAAGGCAGGAAGATTATGAGTTCAAAGCTAGCCAGGGCTATAGAATGAAGCAAAAAATAAAACAACAAAAACCAAACAAACAGAATTTAAAACTAACCATGTTGATCATGATGCTGGACCTTTTGTTGGAAGGGTGACTAGGGAGGATTTGCATGAAGATGAGGTATAAGTAGCCAAGAGGGGGTGAGTCCATCATTAATTCATCCCTCCCTCTTTTTTGAGTTCAATCTGTGCTTACTGAGCATGTACTGTGGAGGGCCCACTGCTGGGAGCCGTGGTCATGGGACGTTGCCATCTTCCCTTCCACTGGAGTGAAGCAAGTGATGAGCAAGGGCTTGGGGAAGAGGGAGCAGAGGAAAAGGAGGCCGGGAAGCCAAAGAGGGTTCCTTGGGGCCAAGCCTACAGGGAAAGAAGGAATCAGCCAGGGCACACCGAGGTGCTGTGCAATCCTGAGGGTTAACCTGGTTCTCCAGTGAGAGGACCAGTCAGCGAGGTGGAGCTGAGGCTAAGAGAAGTGGAGACTCTGGGGTGGAGCCACAACACTACCAAGTGCATGGAAAGCCAGCAGGTGGTCCTGAACACAGGATGAGCAGTCACAGGAGCCCTTGGACTGGAAGGACTTGCAGCTTGCTGGTCTCTGAGCACGGTGGTGGGGGGCGTGCATTCAGAGGGTGCAAGCCGCAGTAATGCCGAGCCAAGATGTTGTTCTAGGCTGGTGGCAAAGGAGAGAGAGAGGGCAGAGGCGGGGGTGGAGGGGCACTGTTGTCTCCATTGCGATGGCAAGTGACTGTTCAAGACAGGAAGCTAGAATGTAAGTGATGAGGGAGCCGCATTCAACAACACTCGTACAGAAGTCAGGGGAGAAAACCGAGGCGGGAGCAGCACAACAGCAGCTGATGCTGTTATTAGTGTCCAGGGACTTCAGGCCTGGCTCCATCCAGTGGTTTCAGTGGGACGGATGGGTATCTTCCTCTGTGGACTTTCATCCTCTGACCTGCAGTCCCCGAGCAGAGGTGGAGAGGCCGCATGCCACTCTAACCTTACATGTTAAAGTTAGCCAGGAGAGCTTTTGCTCAAATGAGACCTGTGAATGTTCAGGAGGAAAGGTGGAACAAGGGGAGCTGCTTTAGCTGGATTTGGGGGCACCCTTTTGCTTAGTGCCCCGCTTTACATGCAATAGGTGTCCCGAGTGAGCCCCAGGGAACCCTGGGATCCTGTCCTGTGTGGTGTGTTCCTGTTTCACCAGGAACACTGCAGACTGTTCTGAGCCACAGTAAGGCACAGAGTCTGGCTGGAGGATATCCCAGAATAAGACACACCCCAGGAGACCAAGATCCCACCGAGACCCTCTTACCCCACAGCAGAGGGGTTCATGTACAGGGCTCACCTTCTGCATCGCTTTGTACGGGATACACCCAGAGTGCCTACTGCTGCTAGCGCTACTGTCAAGATGGAAGATATGTATGTTGAGAATATGGGCTCTGGAGACAGATGATCTAAGCTGGTAGTTGTGTTGCCTTGGACAAGGTCTTAACTAACCTCTCTATGCCCCAATCTTCTACATGCAAGGTGCGGAAAACAGCAAGTTCAGGGTTCTCTGGGGACACACTGAGGTGTCGTGTAGGCAACTGGAATGACAGGTGCACCATGTCCCTCATCGGGATGGTCATCAGGTGTAACTGATCATTGGGCCATGCCAGATGGATTTGGCTATAGGTGACAGTGACATATCCCAGCCATTTCAAAGATTCAGAGCATCCCTCATTACTGCAACCTCTTTAAGTTACCAAGAGAATGGAGATAGACAGATGAATGTCTGGCTGTCACTTAGCATACATTTAGGGTTCATCTGGGGCATCGTGTATGTTCTTATTGTCTTCCTTTTGATGGCTAGATAGTTTTCCGTGGATATACCACATTTCATTTAACCATCACTTACCGATAGATATTGCAGTAGTTTACATTTTGAATAGTTGCGAATGATACTGCTCTAACATTTGCATGTATTTGCAAATATATTCATTTGTGTAGGCATTTGTTTAGTTTGTATAGCCCAGGGAGGCCACATCAGTCCTCTCCCTGATGTGTGTATCCCACAGGGTAAGCAGATGCAGGTTGGACCACCACTCTTGCTCTGCAATGTGCAGAGGCAATAAGAGGGTACAGAGCACGGCCCATCCACCATGACTGTGCCCAGGAGGGTGGCTTGGGAGAGCAGGGGCAACTGGAGTACCACGCACACACCATGTAGTCTGATTCTTTGATTAAAATGCCATTTTTCACTGGGCATAGTGGCTGAGACAGAAAAGTTACTGTGGGTTTGGGGCCAACCTGAGCTATGCAGTGAGACACTGTTTCAAAAACAAACAAACAGGGCTGGAGAGGTGGCTCAGGGGTTAAGCCTCCGCCTTGCAGGCGGAAGGTCCTGAGTTCGGATCCCAGATCCCGAAGGTGGGGGGGGGGCCTGCGTTTCTGGTCCTGGTAGGGCGGAGCCTGTGAATCCCAGGGCAGAAGGAGGTGGAGGCATCCATGGTGGTTCTCGAGTTCGTCCGTGGTTCTACACACACATACACAGACACAGACGCGCACACACACAGCTGAATAAATAATAATAAAAAAAAATTAAAAAAAAAACAAACAACAACAAAAACCCCATCATCAATAATAACAAATGCCATCTTTTGCCAAGCAGGGTGGCCCATACCTGTAATGCCAGCACTGTGGTGGCTGAAGCTGAGGGTTACCGTTCAAGGTCAGCGTGGAATGTACAGTAAGTTCCAAGCGAGCCTGGGCTACATATCAAGACTCTGCTGCACAATTCCCAGGCCTGGGATGTAGCTCCTTGGTAGTGTGCTGACCAGCATGTGTAAAGCCTTGGGATCGATTCCCCAAGGCATCACTTTCCACCCACCCCCACCTGCTAGGTTGGAGCAGAGGACCCTAGACTCGTCTGGTGGGACTGTCCTGGCATCCATTGGGGTTATAGTGTCCTGGTTCCCTCTCATCTCATTTGTTTCTTCAGGCTCTTTAAGTAAAGAAGACAGAAGGACTAAAGCTAGAGACTGCCCTCAGCACCATCTTTCTCCTGGCCCCTTCCCAGGCAGACTAAGTTGGGGGGGTGGCGGGGAGGGGAGAGTCCCTCCACTAGTTGCCCAATCTTTGCCAAACCGCTTCCCTGGACAGCCACTGCCAGGCCGTGGGAGTCTGGCATGTGCTCTGCGCACCATTGGAAAGGGCACCAGGGACCGTCAAAGAGCTATTACTATTATTATTGACCATAAAATACTTGACAAATGATCGCAGCGTCTGTGGGTGAGGCTCCTCTCTTTCTGGGGAGAGATATTCCGGAGCTTTAAGAGTCTTTTTGGAGCTGAAAACCTCAGCAGAGGGAGCGACTCGCGGAAGCCTTCAGGAGCGGGCTGCTCGGAGCTGGGAAGTCTTTGATTACCTTACATCTGGTTTTATGGAAACTTCAGGGAGCAGCGAAGGGAAGCGGAACTGTAAAGAGCGCAGCCGCGTGGCCCGCGCACCAGCCTGCTAATGGGAAGGGGCGGCGCCCACGTGGCCCCCGGGGCCGCGGCCGGCGGAATTAAACCCTAGGACCTCTAGGAGGGCGGGCTGGGGCCGCAGAAGGGGAATCGGCGTTTTATGCCCCTCACTTCTGCGCAGTAAAAGAAAATATCTCCGTTAAGTGCGAATTAATTGGCAGCCATAATTGGCGCATGATGCTGCCTCTGGCCTCTGGGTGGGTTGCGGCTGCAAGAGCCTTGGGGCTGGTGGGCGGTGGGCGGTGGGTGTCCTCTTGCTCATTCGGTTGATGAATCTCTTCCTGTTCGGCTTCCAGGCGCTCTCTACCAGCGGGTGGCAGGTCAAGTATGCAGCCAGCCCGCACAGCTACCTGCTCCCACCCCCATCTTGCCCGACACCCGAGGGGCTGTGACCCTTGTCCCTATTGGAGCCTTCTTATTGCAGGATGCTGACTCTCAATCGTGCATTGTGAGGTACACGCGCATGCACACACAGAGAGGCCTTATGTCTGCACAGTCCACGAGCCCAAGATGTCAGACCATTACGTACAGCTGTGCACTGCCCAAGACTGCCCAAGAGCATCTGGCAGACAGGAGTCTACACTGCAAGCCTCGTGCCTTTAGGACCATGTCGGCCTAGAAAGACACTTTTTGCTGTTGTTAGCATTTCATTTCAGTCTCACAGGGCCGTAGGCTCACATGAAAGCTCACACTTTCTCCTGTCTCAGTTTCCTGGGTGCTGGGGCTACAGGTGTGTGCCACCACATCCAATCGAAGTGTACATTGTCTTAAGGGCTCCCTACCAGCTAGCAGAGACCAGTTGTAATGTTCTGGGCTTCTAAATATCTACCCATGTGGCTCCAAAGGGGCTGTGGCCTTGCCGCTGCTGGCTATGGTTCACTCCGTTGGCAATCGTGATGCGGATTCATCTGAGGAAGGCTGTCAGTCAGAGGATCTGAGGGGGCTGGGAATGGTTGAGGGCCCCCAGCCCCATCTCCTGTCCCCTCCCCACCTCATGACCCCACGTGCTCCTGCTCTATTTATGCACCCACTATCTGCACTTTCCAGCCAGACTCCATGCAGCAGGACTGGTGGCCCCTAGGGTCACCCACTGCATAGCAGCTCCTCCCCCCACTCAGGTATAGACTGACTGACACGGATAGGAGGCAGAGTGCCCTTATGGGATTTAAACTGGTCTTGTCTTGCTAGAGCTGTTGCCTCTTCCAGTGACAATTCCATCCAAGAAACATATGACCCCACCTTCCACCCCATGGGGACTGTTTCATCCATCCCATGATCTGCGTACAGGACACGAGCCAGGGGTCTTTTAGTATCCTATCATAAGCGATACATGTGATACGTGCTGCTGTGAAGAGGGATGAGGAGCAGTGAGTGCCTGTAAGGGGTGAGGCAAGCTGCTCAGGAGAAAGGGGACATGTGGGGAAGGTTTCTGATTGACGTGAGCTTGGAAGCAAAGCGTGGGGGAATGTATAGGAGAGGAGTGGGGGGGGGTCGCAGACAACAATGAGACCAGCATATACTAAGGTCCTGTGGCAGATGTAAGCACTCTAAAACCAAAGGCCAATGTACCAGGGCACAGATGGGGAGGTGAACATGAGGAAAGGCTGAGTGGTGTGGGCTCCTCATGCTCTGCAGGCTGTTAAGGGGTTAGAGGTGACCTTGAAGGCTCAGGGTACATGTGGCAGGGAGGAAGAGGCATATAGGATCTGTGTTTTGCTGGTCCTCTGTGGCTTCTGTGGAGATTTCTAAACTTCAGACTTCAGATGGTAAGTCAAGACTACTGTGACAGCTAAGCAAGGTAGCACGGGCCTGTAGTCTCAGCACTTGGGAAGCTGAGGCGGGAAGATCCTAAGTTCCAGACTAGCCTGGGCTACAGAGTGAGACTTGGTCTTAAAAATAAGATTGCTATGGGTCTGAGGAGACTTCCAGTTCCTGACCACACTCAAGATCCCTGGATCAGAATCAAAGCTACTCCGCAAGCAGGACCAGGACTGGGGCGGCCTCTCCACCTTCCACTGCAGACCTGCCTTGCTACCCTGCCTATGAGCTCATTGCCACAGCCGAGAGTGGAAGGATGATCCACCCGCACAGGCCTAGAAGGCCCTTGGCAACATGGGTGAGGATGCACGCGTACGTGGTTAAAGCTGAGATGTAGAAGGACCCGGGGAGAGGCATGGCAGAAGAATGGGCGGAGACTTTATCGTGCAGGGGCAAAGCTGGCTGCCCAGAGAAGTGGCCACCCATAGGAGAGATCCCGTGGGTTGAGAACTGCTGTGATCCGCAGTGCACTCTGTTGCCTGCCTGTCCCTCTGATAATCTATGGGCATCTGTAACTTCTTCTTTTTGGTTTTGTTTAGTATTTTGAGAAAGAGTTTCTCAATTAATTTGCTTGGAGCTTGAGATTCTCCTGCCTCAGTTTCGTGAGTGCTGGGATTCTATGTGTGCCGCTGTGCTTGGCTCCTGGTGTCTTCCTATTTCATGATGATTTCCTTTCTTAAGGATGTCAGTTATATTGTATTAAGGTCCATTCGAAAGCCTCTTTTAACTCAGTGTGATGGTTAGTGTTGACAACTTGACAGGATCTGTAATTACCTAGAAGACAAGCTTCTGGCCACACCTGTGGGTGTGCCTGTTGGGGGTTATCTTAATTACATTAATGGAGATGGGAAAACCCACCCTACTGTCCTGCCGTTTCCGTGAGAGGACTGTATAAAAGGACAAAAGGAGCTGAATACAAACACCACCATCATTATCTGCTTCCTGACTGCAGGTGCAATGTGAGTTCCTTCCACGAGGACCTCCCCATGCCCCACCCCACCCCCAATTCCCACTCCCCCACCCTCCCCACCCCCACGTAAGGAACTGCACCATAGTAATCCTTCCTCCCTCAGGTCGCTTTTTAAAAAAATACTTTATTGTGTGTGTGTGTGTGTGTGTGTGTGTGTGTGAGAGAGAGAGAGAGAGAGAGAGAGAGAGAGAGAGAACTGTGTGTCCCTGTGGCAGATCAAAGGAGACTTAGGGAATCATCCTGGATTGCTTCTACCTTCTCTCTTTGCTCTGGAATTTCCCAGGCCCCACCCACTGGGCTGCCACTGTTGGGACCTGGGATCTGAACTCAGGACCTTCTGCTTATGAGACAGAGTCTGAACCATCTCTCCAGCCCCTTTACATTGCTTTTGGCAAGTTAATTTATCATGACAACAGGAAAAGAAGCTAAGAAAATTGGTACTGATAAATGGGATGGTTGATGTGGCAATCCTGACCATGTGGTTCTCAGGCCCTTGGAACTCAGTTGCACCTGGAATGTGGAAGAGTTTGGAACTCTTGGCTACAAAGGCTGTACCATGATGAAGCTGAGTTTCACGAGTCACTCAGGCGGGAGCCTGGAAAACAAGAATGTGGAAAGACGTATAGACAGTGGAGGTCCAGCTCATGAGGTTTTACGCCAGAACAAGGTCTGTATCAGGAACTGAGTTAGAGGCCATTCATGTGATATTTTAGCCAGTGATCCGACTTCATTCTCCCTTGGGTATCATTCGTCAGTGCCACTTATCTTATTTTTAGAGATAGAGTTTCTTCCTAGGACTTGGAGTTTGGCTAGACTGGCTGAACAGCATGTCCGTGGCTCTGGGTTTACAGATGTGTAAACTGAGTGCTGGGGATTGAACTTACTTTCTCATGTTTTCTTGGCAAACACTTTGACTAAAGGCATTTTCCTATCCCCCTCTTTAAAGGCTCTGCCTACAATACAGTCACAGTTTGAAGTCCTAGGGTTTAACATATGAATTTGGAAGTTGAGCACACAATTTGGCCCACAGTAGAGGTGCTTTCTTATGCATAGTGAATGAGTGTGTTTGCTCCTCACCCCTGGCACACTCCCTCTGCCACCTCTAATAGTGGAGCTGCTCCAAAGGACAAGAAGGTCATGTCTGACTCTTGATCTGCTCAAGATGCATATTGCTATTTGCCTTTATATAGTTTCATTTCATGTAACTCCGGGTGCCATCCACCTGTGGAGGGAAGTCTCCTTTCTGAGCTCCTCATTCCATTGTGATTATGCAAAGTGTTTGGTGTTTTCTACACAGAGCCATAAATTCAGTGTCTCTCCAGCGATTGGTCTCGGGTAGCAATCATGAAGCCACCCCTCAAGGCCTTGGGATCGTCGCTGCTCTCCTATGTCTTTGAACCTTTTTGTCAACTGCCATAGTGTCCACTTGGCAATTGAAAGCTCGCGCTCTGGACACAGTTGTGAAGAATTGGTAGTTGACTTGAATCTTGGGCAAACCTGTAGGAGACTGATTGATGGGGAGGGAAGACCCAGTCAATGGTGGGTTGGTTAGGCCCTGGGCAGGTGAATAAGATGGAGCGAACTGGTTAAGGAAGTTGGCAACCTTCAGTGTACTTGGCCAGATATGCTGGTCTGGCTAGTGAGAATTCTCAATCTCTCTCTCTTTCTTTGTGGTTCCTGTGGATATGATATGACTAGTTCCTTCAGCTCCTAGTATTGGTATGAGCTCTCCTGCCAAGCTGGAAGAGGAACTATTATATTTTTTTCTAGTTTTACAAGCATATTGAGTACTTATCCCTGCTTGCCTCCATCCCCCCTCTCTCCCATCCCTTCCCTTGTCTTCATCAATCCATTCCAACTCCCTCCCACCCTCTTGCCTGGAGGCTTCTCTGGACCCCACAGTTCCCTCTGGCTTGTCTACTTGTGGGGGTTCAGGCCTCTGTGGCATACCAAGTTGACCCTCCTCAGGTCATGCTACTTATAGGAACATTTCCTTTCACTCATCCAGCTCTAGCCCCTAAGGTTTTTCACTGTATGTTTTTTATCTCTCTTGAGTTCCTTGATAGTCTATGGGGGCAAGTTGGTGTATCAGTCATTACAAAGATCTGATAAGGACAAGTCTCACTGCAGTGAGTTCCTGGATGCAGCAGTCCTGCCTTGAATGGAATGTTTTGTCCAATGGTGGACCTTCCCATCTTTAGATTTTTACAATCTTATTTATTTATTTATTTATTTTATTCAATTGTGCGTGTGTGTGTGTGTGTGTGTGTGTGTGTGTGTGTGTGTAGAACCACAGGCAAATTCGGGCCTCCACCTCCTCCTCGTTTACTCTGCCCAGGGATTCACAGGCTCCGCCCCACTAGGATCAGAAACGGAGGCTGCCCCGGCTTCCGCCCGGCGTCTATATGTGGGGTCTAGGATCCGAATTTATGACCTTTGGCCTGCAAGGCAGAGGTTTAACCCCTGAGCCACCTCTCCAGCCCCAGATTTTTACAATTTTATTGCCTCCTTGGAAGAGAGGAACTATTACCAAGCATCATAAACCAAAATAAAGTCCCTTGTTCCTTTAAGTCCTTTGATTGTGAATTTATCGGCAACCTGTATGCAAATTGTGATATCAGCTTCTGTTAGATCCTGAGGGACACACCCATGAAATTCTGCAGACTCAGTCAAATCCCCCTTCTTTTCCCTGTTCTCATCAATTAATTATTTTAATATATGTGAAAGACTACATCTTGTATCTATGTGTTCATACGTGTGTGGGTGCACGCATGTATGTGGGTACCTGTGCTTATATGTATGTATGCATACAGAAGCCCAGACTCCTTCCTCATCAGCCACATCCTCAATTGCTTTTCCCTTCATGTATCGAGGCAGAGTCTCTCATCTGAAACCAGTGCTGCTGACTGACTAGTCTAGGAAGCCAGCGTGCCCTAGGGATCCCCTGTCTCTGTTTCCTAAGTGTTGGGATTACGAGAGGCCACAATGCCTGCCCAGCTTTTACGTGGGTCCTTGTGCTTGTCTAATCCACTGAGCCAGCTCCCCAATGCCTCCTCCTCCTCCTCTCACTGCTTTCACTGCCCTGACACCAGCAGCTCAGATACCTCCAGTCCTGGGACAGGACAGCCAGATGGGGCATGGAACCAATAGCCTGTAGGTTAGCACACTTGGCACACTGGGTGGCGGGTGGGGAGTGGGAGTCTGCAGAGAGAGAGTCCTGGGCTTTTTGGTGGCATCATGTGAACATTGGTGTGGCCCAGTGCCACACACATTCCATTTATTTATTTATTTATTTGAGAGAGAGAGAGAGAGAGAGAGAGAGAGAGAGAGAGAGAGAGAGAGAGAGGTTGATGGTCCTAAAGCACCTGTTGTGTTGGGTATTAGGCACAGGCAGAAGTGTGCTGCATCCCATCCTAACAGGATTCTAGTGACCAACAGGATCTCAGTGCTTCTCATACAGTTTGTTTTCTGGCCCCAGCTTGCATTCCTCAGAGCAAAGGAGCCAGTCGGAGCCACTGGCAGCTGACTTGGTCACTCACCAAGGGACCTCGGGCGAGTCTCTGTTCCTCTGAAGCCAGGGTCTGTCTTTGTTGCCCATGAATTGCAATCCATAGACTGCTTCCTCACAGGATCTGGAGGCTCTAAGAAGGTCACATGGCATGTGACTGCTCTGCCAAGCTCAGGGTCCACTTAGAGACACATGTTAAGCAAGAAACTGAAGAGTTGTGCTAGAACTTTGCATGGCCAGCAGCTACAAATGCACTATCAGACATGTACCACTACTAATCAGTCATCTGCCTATGATATCCATCTCTCATCTTTCATCTTTCTATCATCTAAGTATCTATCTATCTATCTATCTATCTATCTATCATCATCTACTAATCCATCTAGCAAATGTCCATGTATTCCTAGTACCCACATTTTTTCTATTATTTATTTCTCTGTCTTCTGTATCTATCAGTCATTGATCATCTATATCTATCTATCTATGTAAAAATTTTGCATAAAGAGGTTTGGTAGTGACCTTCAAAACTGTACAGTGAAGATTGTCTCTTGGGGGAGGGGCTCCAAGGCTATGTCCTACCTGCCAGTTTTCACTGGTTTTGGGCAGCCAGGAATTTGACCAACGCTGGAACATCCCTGACCCTTCTCTCTCGGGCTTTGGCATGTACTGACATGAGAGAGGGCCCACAAGTGCTGAGTGTCCAGTGGTACCTGGCATCTCCCTCTTCTCTCTGAATGTCCAGAGAAGCCTATGGAGGGCTGAGAAGCTGGACTTGATGCCATAGGCTACTTTGGGAAGTTGGTTTGGAAACTGTAATGTTTGACTGGTCCAACACTTGAGTCAAAGAGACTGTTTGGTAATACCAGCTGAGGCTCTGAAAGCTGTGTCCATTATGGGAGGTGAGCCTCAAAGGGGAGGTGATACCCCTTGGTGGGTATCTGGGAGAGCAACCATCTCCTGGGAGCATCTCCTAAAAGAGGGTTGGACCTGGGTACTGCCCACATACCCCAGGTGTAGGCATGATAGATTGTTGTGTGGAGACCATGAGGACTGAGTGAGTCTTGCTGTCCTGGAGACATGGGCGTCCTGAGGTCCCCTGAAGTCCCCTTTTACCATCTCTCTTCCCTTCTGGCCTTGGTGTTCTGACATCACGTTATATTCTAGGAATGAACATAGGAGTATTCTTCAGGGTCTAAGTTTCTCTCTGTCACCGTCCGTGCCCTCGCCTCCCCTAGGAGAAGTCTACTCAGGGCTCTCATGTACCCCATACTGACTTCAAACTCTTTAAGAACCCAGGACTTTGTGCATGCTAGGCAAACTCTCAACAAACTGAGCTACAACCCTCTATCTTGTTTATTTATTTTGTTGTCATTGTTTGGTTTGGTTTTCTTCTTGTTTGAGACAAGCTCTTACATAGCTGAGGCTTGTCTTGAACTCGCCATGTAGTTAAAACAGACCGGGGCTCCTCGTTCTTCCTGCCCACTCTCCCTAGTGCGAGGATTATATGTGTGCACCACACATATGTGTGCGCCAACGACTGCGGTTCCTCTTCACGTTGCTGGTAAATACATGACCAAACAACTTAGGGCAACAAGGTTGGTTGTTTTTTTTTTTTTTTTTTTTTTCCTTCCTTGCTTATAGTTCTTTATTTTGCTTACAGTTCAGTCCAGCTTGGCAGGAGAGTTCATACCAACATCAGGGGCTGAAATTACTGGTCACAACATAGCCACGTGGATTGTTGAGAAAGGGAGAAACTTTCTTACTTGCCAGTCTGTGAGTCTTCCAAAGTAGCCAAGGTATCAAACCCTCTCTCTCCATCTTACCCACCTGCCCAGGGAATAGTCCTCCTGCCACGAGCTGGGTTTTCCCACATTAATTACACAATCTCTCTAGGTTTACAGGCTGATTTTTAGTTTGTCCCAATTGCTGAGTCTTCATGTGTGCCCAAAGCCTTCAATCATGTTGATCTCTGTGTCTTAATGAACACACTCTTTGTTTTATTTGGGAACAAAGTCTCTGGCAGCCTAGGCTAGCTAGCTAGGCTGCTGTATACCACTTGTGTAGTAAAGTTGCAGTGAAGGTCTCTCTCCTCTTTCTCATCCTCATCTTTGTCTTCCTCCTGCTCTTACTTTTCCCCTCCCCTTCCTCTTTTCCCTCTCTCTTTCTCTTACTGAAGATCTGACTATGTAGCCCAGGCAGAGTCTGACCCACCCCTCCAAGTACTGGATTACAGGCTCTTACTGCCATCATCCCCAGCGCCAGCTTCTCTGTTCAAGATTCCTCCAGAGTGACTATGAAAACTGGAACTTCTGGGCCATAGATGATGTTTGTTTAAGGGCTAGGGAGATGACTCAGGGGTTAAAGCTTTTGCCTCCCAAGCAAAAAGACCTGAGTTCAGATCACACATTAAAAAAAAAAAAAAAATGCTGGGTAGAAATGGTGGCGGCTTGTAATTCCATCCCTGGAAGGTAGAGCAAAGCAATAAGGAGGTGGTAACCTAGAATGATACCTGATATCACCCTTGGACTTCCACAGGTACACACACACTCAAGTACCCTCTGGTACACACATATGCACACACATGCAAAAAAGAGATGTGTGTTTAAGCAGACCACAAATTCTTTTTTTTTTTTTTTAATTTTTTTATTATTATTATTATTTATTCAACTGTGTGCATATGCGTGTGTATGTGTGCGCGCGCGTGTGTCTGTGTGTGTGTGTCTGTGTATGTGTAGAACCACGGACGAATTTGCGAACCACCATGGACGCCTCCACCTCCTTCTGTCCCGGATTCACAGGCTCCGCCCTACCAGGACCAGAAGCGCAGGCCGCCCCCACTTCCGCCTGGCATCTATACATGGGATCTGGGATCCGAACTCAGGACCTTCTGCCCGTAAGGCGGAGGCTTGACCCCTGAGCCACCTCTCCAGCCCAAGCAGACCACAAATTATACCAGCAGTCTCAGTTAATAACGACATGAGACCACTGACATGTGCGCTATTAATCAGCATTATTGCGCGTATCTGTGATGTCGGAGTCAGGAGGACAGCCATCCAAGGGCAGGTCCTTCATGAGGAGCAGCCTGCTCCAGGGGTCAGCACAGAGACCAGGGGTCAGCACCGCTTCCCTGAGGCCATGAGGAGGCAAAGAGGCTGGGGCAGGCCAGGTAGGTGGGCCCTGGTGCCCTGGGGCCTAGGTCAGCAAGACAAGAGCTTAAAGATGTGTGCCCGGAGCCAAGGTCACAAGGCCCACAAAGAAGGCCTTGAGCATCCGAGCCCAGGGGTCCAGGTGCTCCAGAAGCTGAGGCATCTGTCAGGGTCCCCCGCTCTGCATCTCCCAAGGAACTGCGCCAGTATGGTGGTCTCAGACTACAGTGTGCTCTCACAGCGGTGGGGGCTAGAAGCTGCCCTTGCTCTGCCAACCTTGGGGGAGCAGTCCTGCTCCTCCCATTCTCTAGCTGTTCCCGGCGTGCTTAGGCTTGTCCCTGCACCCCCAAATCCCTGTCTACATGGTTGTGTTTCCTTTCCTTTTAAAAACTTTCATTCCATTTACGTACTGTGTGTCCTACAGTGCATACAAGGTCCTGGTTTCTGTCAGCACTGCAACAACAAAGCAGTAAAAACAAAACTCAGGAAAGGTCGGGAGGCAGTCATATGACATGGGCACCCATCTAGACTTTCAAAAAATCCAAATTAAAAGAAGCACCACATCACCCAAGTAGACCACCTGCAGCTGGTGTGCATCCAGGTGCCCTTTGCCCTCTGCTCTGGGCATTGCAGCCGTGGCTCACACCAGCCAAGCTCTGCCTTCTGCAGCTCATTCAGTCCTCAACCCAACCTGCAGGCGGCATCTAAGTAGATGTCCACAGGAGAGGTCCCTTTCTGCTCAAGAGATAATCAGGTGCGGCTAGGACTGGTTTTCTTAATTAGCCCATAATCATTACACGGGTTTCATTAGGACAGTTTCATGCACGTGTGTCATAGGCTTGGATCATGGCCCTCTATCTCCCTGTCTCTTGTTCCATCTTTCTCCCAAATATCCCCATTTTTATTTTTTAAAAAAATCATTTTGCCATGGCACCCCCCAGGCAGCCAGAGGACAAATGTTCTTTCCCTCCATCACATGCAAGGCCTGAGCATAGGTTTCCAGGTTTGCACACAGGGTGCCTTTGCCCACTGGTTCATCTCACCACCTCCTTGTATGTATATATATGTACATATTTAAATCTAGATTCTGCACATGAGAGACGTGTGCAGTATTTTCCTTTCAGTGCCTACTTGTTTTGCTTAACATGATGAGCTGTAGTCTCATCCCCTTCTTTTTGGTAAGTGACTTGATTTCAATCATTTTATCTTTTTCTTTTCTTTTTTCCCTCTTTCTCTCTTTCCCTCTTTCTCTTTCTTTTTCTCTTTCTTTCTTTCTCTCTCTTTCTCTTTCTTTTTCTCTTTCTTTCTTTCTCTCTTTCCTTCCTTCCTGCCTTCCTGCCTTCCTTCCTTCCTGCCTTCCTTCCTTCCTTCCTTCCTTCCTTCCTTCCTTCCTTCCTTCCTTCCTTCCTTTCTTTCTTTCCTTCTTTCTTTCTTTCGACTATAGCATGTCCTAGGATGGTCTCAAACTTCCTATGTAGCCAAAGCTAATCTTGAATTTCTGATATTCTTGCCTTTACTTTCCAACTCCGCCATGCTGGGGACATAGTTTTAATCTGTTTGGTCTGTGTGTGTGTCTGAATAAAATTTTATTGTGTTCTAGGTAAGATAAGCTCACTGGTACAATAGTGGCATGACTGTTATGGGGGGGTAATCAACCATTTTTTGACTGAATTTGAGATCCCTACACAGGTGGAGATTCATAACCTAGTCAAAATTCTATAGCTGGGGAGGTCATGGGCTATGGTGGGAAGACCTACTAATGTTGCTTGGCTTAACGGACACGTGTCAAGTATGTTTATGTCCATAGATTAGTGCTGCTTCCAGCCTCAGTTGAGAAGCTTCTTTTTGTAGTGGGTGATAGTTAATTCAGAGACTCCTCACTGGTCAAAGTGCTGAGAATGACTGACTGTTGAGTGTGAACCCTAAACGAGACATCTATATCCTCCTCTCTAAAGCTCAGAGGACATCTCAGAAGACAAGTCAGAAAGAATAAGAACTGGAGGATGGGAGGGGTGCGACATGTCTTCTGGACATGACACAGCTGTTGCCCTCATGACCTCACACAGCTGGGGGAGGGAGGGCTCAAGGCTCTGCCTATAGCCAAAGCTCTTGGCAGTTGATGGCTCCTGGCAGTCACTTTTTTTTTTCTTCAGTGAAACAGCCATTGGTAAGTTGTTCATGCTTCCATATTCACTCCCATTATCCTTTCTTCTCTCCAACTCCTTAGCTCTCTTTCCTTTTTTTTTTTTAAAGTCCCCCCTCTTGTCTTTTTTAAATGACCCACTGAGTTTAATGTTTGATGAACTTGAGTGTAAGACTATTTAAAGAAGCACAAACAAAAAAAGTGACTCTCCCAGGAACATCTGCTGCCATAGCTTTTCAGTTATGGGCAAGGCCTCCTAAGCTGTGTGTGTTCCTTTCTGGGTGCTCCGTGTCACTCCTTTGGTCTATGCAGGCATGTTCTGTGCCAGTACACGTTGTCTTTGTCACTATGGCTCTGTAGCCCAGTTTGAGGTCAGGTATTGTGATGCCTCTGTGAAGCAGAATCTGAACTTTAACTGTACAATTTCCAGGCTAACTAGTCTGCCCGAGAGTGGGTTGGGAATTCTGGGTGACTTTCTCGCTAGCTGTTTACCTGACCTTCAGGACCGTGTGTACCTTCTGTAGGCCCTGCAGACCTCAGCCGCTGCCCACTGTCTCTGAGCCTGAGTGCTGGCTTTCATATGGGTCTAGGGCTTTCTGGCTTGCAACCTTATAGGGACCTTATAGGGACCTTTGTGCCTTCCAGGGCTACGTGCCCTAGAAAGTATCTTACTTAAATGCAGTTTTCGCTGCTTGGGAGGAGGGCGGTGGTGCCCATGAGCAGTGCTTGGAGTGATCGTATTCCCAGTACCGAGGGAGGAGACCTTCCAGGCCTGCACCGCAGATATATTCTCACCCTCCCTCCTTAATGTTCTCAAACATCAGGCAGCTAGGGGGAAAAGCTGCATTTTCAGATGCAAATTTCTCTCTGAACCGCGGAAGCTTTAAAACCACCAGATGAAGTATAGAAAGAGCTTGACAATTTCTTTCAGAATTTTTCCTTCTTCGGGTTTAGAACATTACTTGTGAGTATATGTGTGTGTTGTGTGTGTGTGTGTTTTTTTAATCCTGCTATCATGAGCAGCAGGTAGCAAAATGTTGATCTTTAATGTGTTAGTAAAACAGCATACATTTGAATATTGGCTTTTTCTGCCATCTGTACCAGTTGACACTGTTTTTCATACCAGCTTATTACATTTCTTGTACAAACATACTTTTGGGTGTCTGTTGATTTGTGCTATAGTTGCTCTGGGATTTGTGTTAAAATAGCATTTTAAAACTTATAAAATATTGCTATTTTTTCCTTGCTTGATTCTTTGTCACTTGACAGGCTCAGGAGCAGCATGTATCTCCCAAGGACTAAGCTGTCAATCGCTCTTCAGGGACAGGGACTGGGGCCAGGATTCTCAGGAAGCTTAGGACAGTTGGGCACCCTGGAGGTGCTGACTTTGG
The DNA here is from genome assembly GCA_023101885.1 of Typhlomys cinereus. NCBI lineage: Eukaryota > Metazoa > Chordata > Mammalia > Rodentia > Platacanthomyidae > Typhlomys > Typhlomys cinereus. The sequence goes on along the minus strand of JALPQD010000569.1, from coordinate 340,707 downwards.
GCTCCCTAGGGGCAATTGCAGTCTCCAGGGCTATTTTTAACTCTTAATGAGAAAAGAAAGATGGGATGGGGAATTGTCACAAAGCTGATTCCCCCTGCCCCCTAGTGCTAGAGATCAACCCGGGGCCACTATATGCTTTCTTTCTCTACCTACACACACACACACACACACACACACACACACACACACACACACATACCATTGAGTTACACTGTTTTGAGACAAGGCTCACTAAGTTGTTAAACCTCAAATTAGCCCAGACAGACCTCGAACCTGTTATTGTTATTGTCTTGCCCCAACTTCCCCAGTATTTGGAGAGTTCCTGCAATACCATGCCCCTCAATTGTCTGTTTTACTTCTGAAATAGCTTTCTTTAACAAAACTATGAGCTACCGTTCCTATGCTGACTTGGTTTGAGGGTAATTTTGTTGACCGGCAGATCCCACAAATCTGGGGGAGGGGGTCCTTAGTACAGAGCGCAGGAGAGAGCAGTTCGGTACTCTGCAGAGGTTGGTTGGGGTAGGGGCACATTGAGGGGCTGGGACGGGGCTCTGGGGGAGGCTCCTCCACAGTGGAGGGAGCCTGCAGCCCGCTGATGCCTTGGCGAGGCGTTCCAGCACTCTAAAAAAAAAAAAAAAATCTGTGCAAACTGTCACAGATGGGAGGAAGAGCCGGCATTCAAATTGGAGGCTGTTTCCTAACACGTTAAAGACTCGTGTTTTTACTCACTGAGGCGCAGGCAAGCAAGACGAGTCTTCTTATTGTGAAGATGGAGCAGGCAGCAGAGGCACCCGGCTTCGGATCAGTGCCAGGTGGGCAAGGCACTGGCACCTCTTGTTGTCTCCTCTGTCCCCTTGTCTGAGGCCGTCAGGGTTGGACACAGCTGTCTTCTGCCCTCAGGGGCTTAGGGTGTCACTGAGACCCTCCCTTCACTTCTGGCCTCTGCTTGGCTTGCATTTCTTTGTTGCGACCAAGAAGAGTCTGGCCCCCTGATCCTGATGTCCAGGGATGATGAAGGCGATGTGGACAGGCAAGACTTGACATGCCAGCGTCTGTGCCAAGCACCCTTTGGGCTTCGGTGCCAAGTCATCCAGAGAGGCATTTCAGGTCATTTTGCAGAAGGGGAGACAGAGGCACAGAGAAGTTAACGCGCCTGCCTGGGGTCACACAGCTAGAGTGAGGCTGTGCCCAGGCACAGAGCTCATTCCCACCCCATCTCTTACTCCCAGCCAGCAAGACTTCCTTACTCCTCTGGGTTTCCATAGTTAATGTTTCTTAGTCTTTCTTGAGTCCTAGCCCAGGTACAGCCCAGGTTCAGGGCAAAAGCGTGGTTTCCATGGGCCTAAAATGAGCTGAAAAGTCTCTGTAAAGGATTTGTTATTTTTTAATTTTTTTTTTTTTTATTTTGAGACAGGGTGTCATTTTGTAACACAGGCTTGCTTCAAATTCTTGCTTTCTGCCTCGGTCTCTGAATGTTGGGTTATATGCTAGACAACACGGGCAGCCCGTGACCTAACTTTTACTTTTGCAAAATAGGGCACGAGGTGGGCACCTGGGTGAGGAGATTCAGCACTTAACAGGAAAGATGGAGAACGTGACAGACGGAGCAGACAGGTCTGGTCAGGCCAGTTCGTGGCCTGTGGCGAGGCTGTCCGCAGCTCCCAGGATGTTCGCTTCTTGATGCGCTTGCTCCGGGTAACAAGGATCCTCTCCCTGCCACCTTCCTAAGGAGCCTCGGGGCTGGGCGTCCTCTGCTGGCCAGCGGTGGTAATGCATGTGAAGGTACACCGTGTGAGAGGCCTTCCAGAGTGGGGAGAGAGCAAGCTGGGCAGGGAGGTGGGGACCTCCTCCCCTTGCTTCAGGCGGCTTACCCCGGAGATAAGACCGATAAGACCCGGGAAGGGATTCCAGAATCTGGTGTGTGAGCCCCTTGGGGCAACACTGTGAGAAGAGTCCTGCAGGCAGCAGAGACACTTGCCAGCCCCCCCCCACTCCATCCCACACCCCAGCACCTGACAGGCCTGTGTGAGGCTGAGAGGATTTGAGGCTTGGTCCTAGTACTGGGATGAGGGCTTCACATGTAGTCCGCACTGGCATGTAACTCACGATCCTCTGGCCTCCACCTCCTGAGAGCTGGGATCACAGGTATATGTCACCACCCCAGGGAAACACTCAAATAAAACATATTCTCTCCTCTGCCTTCCATGCCATAACCAAAGTCCTGGAAACCTCACTGTTTTTCTTGGCGAGTTTGGCAGTCAAGTCTGGCCTGTCGCCCATCCTCCTTTGATTCCCTCCCCTTTTCTGCCTTCCCTGAGACACAGCCCTCCAGGGATTGCCGGGGCCTGGGGCAGGTTTCCCAACCTGGGTGCTGTTGACACCTGGCCCCTTAGCTGTCTCCATCTGACCATCCCCTACGTGGCTGACTGTTCAGCAATGTCCTGGATCTGAACTCACCCACTAGATAACCAGAAATACTCCTCCCTCTGCTGAGAGCGAAACATGCCTCCAGGCACTGCTAGGTGTCCCTCAGGGAGTAAAGTCATCCCCAGAGTCCCCGTTTACCTAGGGTTGCACAATTCAGAGACCAGCAGAGGCACCAGCCACAGGTCGGGGATTGTTAGAACTGGGGATCCCGGAGGGCTAGTTCCACAAAATGTGAGCAGAAGGGGTCCAGGCTCTGGGTGAACACACCTCCTAGGCAGGGAGGTTATACTATCTGCAGGCACACCCCACTAACAAAGCCCCCCAGGAGGTCTTGGAGCCTATCGTGTGCCACCTGTGGTGTGCCAACTGTGACAATTCAAAGTGATTTGGAAACAGTTGCAGCCCAGCCTGATGTTGGTGGCAGGAGAGTTACAGACCCACCTGGATTATACAGAGAGACCCCACTCAAAATAAGGAAAAATACATACTTAACCCGGAGCATGGTGGGAGACACCTGTGGGCCACTGAGGGGAAGAACTGTGTTCAAAGTTCAAAACCAGCCTGGTCGACAGAGTAAACTCAAGGAAGGTCCTCTGGGAGACAGCAACATTCTGAAAGAGAGAAAGAGAAAGATGAATGAAAGAGAAAGAAAGAAAAAACAAAAAGAAAGGGGAATGAAAAAGAAGAAAGAGAAAGGATAGGAGGCAAGAAGGAAAGAAGGAAGGGAGAAAGGAAGGAAGAAAGAGAAAAGGAGAAAGGAAAGAAAGCAAAGAGGGGAAAATTAGTCTCCAAAGCCCCTGCCTGGCCTGTGATGTCACTGGTTTCATGTGTTTTATTATTATTATTATTTATTCAATTGTATGTGTGTGTGTGTGTGTGTGTGTGTGTGTGTGTGTGTGTGTAGAACCACAGGCGAATTCGGGAACCACCATGGACCACCTCCACCTCCTCCTTGTTTACTCTGCCCCGGGAGCAGGCTGCTTCCGCTTCTGCCTGGCATCTATACGTGGGGTCTAGGATCCGAACTCAGGACCCTCCGCCTGCAAGGCAGAGGCTTAACCCCTGAGCCACCTCTCCAGCCTTGGTTTCATGTGTTTTAATTTACTGTGCTTTGAACATGTCCCCCAGAGCTCAAGCGTTGGGTCCCCAGGACCGCATGCCCGAGTGCTTGGAGGTGTGGAGGAGCTGGGGTCAGGACCCAGCGGCATGAGCAGCATCGCCACAGCAGGAAGAGCCTCGGGAGCCACCCAAGTTCAAACTGACCTTCAGTGTGGTTCCCCTGCTTCAGACTTCCCAGTGTTGGGGTGACAGGACATGTCACTTCCTCTGGCTTTTCCACGAGACTCTGGCCTGTCCAGCCTCTATTCTGGCCCGACTACATGCCTCTGTTTCTCTCTCACACACACTCACGCACGCACACACGCGCACACACACACATACACATTGTCAGGATCTGTGGGGCGGCCAAGGGTGACTTCCAGAATCATCCTGGATTGCTTCTACCTCCTTTGTTTGCTTGCTTTGGGATTTCCTGGGCAGAAGTGCTGGCAGCCACCATTTCCGCCTGCCATTTTTTGATGTGGGACCCAGGATCTGAACTTAGGACCTTCTGCTTGTGAGGCAGTGTTTTAACCCCTAAGCCATCCTTCAACTGGGAGAGCTTCTGCCCAATTCTTTCACCTGGGGTTCCTTAGGGTACTTTAGACTCAAGCATCTTCCCCCTCCTGGTACAGGCAATGTCCAGGTGTTTGGCCAAGAGGCAGCTGCCACTTCTCCCCCTCTCCCCCTTCCCCTCCCCTTCCTTCTCCCCTTCCCCTCCCCTTCCTTTTCTCCCTCCCCTCCCCTTCCTTCTCCCCTTCCCCTCTCCCTCCCTCTCCACTCCCCTTCCCCTTCCTTCTCCCCTTCCCTTCCTTCTCCCTTCCCCCCTCTCCCTCTCCTCCTCCCCCCTCCCTTTCCCCCTCCTTCTCCCCCTCCCCCCTCTCCCTCTCTCCCTCCTTCTCCCCCCCTCTTTCCCTCTCCCTCCAGAACTTCACTGGTGTAGGAATCCCAGATCCTGGAAGCCAGGCCCTATCACATTGCAACTTTTCATTGGCCAGATGAGTTTACTGTTCCTTAGCCCTGTCAATCACAGAATTGATAGAATGATAGAATGCCATTCACCCATTGGTTGAGCGTGGAAGGATTGGGAGGGAAACGGGGGCTACCATAACCCACAAGGACCTACCTAGTGATTCAGGGTGATTGGCTGGCCCAGGAAGCAGTGGGTCCTCTCAGGTTGGCCTCCCCGCCCTCTCCCCCCCCCCCCCCCGAAACTTAGAGTGCAGACTTCCACCTTACACCGATGTATGCCTTTGGTTCTGTCATATAACCCATAACACACAGTGTCACTTAAGCCCTGTTGCCATCCAAAAGAGGAGATGTTGAGGCTAGTAGAACAAACTAAAAGGAGACAGGTGAGATGTGTCCACCTGTGGTCCCTTAGGAGGCTGAGATGGGGGACTGTGAATTTCAGGTCAGTTTGTCTGACACTGGGAACAAAGCAAGAGGAAACCAGAGGGCGTCAGGAAGCTTGAGGTACTGGGGAGGAACTGTCCCAGCCCTTGCCCCCTCCCTATCACTGGATTAGTATTTTTTGTTGTCTATTTTGTTTCAGCTTTGAAACAGGGTTTTGCTGCATCACCCTGGCTGGCCTTGAACTTCCTGTCCTCCTGCCTCTGTATCCTGAGTTCTGGGATGGCAGGCATGTGGCCCCACTCACAGCCACTAATATGATTTTGATTTTCGTTAGATGACAGTGTCATTTGGGCTTTCTAATTTGGGGGCTTTTTTGCTTGTTTTTCTGGGGATCGAACCTCTTACATACTGAGCAAATGCTTTCCCACTGTGTCAGGGCCCCAATGCTAGGCTCTCTAACTCGTAACAGAGCATTCTGACCTGGAATCAACGGGATGCCCTCGACCCTTGTTGCCGTTTGACTGAAAATCATGACAAAGCAGTATATGGGAGCAAAGGGTTTGATTCTGGTTTATGATTGTCCAGTCACGTTTCTTAGTTTTGCTTGACAGGAGAGCTCATAATAGGAGCCACGAGAACTGGCCACACCATTGCTACTGCTGGGGGGGGGGGACAAACCTCATTTGACAGACTGTAGATCTATCCAAATATTCTGGCGAATGGCAAAGCATCGAACCAGCTCCCTCCATCTTGTCCACCTGCCATATTTCACTGCCATCGACTGGGTTTTCCCACATCAATCTGACCATCAAGAATTTGCCTAAGCTGTCAATTATTCCCAGATGTGTCCATAGCTCAGCCTTCACTTGTCAAGTTGACACGTGTATCTAACAACCACAACCCTCATGAAAACTCTCCCTGAATCTTGCTGGACTCCTCCGCTTCAGTTTTCTCATCTGTAAAATGGGGGTGATGACCAGACCTGTGTAGTGAGTGGCTGCTCTGATTGAAGGGGGTCGGTACTGAGGAAGGGGCATTAAAGGCTCTAGAGGGGGGTCCTCTGTAGGGCTTGCAGCCTGCTCATCTCTGCCTGGGAGTCAGTACCAGATCTGCCACAACAAGCCCGAGGCCACATCTTCAGCCCTAGATAGAGAGAAAACTCCGGAGCAGGGCTGGCATGAGTTTCCAATAATTTATCAAGAATCAAGAGCCAGATTTCCTTTGGGAAATATTAGTCCTCAGGTTTACAAAGTGCCTGGGTTGTAAATACCCATAAAAACGACAATTTGTTGGGCCATATTTATTCCGAAGCCAGTCAAAAGATATTAGCATGTTGTGACTGCATAAATCTGCCAGCTCCTGAATTCCTGTGTGCTTCCAGCATGTTCTTCTGTCTGGGCATAAGCAAGCAGGCCAACCAGCCAGGCTGACCTGGCGTTCACACTGGGTTGGGGCTGGGACCTGCAGATGGAGAGAGCAGGCCCCAGCCCCAGCAAGAGAGTCTTTAAGTCCAGGAGAGCAACACGATCTGACCTGCGCTGAGGCTGAACTGGGGTCTGAGCCAGGCTGCGGATGGTGGCGCAGGCGACCATAGGATAGCACCTTCCTGGAAGCAGACCCCTAATCCCAGAGGACCTCGCTTTGCCCCTCCCCACACCCTGCCTTCAGAGACACTCTCCTTTCCTCTCCCAGATCCTGAGTGCTACTGATTGACGGTTGAATGTCACTTAGAGGTCCGTGTGTTAATGCTTGGCCCCAGGGTAGTGCTGTGGGGGAGGTAGTGGAGCCCTGAAGACTTGGGAGCTTGAGGTCAAGGGGTTATTCCTCCTCTTCGGCTTTCTGACCATAGGAAAACAGCTTACTTGCTCCCTACATTGCCACCCAGAGCCCCAAAAGGCATGGGTCCAGCGCATTTGTCATGGACCCTGCCACGTCTAAGACTACAAGGAACCCTTTCTCGGGCATTCTGTGACTAGTACATGGCTAGGCCCACGGCTGTGCTGCCGGTAGACTCCCTCCCTCACTCTGTGCTTCCTGACACCTGCAGCTAGGTCTCAATTCAACTTCTTTACTCCCTGAGCTTTGGTAAACTGAAGGACACCCACATTTCCTCTTTGTTTCTGTAGGATAGAGCAGAGGTAACTGCTCAGTTCCCCCAGGCTTTGGAGCACCCAGGACAGAGCTGAGCATATGCCCCGCCCCCTGGCAGTCCTCTGCCTGCGTCACTGCTAAGGAAAACAACACAATACTGAAGGTCACATTCACCACGCTAGACTAGGTCAGCTGCTAGTACAACTCATGCAACCTCTCTGGGTGTAGGATCATCTTATTGATTGTATGGACATAGGGAAATGGGTTCGGAGGACTTGCGGATATACAGAGTTAACGTTGGGGTTATGACTCCAGTGGTACAGCCTTTGCCTAGAATCCACCAGTGAGGGAATGGGGTGTGGTTCAGTGTTAGTGCATTTGCCTAGAACTCACCAGGGAGGGGTGTGGCTCAGTGCTAAAATACCTGCCTGGAACCCACCAGGGAAGGACTGGGGTGTGGCTCAGTCGATTGTGCTTGAGGTTCTGGTTTGAGCCTCGAGACTGTGTTCAACATGGTTTTGAGTCGCTACTCTTCTTGTTGCTGTGACAAAAATATTTGACAAAAGCAGCTTAAGGAAGGGCGAGCTCATCAGTTTCAATCTGAGAAAGGAGACTGTCCATCGTGGTTAGGACGGCATGGTGGCGGGGGAGGGCGAGGCAGCTGGTCACAACCTGCCACAAGCAGGAAGCAGAGAGATGGCTGCCTGTTCTTCTTCCCTTTCACCAAGTTTGGATGGGTAGCCCAGGCTGAAAGTGGGTCTTCCCTTCTCAGTTCAGTCTCTTTGGAGATGCCCGCACAGACGTGCCCAGAGGTGAGTCTTTCACACCCTTGTCAAAACTAGTCTAGTTGACAAAGAAAACTAGTCATCAGACTTAAAAACCAAACCAACCAAATATGAATTAGGAATGCTGCAGGAATGTACCCCAACTCTGGAGATCCTGGCCCAGTCTGTTTCTGCATTCTTGCTTTGGAAAAAACGGAGTTAATGAAATCTAGATATCTTGGTTCTTTGAGGGGCTAGTGAGATGGCGCAGTGGGTAAAGACACTGGCAATCTGAGTTAGGTCCTTAGAAACACACAGTAGAAGGAGAGAACTGGTTTCCGAAAGTCGTCCTTTGACCTCCACACTCATGCTCTGGGGGCCACATGCAAACCTTCTCTCTCTCCTCATACGTAATAGTTAGATACAGATGTCAACTTGACAGCTGAAGGCTTCTGCTCTGGACATATTTGTAACAAAGTAGTTTAAGCCCAAAGCAAGTCTGCAGGAGATTGTCTAATTGATGAGGGAGAACTAGCACATGACAGGTGGGACCATCTCCCAGGTAGGTAGATCAAATGGAGGAAGCTGGTTAAGAAAGTTTGGCACTTGGGGGCTGGAGAGATGGCTCAGGTGTTAAGCCTCTTCCTCACAAACAGAAAGGACGTGAGTTCAGGCCCTAGCTCCCACATAAAAATGCCAGGTGGAAATGGGACTTCCAGTTCTGGGAGGTAGAGCCTGGGAAATCCCAGAGCAAAGTAAAAAAGGGTAAAAACAACCCAGGATGTTTGCTGAAATCACCTGTGAGCCTCTACAGGCACACACAGTGCCCTCTGATGCATGCCACACACATGCACGCGCGCACACACACACACACACACACACACACACACACACACACACACGCATGCGCACAAAAAGAAAAAAGAAAGTTTGGCATTCTTCAGTGTATTTGGACATACATGCTGTCTGGTAAGGGAAGTTTCTCTGTCTCTCAACTGTTCTGTAACTATGGTGTGACCAGTTTCTTCGGCCCTTGGTATTGGCATGAGCTCTCCTACCAAGATGGGGTAAGAACTGTAGCCAGACAGTCAGACACTTGTAAGCCAGAATAAAACCCCCTGTTACTATAAGCTGTTTGGTTGTGTATTTATCTGCAACAATGCTGAGAAACTATAACGTCATATAAATAAATGAAAACACATTTTTAAAAATCTTGACTCTAGGGGCTGGAGAGGTGGCTCAGGGGTTAAGCCTCCGCCTTGCAGGTGGAAGGTCCTGAGTTCAGATCCCTAGATCCCACGTATAGACGCCAGGCAGAAGCGGGGGCGGCCTGCGCTTCTGGTCCTGGTAGGGCGGAGCCTGTGAATCCCAGGGCAGAAGGAGGTGGAGGCGTCCATGGTGGTTGGCGAATTCGTCTGTGGTTCTACACACACACACAGACACACAGACACACACACACGCGCGCGCACATACACATGCACATGCGCACAGTTGAATAAATAATAATAAAAAAATTAAAAAAAAAATCTTGACTCTATTTTCTTTTTCCTTTGAGACAAAGTCTTACTCTGCAGTCAAGCTTGGGGTCTGTTTCTCCTGTGTCCAACCTCCCAAGTGCAGGGACTGTAGGCATGTACTTACCACAGCTTCATACCATCCGGAGACCATTTGTGGAGATGGATGGGAGAAGGCAAAGATTTTAGGTCTACAGATGAGCTTCGGGCCAGAGCAGCAGTGGTGGGAAGCAGGACCAAGGGCACCAAGGTCATAAGGAGGTGCTGCCTGGCCAGGGGGTCCTTCTCTCTCAGACCCTCTTCTCTTGGCAGGACCACTGATGATTCCCACTCTGTCCTGCCCGTGGACACTGCGCTTCTGTTCCAAACAGTTCACACGCAGCCCTCCCAGTAGGCTGTGGATTCCCAGGAACACACATTTCCCTCACCATTTATCTCCTTCAATCTGAAACACAGACATGGGGGGTGTCCCAGGTAAATCAAACATATTTCCTGTCTCCCAAAATGGGTTTGCAAAGGCTTATTTCATACCATCACTATTTTTTTCTGTTTCAAACATTAAATCATAAAAGTATCGCCCATTTATTCCTCCACTTTAAAAGTAATGCCTTTCTTATGCACACTTCCGTGCGCCCAGTGGAAAGCTGTGTGCATTGTAAATCTACTCCTTTAAAAGGTTCTCCTTAAGTACATCGGTGACATAAATTGGCCTAGAGTAAATTTATTTATTTAATAGGTTTGTTCTTTTAACTGGTTTGATAGCCATTACTGCTCACTGCTTGGTTGGAGTGGGGGAGAGAGTCTGTATTAATTTCTCTGATTTATTTCTATGGTAGATATTTATGGAAAAGGTTCCTTGGGAATGAGGGTGACCGTAATTTATTAGTTTAGCAAGTTTATTCTTAAGTGGCCTTCGGGCGAGCCACATGGTGCTGGCAGAGACTGGGGGCGGGGAGTGTCTTAAAGTAGCTGAAGGTAGGAGAAGGGTGGGGCAAACACAGCGAGAAAATGTGGGAAACTGCTTCCACGCAAAACTTTTTCTCTTAAGTCCTAAAATAAAGGAGCATAATTATGCCGAAAGCTGGAGTGGCTGAAAATTGAAAAGGAAAGGGAGAAAGGAAAAGAGGAGGAGAGGGAAGAGGGGGAGGAAGGGAAAAGGAGGAAGAGGGGGAGGGAGGGAAGGAGGAAGGCAGGCAGGCAAGAAGGAAAGAGTCTCAAGAACTCCAGTGTTTTGGCAAACTGAAGCGGAAAGAGAACCTGCTTGTCGGGCCGTGTAAACTTGTTCGCTTTTGTGAATCTTGTTTGTCGCTCCTGATGGTGTTGGAGTGAAAGCAGACAGGCCCAGCTGGTGGAGCGAGGGAGAGAAATGCTGAATTTTTAGCAGTTCAGGTTTATTTTTAGACATTTAAGAGTATCTTTAGCTTCCCAGCAAATGAGCCCATCAGAAGACCACATATGAAATCATTAGAATGTGAAAATACAGAACAGAAACCAAGGCACCCCAGGACCAAACAGTGCCCCAGGGGCACCTCCTGCCTGGCACAGATGGGCTGAGCAAGCTCATGGCGCCCCATAGCCCAGGCTACTCAAATCTACCTGGAGAGGGTCCTAGGGCAAGCTGGCCACAGGGCACAGGGCACTGGGCCCGAGCTGTTGCCAAACACCAGACCTGTTGAATAGTGCTAGCCTTCTCTCCTTGATTAAAGCCTGGCCAGGCCTGGCCCAGCCTCGGCGGCAATAAACCCACCAGGGGATGGGTGCTGGCCAGCGTGACCTGGTACCTAGGATCTCAGATTAGGGCGAGGGCTGGGCCAGATTCCAGATGGGACTGCCACATCTTCTTCGGGTGTGTGGGACTGAGCACTGCTAGTCAGCTCTGTGCATGTCTGCAGTCATCACCGCCACATACCATAGAACTCTGGAACTTAGTCAATGGAACAGCCATGCCAAGGGCTCTGCGAACAATCCAAACTCCTCTCGGTGGCGGAGGATGTGTGGCTGAAGTGGCTATGGCCTTCAGTTTTTCTTTTTTTTTTTTCAGAGTTTATTTTTATTTTTTTTTTTTCCACTCATACAAACTTAATAGGTACCCCAGTCCCCTCCCTCCCTCCATCTCTCCCTGGTCCCCTTGTTCCCTCTGTCCTTGTCCCCTTCCTTTCCCCCTCTTTCCCTATCTCCCAGTGCCCCCTCCCCTCCAATCCCTGGAGCTATGGCCTTCAGTTTTGAGAGAGGCGGCAACCAGAGGCCTGGAGGAGAATGTGGGAGACCTTCAGGAGGCTCTTTAGGTCCCAGACCCTTCCTTCCCTGTCTGCCTTCTGTGTCAAGTGTCACAAAACTCAGCTCTAATAACTCATCTTCATGGGCCATGTTGGTGGGGGTTATCTCTATCTATCTATCTACCTATCTACCTACCTATTATCCATCTACCATTTATCAATCACCTATCATATATCAATCAATCTACTATCATCTATTTATTTTCTATCAATCATCTATCACCTAGCTACCTATCATTTATCTATTATCTATCATCTATCAACTATCTAACTCTATCAACAATCTATTTTCTGTCTACCACCTATCAGTATCTTTCTATCACTTATCCATCAACCATCTGTCTATCATCTATCAGTCATCTTTTATCTATCACCTGTCTATATTTTTCTACTAACACGTATCTATCAATCATTTGTCTATGTATCATCCATCTATTATCTATCTACTTTCTTTCTATCATCTGTCTAGACTATTTTCTGTCCCTCGCCCATCCACCATCCATCCCATCTTCTCTCTCTCTCTCCATCTGTCTCTCTCTCTCATGAATGTGCCTGCCCTTGCTCTTCAAATGCTCTCCCTGAACTGCAGGCTGTGATCCTGGGTGACTGCTTGGGCAGAGATCGCTTGCCTCCTCTGACTCAGCCAAATGTTTCCTTCAAGTTACACAGAGACTTGATCAGACACTTAGGGTCCTGTTCTATCCGTGCTGAATATTTATTTAATTTTTTTTAGAGAATTAAGGTAGAGTTTATTAGTAAAGAGAAAGGTTGGAACTCACGGACTCCAGACGTGGAGTGCCATGAGGAGCTAGGGCGCCTCCATGAGAAGCAGAAATAAAACAGAGCTCATGGCAATAGAGTGCCATGAGGGGCTAGGGAGCCCATGAGAACTCACAGTGCCTAGGCATGGAATTCATGAGGAGCAAGGAACAAGAAACAGACTCATGGCACTGGAGTGCCATGAGGGGCTAGGGAGCCTTCAAGAGAAGTAGGCAGCTGGAAATGGACTCATGGCACTAAAGGGCCATGAGGGGCTAGATCATCCCCGTGCTGAATATTTAAAGAAATTTTCTTGAACTAATACACTTGACCAACCTGACAACCCTTTGGTGGTCTATTGTTTGCTAACTTAAAACTCCTTTGGCTAGCCTGATGCAGGGGTGCATACCAGTGATGTCAGTACTTGAGAGCCTGAGACAAGAGGATTGTTGTGAGGTCAAGGTCCACCTGAGCTTAATTAATTAATTAATTATATGAGGCTGGGAAGAGAGGGAAAGGGAGGTTGAACAGGTACTGTGATAGAGATCAGAAGACAACTCTTGGAACCATCAGTTCTCTTCTGCTGTGTGAACTCCAGGGATTGAGCTAAGGTTGGTAGGATTGTATGTACATACCTTTATCAGTTGACCAGCTCACTGGCCCTTGATTTTTGAGATGAGGTCTTATTGTAGTCCTGTAGTCCTCGAATTCACGATGTAGCTCCTCCAGCTCACAGCGGCCAGCTGTACCGGGCATGGGAACCTCCCAACCCGTCCCCTGACTGTAGCGCTGATTTTCTAGCCCAGTCCCTCTGTCCTCTGTGCCTTGCTCTGGCTGTTGTTCTGCCTAGAAATTCTCTTCCCAGAACCCCACTGGACCCTCTCCTCACCTCACCTTCCTGCCTCCTTGAGGTGTATGTCAGGATGCTGGTCAACTGCTCCTCTCCTTGAGCAGAGCAAGAGCTGTGGGGGCAGGACCCTCTCTCCGTGGAGGTGTCCCAGCTGTGGGAGCAGCACCTGGCACTGACACCCAACTGTATGGAGCAGAAAGAAGGAGAGGCCGCCCCAGAGACTGGCCTGGTGGCGTGTGCCAGACACAAGAGTCCAAAGTCCACCCCACAGTTACTACCCAAATGACCATCTTATCTGAAATGACCCGACGAGTCTTGCCCTAAAAAGTCTTGATCATTAAAGTCAAACATTTATGGTTGTTTGTGGGGCTGATCATAGAGCCTCACACATGCTAAGTATGTATTGCACCAACCAACTGCGTCCATGTCCCGTGAACATTCTATTATTATTATCTCGAGATGGGATCTCACCGCGTAACCCAGACTGGCCTGGGAGTCATGATCCTCCTGCCTCACTCTCCCAAGTGCTGGGCTGACTTCCATGAGCATTAAAAAAACATAGTAGGCATGATGGTGCCTACATGTAACCTCAGCTCTCAGGAGACTGAAGCAGGAAGATCTTGAGTTTGTGTCCAGGTTGGGACAAATGGCAAGACTCGTCAAACAAGCAAACATGTTCTCGTCACAGATGCTTTGATTCCCTGGAGGGCAGGCCTGAACTTGATCTGAGTTGGGCCATGCTAGTACCTTGTCTCTCAACTTTGTGATAGACCATGTCTCACTGTTGCCAGCTGAACTGCAGGGGGAAGGGAGGAAAAGGTTAAAGAAATGTTTTCTTTACTCCTCCAAGACCTATTCCTGCCCTTTCTCATGGAGAACACCATTTGGATCTTAGCTGTTCCCAAAGGACTTGTGTGTTGAAGTCATGGTCCCCAGATGATAGTGCTGCGGGAGCTGGATGAACTGGGGTGAGACTTTGAAGGAGCCTGAAGGTCCCCGAGCCTTCTTTTCTCCCTGTGTTTTCTGGCCACCATGAGCTGAGAAGTTTTGCTCTGTCACACATGCCTCACCATGATGCTGACCTTAACCCCAGACCCAGAGCTGCAAGGCCATTGGCTGAAACCTCAAAGGAAAGAAACATTTCCACTGTCGTGACTGGATCGCATCAGGCATTTCTTCACGATGGTGGAAAGCTGATTAACATGGCCCCTAAGCTCTTCTTGGGGAAGTCATAGTTCCCCACTCAGCTCTTGTGCTGTGCGGATGGGGCCACATCTCATATTCCTTGGTCCTGACCAGAGAAGATGTTTATATGAGAACTCACCCCAGATTGAAGCTGAGTCCCAGGAAGAAGCTCTTGCTTTGGCAGGCCTGGGTGTTGGCACCAACCCTGAAGTAGCATGCCCTGAGCCTACCATCCTGAAGCAGACCTCGTTGTGGATGGGGAATGGCGGGTGAAGGGTTTCCCTCCCTCCTCGTGTCGCAGGAGTGGCTCATCTTGCTCCGTGCAGGTGGGAGGCCCTGGAGAACTACCTGCCTGTGCTGACCAGCGTTCTATACAGACACCTTTTACTGGGTTTTGATTGCTGGGTGGTCATTTGGCTGTTCCTTAGGGAGAAAACAGCCCTCCTCAGAAGTGTGGAAGCTCTTATTGCCTGGCACTTCAGGGCTTCAGTCACTGTCTAGCCTGTGGCCTCCAGCACATGCTCATAGGACCTTGCCAGACCCGGAGACTGTCCCTAAGAACCATCTAGCCACGTGGGAAAAAAAATCCTAGGGATGACAATGAAAAGGGCACGGTGGATAGAAATCAGCTTACTTCTTAGACTGGGTGCGTATGCACAACGGTTGCAGAAGCCAGGATCAGACTGCCAGCGTGGGCAGGTCTGGTGAGGTCCCTCCATCTGCCCTGCACCCCCACTCAGCAGGCAGAGTGCTAAGAGCTCTTTGGAGTTCAGTTCATAAGCAAAGCCCAATCAGGACAGTGAGTCCTCTAGAAGTCTGAATTCTTCTCATATTGAGGGTGGGGCTGCAGTACGGAGATTTCAGGGAGGCAAACCTTCTGTCCTAGCAAGGAGTTGGACTGGGTCACTGTTACGTGTGACGCTTTTCCTGGGGAGATGCCACACAAGTGTCTATTCATCTTAGAAAATCAATGACAGACCAAAGTAATGATTATACCAAAGTCCAGCTCGGCAGACCAATGAGCTTATTGGGAATACTTACAGGACCAAGAAAGCTCACTCTAGCCTGAGTGATGGCTCTGGCAAACTGCAGCCCTCAAGTTCTCTGAGTGACTTGTAGACAGCTCAGCCTCACAGAAAGTCTCCTTCAGACTCGCAGGCTAGTTGAGAATCTCATTCCAGCAGTCGTTTGCTGCTTTCTTTACCTTAGTGAGTGGGAGGCCTGAAGAACTTTTTGAGTCCTAATGAGTCTCTTTCCAAGATAGAATGTTTTTTACAGTCTTCAGAGCCTTACTGAGTCTCCCTCCAAGATGACATGTTTGAATTGCTATACAATAGAGATAGCTCAATCCCCAGTCTTAGATTAGCATTGAAGGCCTAACTTCCTACTGTGTTGTTTTGTACGCTTCTGCCCTGGTTGCTATAGCTATTGAGGGCAAAGATCAAGATGCCATCACATTGTGGATGGAGGAAAAATGCTATATAACAGCTGCTGAGCTGCTGCCCTGGGCTCTACTGTGCCTCTGTCATTAGTCAGGTCATCAAAGTGGCCCTGGGGGAACAGGTGTGACATGAGGATTGAATGTTGGCTTCGTGAATTTGCCCCAACAGTGCACACACTTGTGTATGCGCAGAGCTCAGCTGCCCATGTAGCATGTATTAGGTCAGCTCTGTAAGCTGCTGAGCAAATGTTTTCAGATTTAGGTAAAGGCCCCAATCTTGACTGTGATTTCATGGACTTTGTGTGTGTGTGTGTATGTGTGTGTGTGTGTGTGTGTGTGTGTGTACATGTGTGTATTTATACACATGCTAGGTAAGCATGGAATTTCAATCCCACCTAAGCCCAAGCTTCTCCTGTAGACTACCTCCTATACTATGCACTGGGCACCATCTTAGGAATTTTAGAGTCATTTTCCTGTGGTCCTCCTCTTCTCCCCACCCCCACACTGGCCTGCCATGACTATTAGGGCAAAGTTCCTGGTCCTCCTAGGCTCAAAAGGCTTTACAGGGTCAGGTTTATCCACTCCAGTCCCTGAAAGGAACACTACAGGGCCTGGGCCAGGGTTCCTGACTCTCTGGTGCCCTCTGCAGGATGGGAGGCCTCAGCTCCAGCTTGGACTCCCCGATCCTTCATTGTGTCCAAAGCACTTATTCTCAAGTCTAGTTCCTTAGTTCCACAGTGGGCTTCTAACCACACTGACATTCTAGATTAATAGGCCAAGAAGTGCTGAAGGGTAAGAGTACAAAGTGTACAGCCTGGTCCAAGGTGGTAGGAAACTGGAGTTTTATTTCATTTTAAGATAATATCAACTGGACTAGAACTCACTATGTAGATCAAGAATCATGATGACTCTCCTGTTTGTTTCTGGAATGGTGGAATAACATATAAACCACCACACCCAATGGAAACCAGAATCTTAACATAGACTTTCGTGAGCAAGGAAGTCTTGGGGGTGGGTTGTTTTGAGACAACGTTGGCCTTGAACCTTCATCCTCCTGATTCAGTTTCCTCAGTACTGGGATTACATGTGTGAACTGCTGCACCTGCATAATGGGGTTTCAGGTATCATCTCAGTCCACACTGGTTGGGATGAAGGTTCTGGGGGCTTACAGGATCTGCTAGAAACCTTTATAGTCAGTTGATCTTGGTTATTCATTTTTTAAAGCAAGTAAAGGAGATTCTTTGTCCCTTAGTGAAAGCAGCCATGAGGAAAGATGGTCTCGTTGTAGATGCTGCCCCTTATCTCAATATACCCAGACTTGGAGGATGAGGAGAATGTGAGACGCCAAGTTGGGCCTGGGGCCCCTTGAACTCTAGAAAGACCAGCTGTGGGGCCCAGGCTCAGCCCCCCTGTCCAGGCCTGTCTGGTTGTCTTCAATCTGAGTCAAGGGGCACCATGTAGACTGGACCTTCAGGAAGTGGGGTAGGGGCTGATGGCAGGTAAGGGGTCAAACTGTCTCTAGTTAAAAATCTCTTACTATTAATTTGACTGGCCCTGTGACCCTGTGTTGTATCTTTACCCTTTGTGAACTTCTGTTTTGTTTTGTTGGTTTTTTCTTTTCCCCCTCTAAACCCAGGAGATTAGAATTGGAGATGCAGTTCAGTGGTAGAGCATTTGCCTGGAATGCATAAGGCCTTGGTTCTATTTCTAACACTGAATAAAACAAAAACAAAACTAGAATTAGGGGTTATGGAGGAGAAGGGCCAGAGGATATGCTTTAACATTCTCCAGGCCACTGAGGCTCAATCTTCAAATTCTTAAAAATGAACTCAGAGTGTTGTGTTATAATGCAAGTCTGTCAATTTTATGGAGGAAGACTGAAGCTGAGGAAGGAGGATCAGAAGTTCAAGGTTGGCCTGGAGGATTTTGTGATATGGATGTGGGCAAGTGGTAGAACACTTGCCTAGCTTGTGCAAGACCCTGGGTTCAGTCTCTGAAGAACGACTCATTAACTGGCAATAATAGGAACCAGGAACCACAGTTCTTCTGGGTATAGGGCCTTCTTAGGCACCTGGGCAGTCAGCAGGGCACCGCCAGAAGGCAGCCCAGAGCCAGCCTAGTTCAGTGCAGAGTGGAATTGCTTCATCTTTTGCTCTCCAGACTGTTTCAGTTTCTGCTGGGGACGGGGGGGTTATGGTGGAGCCGCAGTTGCTGATCTGGAAGGTTCCTGGCTCAGCAGGGCAGGGCCGTTTGTCTTCCCAGGGAGGTCTGTGTCCAGAAGAGGACACAAGCCAGTCAGGCATCAGTACCCTTCTAAGAGTCACTTGTTCCCTCCCTGCCTGTGGCAAGGTGGAGCAACAGTCAGCGCTGGTCTCCGTGTGTGAAGCGTGTAGCTGGGGAGTCATGGGCCTGGGACACTGATCCCGCCCATCTTCCCTGTCTTAGATCCGTGACAGAGAGTCATGACAATGCCATGCCTGTGAGGACGGTGCCCGCGCTTCATCCTGTGGTCTGGGCACTGGCAGGTCCAGAGAGGACAGTTAGCTAGGCCTCTTCAGAAGTGCTCTTGGGAGCCGGGCATCCTGGGCATGGCCAGAGGGTGGTCTTGAAGGTGGAGGACACTGGAGCTGCCATGTTGGAGTGCTCATTCACCCCAGCCGCCTCAGCCCTCGGAGAGGATTGGAGGGGCAGCCGAAGGGGAGATCTCCAGGCTCCGGGGGATGGAGCAGATGAGCGAGTAAGTGGGGGCATGTGGCAAGGTCTCCATGAGCCTAGCCTCCCCCCCCAGGGGCTTTCAGGTCAGCAGGGCTCTGAAGAGAGCTCCCAGGAGTGGGAATGAGGAACTTCCACATGAAAGACTGAAGGCGAGCCAGTACTTGGTGGAGGGAAGAATTTTGCTTTTGCCACCACTGAGATAAGAGGCAGTTGCTGAGGTGGAGCTCATAGCCCAGAGCAAGCGAGCTCATGGGGACATGGGGGCTGTCTTCTTCTTTTTTTTTTTTTTTTCCAAATTTCAAACATAGAAACTACTTTAAAAAAAAAAAGACCCGACCTTTACTCAACACTCACTGTTTGGAATTCTAAAATTTAAGGATCGAAGAGCTCCCAGGAGCCAGATAGGAAGCTCTGACGACAAAACAGAGCCATTAGATCAAAGAATCGGCTGGCCTCTTACAAATGTCTCTTCTCTCTCTCTCTCATCTGTCGCTCTTCCATGGCAACACTGGCCTCAGACTTCAGGGGGGCTCGACTCCAGCAAGAATGGATAAGCCAGTCAGCTTCTGGTTCTCTGGATCGGGGCTCACCTGCTCCACACTCCTGGGGCTCAGATCGCCACAGAGAGAGTTTAGGTCACCTTGAATCAGGGTCACGCAGCGACAGGTTACAAAGGAAACATACAGATTTCTCTTTCTTTGTCTTTCTTTCTTTCTTTCTTTCTTTCTTTCTTTCTTTCTTTCTTTCTTTCTTTCTTTCTTTCTTTCTTTCTTTCTCTCTCTTTCTCTCTCTCTCTTTCTCTCCCTCCCTCCCTCCTTCTCTCCCTCCCTCCCTCCCTCCTTCTTGACCTAAAGGAAGGACACACACACAATTCATTAGAGAAAGAAGAGAGTGAAGAATACACATGCGCACATGTGCATGGTGGAGGTTATAGGACAGCTTTCTGAAGTCAGTACTGTCATTCCCCTGGGAACTCCTGGGAATTGAACTCAGGTCGCCACATTTTTGAAATTTTTAAAAAAAATTCAATTGTGCGTGTGTGCATGTGTGCGCGTGTGTGTATGGTGTATGTGTGTGTGTGTGTGTGTGTGTGTAGAACCACGGGCAAATTCGGGAACCACCATGGACGCCTCCACCTCCTCCTTGTTTACTCTGCCCCGGGATTCACAGGCTCCGCCCTACCAGGCTCCCCCCCAACCCCCGTGGGGTCTAGGATCCGAACTCAGGACCTTCTGCCTACAAGGCAGAGGTTTAACCCCTGAGCCACCTCTCCAGCCCCACGTCACATTTTTGAGCGGGCGCCCTACCTACGGAACCATCTCGCCAGTCTTCAATCTTCTTTCTTAATACCAAAACCCTTCTGCATTTATAACATTTGCATGAGAATGATAAAATACCTGACATAAACAATTTCAGCAGTGGCAGTCTATCATAGTGGACAGGATATGATGGAACACAGGAGTCTGAAAGAAAGAAGCCAGGACAAGATTTAGCCCAAGAACCCCATGGACCTATTTCCTTCCATGAGGCCCCACCTTATCTCCTTTCACCTCCTCCCACTGGGAACCCATCGCTGATGCGGTGAGAGTCCTCAGGGTCTAGTCCTCTCTAGAAACACCATCACTGATACACCCCAGGCGGCTTTGCCACCCCAGGCATCTCTCCGTCCCACAAGTTGGGATTGAAGACAGACCATCACAGCTTCTATCCCCAGCAGGGCAGCATGACACGATTACAGTGTGTTTCAGGATCACACAAGCGAAAACAGGATGTAGGTCACTCCCGGAATAAGGCAACAGCACCGAGGGAGGACTGGGCTGAAGCCATAGCAGAGAGCTGCCAGGATTGTCTGAGGCTGCTGAGCACTTCGCTTGCTATGAAGGCGAAAGAAGTGACTGAATCCCCTTTTGGGGTAGGAGCTCGAAAACACACCATAGCCTGGGGTGATGGCTCAGTGCTCAAATCCTTTGCTTTGAAAGCAAAAGGACGTAAGTTCAGGTCCCCAGATCCCACATCAAATTGCAGGACAGATATGGTAGCAGTCTGTAATTTCGGTTCAGAAGGTGGAGCCTGGGAAACCCCAGAGAAAAGTAATAAGAAAGTAAAGCAATCCAGGATGATTTCTGATGTCACTCTTGAGCCTCCACAGGGACACACACTCAAGGTGCTTCTGTACCCACTCTCACACACATGTATACCCACCCACATGCAAGACACACACACACATACACACACACACACAAACAACATGTCAGACTCACATGGTCTAAGACTCAACTGTTTTCAGAAAATAATCAGAAGATAACTGTCCTATGGAGGCCGCAAGTTACCATGAGTTAAATTCATTTATTCCCTAAGAATCAAATATTAGAGATAAATATCACTTAAATTTTAATTAAATTGATCAACAATTTAAAATATTGTTTTTCATAGTTTATGGTTTCAACTCTGAGTCATGTTGCTCATGCTAAGTGGATTCTGAGATTTTTGTGTACTTATTTTGAAAAAAAAAAAATCTGTCCCCCTCAAGACCTCAAATCTTTTTGCTTAATTTTTGTTTATTTTTACTTGCTTGAGACAGGTCTGGCATGTAGCCCAGGCTAGCCCAGATTTCTCCATCCTCCTGCTTCAGTCTGCAGAGTGCTGGAATTACAGATCAGCAGCCCCAGGCCTAGCTTCTTGTCCCGCTTTTGATGAAACCGACTAATTATGACTAAGCCACTAATTAAAATTATTGTTTTTATTTCTTTTTATTTTGAAATTATCTCAAATTTATAGAAAAACTACCAAAATGGAACAACAAAATAAAATAAAATAAAACAAAACAAAAACAAAAAAGCAAACAACCCCACAAAGACACAGAGGGAGAATGTTTTATTAAAAAAAAAAAGGACGAAGATACCTCCATACCCTTCCCTCAGATTCCTTCATGTCTGTGTCATCACATGCTTGTTTATTTTTTCCTCCGCCTTGACAGATGGGAGGGTAGATGAGTTCCTTTCAGAAACTGTAAAAAGTTGCATGTATCATTCTCCAGTCTTCCGGAGTACGTCACTGTAGATTCCATAGAGGCAAAGACATTCTCTTACACAACCATAGTTCAGTTATCGCCCAAATCCTTCTCTTACCACACTGAGACTTCGTGAACTCGGTGGAAGGGACAGTTATCTAATCTGCAGATGACAGTCCCATTCCCATAAGTTGCTGTTTGGATGCTGGAGACCTATTCTACCCTGGTTACTCATCCAGTGACTTGGGACAATCCAGGAGCGTGGATTTCCACTCATGAATTCACCCTCCGGCTTGATCCACCTTTCTACACGGCACCAGGGATGGCGCTGGGGATGGTGCTGGAGCTGCAACCCAGAAGGGACTCCTACACAGGCCTCCCTCAAGACCACTCTGTCAGGTCATTGCCCTGGTGTATCAGTAGCCACTTCTGAACATACTGTGCGTGTACAAGTGCAGTCACTGATTGGATGACCAGAAAGACACATGGTTGCACTGTTGGTGACACGCTCATTGAACCTGTGAGTGGGTGAGGCAGGGACACTGCAGGGCCTAGTCAGAAAGTACACACGGGGTGGAGGGAGGGGGGTTTGGTGATGGTGGTGGGAGAGCAAAGCCACATATGAATAAGTGCAGGGACTGCCACACTGGCAAGATGTGTTTGGTCCTGGTGGTTTGGAGTCTCTAGTGATCCTCAGTTGGAGAGTCACAGGGGACCTTTGGATTCTGCACGAGACTGTGCTGATGTCCTGAGTCCAGTGAGTTGCCAGCGAGAGACTGGAAGTGACTGCAATGAACTGGCCTTGCGAGACCCATCAGATCAGACAGATGGCCTCACGCACTCTAACACACAGCAGAGCAGTCACTTCAGCCAGACTTGTTATATGTAAAATTCAAACCACGAAGCTAACAGAAGAAAACACAGGTTGTGGGGGTGGGATGGGGGGGAAGAATGGGAATAAGGGAAGAAGGAAGGAAGTGAGTGAGAGAGAGAGAGAGAGAGAGAGAGAGAGAAAGGAGAGACACTTCAGAACATTGGTCTGGACGAAGATTTTTTTGGTGATCAAAGAGAAATCTAACAAATGGGATTACACGAAACTGAAAGGTTTGTGCACAGCACAGCGATGTCCACAAAGTTAATGACCCACAGAATGGGAGAAAACATTTGCAAACTGTCCGTCTGATGAGAGACGCACACCAGAACATGGGAGGAACTCAACAGAGAAGAGCAGACAGGCTGGGAAAGGGGGAGAGCACCCAGAAAGTCCCGGGCCTGATCCCCGGCATTTGAAGCAACACACAAACAGATGAATGATAGACATTTGGACATTTCTGAAAAGGTGTATGGCAAGACGCTCAGTGTCACAGATCACAGGGAAATGCAAATCAAACCTCACTGAATGTCACCTTGCCCCAGTTTGAACAACTGTCACAAAAAGGACAAAAATTGTGTCCCTCAGGGCACATCGATGGCCTCATGGGCATGTGCACAGGAGGGAAGAGTCTCATCCAGCCCACAGAGAAAATTCTGAATGTTGGCATAAAATAATTACAAACCTTCAGATCACACATGGGGATGAAGTAGCATGGAATATGGAATCAAAATGAATAATACTTTAAATTCCACATTTTGAAAATTAAAATGAATACCAAAAGCCAATGAGCTGCAAACTATCTAAATTCATGATACAGACAAGGTCAGTGAGAGTGGTGTGACATCTGAGACAAAAAAAAGGAAAACAGAGACTCCATGTTAGCGAACCCTCTTGTGCCAACTGCACCCAGGCAATTCTGCCAGGGCGTCTCGAACTTCTCAGAAGTGCAGGTGACACAGTAAGTGACCCTGATAATCTATCCGTACTAGCTTCCTTCCCTCCTGGGCTACTTCCTCTGACTTCTCACTCCCGTTTCCTGGAATTGCCTCTGAGCTCCACCCTCTCCGGGAGAAGCTGTACAGAGAAGCTCGGGCTACACAGGGTAGGAACACGAAGAGCGGCACTCAACCACCAAATGTGGCTTACAGACCTCAGTTCTCCAGGCACCCATCAGTCTTGACATCCTTCCCATATAATGTAAGAGCTTAAATTTGTCACATTTAAAATAACCCCAGCATAGAAAAAAATGGGAGAAGGCACAAGTGATTTGTAGCATACAGTTCTCACCGAGAAGGCAAGAGGACAGACAGGGTCTTGTGCCTCTGGGTTAACAATAGTTCTTGAATTTCCTGATCGACAGTGCCCCCTAGTGTCATTTTTGACGCACAGCACATTCAAGGTTCAGTACTGAATCATGAAATTCCGGATCTGCAAAAACTAGATGTGAAGAGGTTTGTTCTCCAAGGACAAGTCGCTGCTGTGTAAAGTCCTGGGAGAAGTCATCTGTGTCACCCTGTGTCTAAAATGAAGCCCTCATGCTTTATGCTTCATTCACTCCTCCATCGGATAATCATTGAGCATCATGTGCTGGGTATGCCTAGGTTTCAAGTGAAAATGCCTTTGTGTTTTCATAGCAAAGGACAGTGTTAGGTCTGGGTTCAAACAGGGAAGTCTCGCTTGGTGCACACGAGAGACACATGCCCCATAGGAATCCATCATTCTTCCTGCCACGGAAGTAGATACAGGGGGCACCTGTTCTTTTTAGGGTTCACCCCACAGCTGATTTCAGAACCTCTGTTCAAGGTGGTGTGTACTATCCTAAAGGTCTTCCAAAGAAAAGACATACCTTGGCCTTCATTGGGCCTTAGAAGCTTTATATTTACTTGGCTTGAAGGCTTTGGCACACTTCAGCAGGGGCTCATTCTTCTCCACGTTGAGTAATTCATATGCATGAGAAGACAGCATCATTTTTGGTGCAGTTCTGAAAGGAAGTATTAAGGGCGAGAATTTGATTTTAAGTGATGGGAAGAAAAAAAAAGGTGTGAATTTAGCTCCAATCTCTGCAGGGGATGAAAGAAGATGTTATATTTCTGTCAGAGACGTCACAAATCACTCTAGGATGGCCCATGAACTTCTCTGGCGTCCACCTGCTCACAAAATGGCTCGTCCACTGTGCCGCTGCTTGAGAGGACACAAGCTTATGTTGCTGCCTGGACAGCAAACAGTGCAAATTTATGGGGTGTAATATGCCAAGACAACTTTGAGGAAAAGTACCCAACATGTATTTTTTTTTTCAGGGCAAGGCATCCCTCACTTGCAGTCCTGTCACTTCAGAAGTTTAGGCAGGAGGGTTCTGAGTTTGGGGCCAGCCTGGGTCACTAATTGTGACACCATCTCAAAATAAAAATGATACCTTTGTTTTATCTATCAGCCTTGTGTGGATGAGTGCACACCTCTGTGAAGCTGAAATGGAAGTATTATTTTAAAAAATTGCCAGACTTGGTGGTGCAAACCTGTAGTCACAGCTACTACCAGAGGATTGCAAGTTACTACCCGAGGACCCAGAAACTGCCTGAGCTACATAGTAAGCTCAAGGCCAGCCTGGGCAATTCAGTGAGAACTTGTCTCAAGATGAAATGTACGAAGGTTGAGAATACAGCTCAGTGGTAGAGCACTTGCATAAAATCTAACAGCGAAGGGCTGGGGGCATGGCTCAATGGTAGACCGCCTGCCTAATGGTCCAAATCTGGTCATATTTTGAGCATTTCTCCCTAGCTGGGGGAACTATTTTTCAGGTTTTGAAACCTTTTGGAGGTGGGCATGTGTGGCGGAGGAAGGTCAGCAGAGATGGGCTTTTTGGAGTCACGGCCTCATCCTTGGCCTTGCTCTCTGCTTCCTGATCCATCATGATATGAGCCTCTTCCACATAATCCTATTAGTGAACTGGGCTGCCTGACCATACCTTCCCCACAGTGATGGGCTCACAACCCCTCTGAAACTGTAGGCCAAAGTAAACCTGTCCTCCCTGAAGTTTTGTGGTAGTGTGGTAACAATTTTGCAAAAGTAGCCAATCCAGTCACTTTTACTAATTAGTGTGTGTGTGTGTGTGTGTGTGTGTGTGTGTGTTTGTGGTTGGATTTTCAAATATCTGTATAGGCTCATGAACATGGATGGGTGTACATGTGTGTGGATATATGTACACAAATGCACTTGAGTGTGTATGCCTGTGGAGGCCAAGGGTGATATCAGTAATCATCCTCAATCATCCTTTCACCTTACTGTTGTGGGCCTGGGTCTCTGATTAAACCCAGAGCAGCCCTTAGGAATAGTCTGGCTAGCCAGCCTGCTCTGGGGATTCCCAGGTTCAGCTTTCCAGGGCTAGAATTCCAAGTCGAGCAGCCACACTTTCCTCCCTGGACATTTTACCTAGGATCCTCTTGCTTCCAAGACAAGGACTTTAATCACTGACCCATCTCCCTGGCTCTAATTAATTTTTTTGAGAAGAGGGAAAAAGAGAGAGAAGGCACACAAGTGCATGCCAGGGTGCATGGGTGAAAGTCAGAAGACAACTTCCAGAAGCTCCTTCTCTGCTTCGACCATGTGGGCTTCCAGTGATAGAAGTTAAGTCACCAGGTTTGTAAGCAGACACGTTAGTTGATAAGCCATCTCACCAGTTCCTTATTTGTTAACTTAATACTAACATATATGGGTGACCTCTATGAAACTTAAACAACTGGGAATACCAACAAGACTGATAAGCACTAGCTAATAATTAACGACACTAACATTTATCATTATTACAGTACTGGGGATTGACCCTGGAGCCTGGCAATGCTAGCCAAGTGTTCTGCCACTGATCTGTCTGCTCAATGCTCACTAAATAATCATTAGTAATAGTAATTTGTGATGCCAAGGATACACTAATCATCCTTCCAGGACCCAGAGATGCCGGGAAAACAGTCATCACAAGCTCCTCCCTCTGGCCATCACAGTCACTCTTTGGCTGCTGTGAGAAAATACTCCGATTCAAGCAACTTAAAAGAGAGAGGGTTTATTATTTGGTCTATGACTCCAGAGGAGATAAAGTTCATTATGATGGATAATACATGATGGCAGGCATGGTAGCCAAGTCAGGAAGCCAACTCATGTTACAATAACTATCAGGAAACAGAGAGGGAAAGAAGTGGAAAGAAGTCCAACTTGGCTATCCAATCTCAAGTTCTGTCCCAAGTCATGTGCTTCCCCTCCAGTAAGATGTCAGCTCCTAAAAATCCCATTACCTTCTAAACCACGCCACCTGATGGGGACACAGTGTTCAAACACATGAACCTTGTTGCAGTTACTCTGCATGGTTATGGGAACAAGGGGTTTTATCTTGGCTTATGGTTGTCTAGTTACAGTTCCTTATCCATCTTGGTAGGAGAGTCCACACCACACTAGGGGCTGAGGGAACTAGTCATGAAATATCCACAAGCCTGCTGAGAGAGGAGCAAACTTCCCTTCTCAGACAACATGTAAGTATGCTAAAGAATGCCTTCCTTAACCAGCTCCCTCCATTTTAACTATCTGCCTAGAGCATGGTTCCACCCATCATGGCCTAGGTCTCCTCCCAACAATTAGGCAATCTCCTGCAAGCTAGCTTGAGGCTTAACTACTAATTCTTTACAAATGTACCTAGAATCAAAGCCTTCAGTTGCCAAGTTTACACCAGTAATAGCTAACTACCACGAGCCTATGCAGGACAATTCACATTAAAACCATGTCAATGAAAGTCATAGTTAGATACAGGTGTCAACTTGATGGTTGAAGGTTCGAAGTCTAGTCACATTTGTAGAGAATTAGTGGTTGAAGTAAGCCCAGAGCCAACCTGCAGGAGATTGTCTAGCTGATGGGGAAGGCCCAGCCTATGGTGGATTGGGTTGGTCTCTGGGCAAGTGAATAAGATGGAGGGAACTGGTTGAAAAAGTTGCCATCCTTCTGTATAATTGGCCAGATATCCTCGTCTGGCAAGTAAGTATCGTTCCTCTCTCAGCTGTTATGTGGAGATGTATAGCCAGTTCCCTTAGCCCTTGGTGTTAGTGTGGGCTCTCATGCCAAGCTGGACGAGAAACTGTAACTGCAGACTATCATAAGAGAAAATAAAGCCCCTTGTTCCTTTAAGCTGTTTTGTCATGATCTTAGCAGCAACTATACAGAGGAATTGCTACAGTGGATAATATCAGAAATCCATCGAATCCACTCTATCCTAGGTTTTTCATACAGAAAATCTAAAATGCCTGGAACCTTTCAGACTTCTTATTTAAGGAGAACCAGTATGTCATTGTAATTGCTGCTTGCTTATTCGATTGTGTTTTCTCTGCAACATCAGGTGCCCTAACACCTGGATCTTCTCTCTCTCGGCCTTGGTTCTATTCCCTATCTGGAAGGACGCTGGCACTAAGCAGGTCTTTAGGTCGCATCTATTAGCTTAAGATATCTAGTAAAGGTAACTGGACATTCTAATTGCATAAACTAAAAACCCATAAGAAACGATGGTTTAGGGTGTTGAGGGTGTAGCTCAGTGAGAGAATGTATATGTCATATGTAAGAAAGAAAAGAAAGAGGGAGAGAGATAGAGGAAGAAGAAAGGGGATCAAGGGGGACAGGGGAGGAAAGAAATGAAATGAAGAAGGCTTTAGCCATATAATATTTTTCTCTAACCCTCAAAAATTTGAAAGACCTATTTATGTTAATAATACCCATTGTAGTAATTGGGCTTCCAGATAGTCACCCCCGCATCCCAAAGACCAGTGACTACTGGTATTCATGATTTGTGCAGTTTGTTGCTATACTGACCAATGCTGGACTGGGAGACAACTAGATATTAAATGGTGGCATATAATTTCTAAAGCCAGATCAGAAAGATTCTGTAGCTTCTGCTGCTGGTTGGCTCATTTCTTCTGGAAGAGGGAGGCTTTTTAGTGGTGAGGAGTCCAGGTAAGTCTGCTGAAGATGGTGCCCATTTCAATGGCCTTGGCCTCCTGGATGAAGTCTCTCAATCCTTACTCGTGCAAGAGATGAGAGCAACATTTGCTTCTCTTAAGCCATGGCGTTTTAAAGTAATTTGTCATGAGGGCACGAATACACCCGATGCTCTCAACTCTATTCCTTGGTACCTGCTGTTATCCCTTGCTCAATTTTATGTACTTTAGAAAAGCAAACTTGAGAAAACATGTATTATTTTATTTTTGCTGAGCTGAGGTGAGAGCACCCAGGGCTTCACACATATTAGGCAGTTCCTTAAGTTACATCCCCAGCATCTCTGAAAAATGACTTTTAAAACTTGCAGCATGCACTTTCGTTACCAGTTTGATGGCTTCGCTAATACAATTGGAAAAGAAACCCCTCGCCCCCAGCTTCTTCAACTACATCGTTGCCCCTGAGTCTCTCCTCCAAAAGAGTGTGGCTTGGAAAAAAAAAAAAAGAGAGATGGGCCTGCGAAGGAACCAAGGGCATCCACCTCTGTAGAAAGCAGGCTGGTGTGTGATTCCCGCTGTGTATCCTGCACGGATGATCATCTCAATAATAAAGGAAAGGAAGACTTTATTTCATGTAAACGAAACAGAAACCCGGCTGCTATTCATTAATGTCATTGAAATGGCATGCAAATGACTTGATGGAACTTAGCAGAAAGCAGCTTGGCGCAAACAACCGGCATTGTCTGTGAGCTCGGTTCTCATTTTGTTTCAAATCCACAGGCGCGATTTCCCGGGCGCTTAATTGTCCCCCCGCCCCCGACGGAGAGGCTGGGCCCTTTGTCTCGCTCGCTCCGCTGCGTGGCGGAGCGGATGCCCCGCGCCTCGCCCCCGCACACGTGCGGCCGCGCTTTTGTTTCGGAGGCGGAGCGGGCGCTGCGGAGCCGAGCGCACGTGCGTGGGGCGCACGAGGCGTCCCCGGGCGCGGCCCCTCGGCCTCCCCACGAGCCCATTGTCTGCCGCGTGGCTGCAGTCCGCCCTGCTCACTTTGTGCGGGCGCGGTGATCGCTGCGCTTGCTGCAAGCTATTCCGGGGCCTGGATGTGCGGACGCCCCTGGGCTCGCTGAGATGGGCCGCTGAAGCTCGCGCCCAGTGGGAGTGCGTCCCATAGGCACTGCACAAGAGATAAAGCCTAAAAACCTTCCATTTGGGGCGACTAGGAGCGGGCGGGTAGACCTGGTACCTGCCCCAGTTCCAGTCAAGCAAGCTGTCGCATGAATCCTGACCTCAGAGTGTCTTCTGTTCGCGGCCAGAACACAGGTGAATTGAGTCTCATTTCCCGAGTCCTCAGCAGGAGGATAGGGACACGAGGGAGGGCCCTGGCTTTCAGAGAGGAAAGGGCCCAGGCACAGGGTCGCCACCCGATCAGAGGAGGAATGGGCGCCAGGGAATTTTTTTTTTTTTCAGATAAGAGTTTTTTATTTATTTTTCTGCTCATACAAACGTAATAGGAACCCCTGTCCCCTTCCTTCCTCCACCCCTCCCTGGACTTCCCTGTTTCCTTTCCCCTTTCCTCCTTCCTTCCCCCCTCCCTCCCTTTTTTCCAGTGCCCCCTCCCCAGATCTCTGAAGCATCCTTTATTGTGTATATCACACTTTCCTCTGGGTCCTCCTCTTTGATGAGGTGTAAGGACTCAGTG
This sequence comes from Typhlomys cinereus, assembly GCA_023101885.1. Classification (NCBI taxonomy): domain Eukaryota; kingdom Metazoa; phylum Chordata; class Mammalia; order Rodentia; family Platacanthomyidae; genus Typhlomys; species Typhlomys cinereus. The sequence goes on along the minus strand of JALPQD010000569.1, from coordinate 310,694 downwards.
GCAATTCCTAGAACTCTTTCTTGTGTTCCCCTTAAGCATAGGAACACTATTGTGACTGTTAATCCCTTGCTTCTAAGGATCCTAGTGCCTTTAGTCCATGCTAGAATTTGAGGGGTCAATGATATGTTGGTCATTGGGGCGCCAGGGAATTGACCACGTGGCAGAACCCCTTGCCCTGGGTGGGGGCGAGGACAGGGCAGAAGGATCCTTATGGATACTTGATATATAGCGTTATAATCTTGTCTGCTATTCAGTCTCTTATCCAAAGAATCCCATTCTGATGATCTTTCAAAAGAGCCATCTGTGAAGTCCAGAGTGCTTCCTTTTGGAAGCTGCAAAGAATATGTCTTTCATGGTCTGATTTTCTCCATATTGGTTGTGTGTGGGTGTTGGTGTGGGTATGGGTGTGTGTGTAGCATATGCATGTGCACCTGTGTATAGGTGCACCCATATGTTCACACACATGAGAGACCAGGGGAGGATGTCAACATCCTGTTGCTATCTGCTTTATTTTCTAAATCTGGAGCTCACTGTTTTTCAGCTAGATTGTTGGCCAGCAAGCCCCAGTGGTCTTTATGTCACTCACTGACTGCTGATCCTCCATACCCCTAGCATTGGAGTTACGAGTGCATACAGCAGACATACTCAACTTTTTATGTGAGACTGGGGATTTGAACTCAAGTCCTCAAGATTGAACAACAAGTGCTCTTACCCATCTCCCCAGCCCACTGGACAATTTAAGTTCAAAGTTTTAAGTTCAAAGTTCAAAGGACAACTTTAAGTTCAAAGCCAATTTTGAGTTCAATCAGAAAGCTGTTGGTTGTCTGCTTGATACTCATGCCACTATTACACTGGTGGTCACCGGTTGCCATCATGATTTTTATTGCAACTTGCAGATCTCATGCGTTGATGAGGCCTTGATTATTTTTCTTCCCCCCAGTAGTTTCTACAGTATTCCTTGGTACTATGAAAGCTATCCAGCAAGGAGGAAGTTCTCAGTTGATTTTGGCTTTAACTTTTATTGGATACTGTCTTTCTATGTCCTCGTACTTCCATTTTAAAATTAGAATGTTTGTTCTGTGCTGTTATGTATTGGAAATATTTAACTTAGTTTTCATTTTTATAGAAGTTTATAGTTAAGCAATTTTGGATTTTTAAAAAGAGACTGTGAACTCTTAAAGTGTTAGAATTGAATTATTAATGACTATGAACATTTTAAAGCTAGACTATGAGAACTTTTAAAATTTAATAGAATGTATTTTGTATCATAAGATGAGTGTAACAACTGTGGATACAAGAGCCGAAAGGTTATGGTTTAAAAGTAATATATTTGTGTGTCAAGTTGGGGGGTGAGTGGTGGTAGAGTGTGACTATTAGTAAGCTGGACTAAACCCCTCTTTCTTCTATGTTCTGTCATCTATGCCTGTTAACAGCAGACAAGAAGCCACAACAATCTGTCACTAGGGACAATCCTGGGGTCTGCCTCTTTTTCTCTGCCTCCTCTCTCCTGAGAGTGAGGGACACCTCTGTCACACACTCCTGCCCAAGTGCCTGTGATCAAGTGATCGTAGATGAACCCTGTGAAACCATGGGATCAAATAAATTCTCCTCCTTTAAGTTATTCTCTTGGATATTTTCATCATAACAACGACGACGAGAATGTCCGAGCAATGCATCATCCAAATAAGAAAACCCTGCTAAGGGCCAGCTGAGTGGAGGGCCTCCAATCTCCTGGGAGCTTGGCTACCACCTGTAGTACGTATCCACTCTGAGTACATCTGGAAAGTTTCAGTTCCTTTGCTCTCACTAAAATTGCTTATTCTTTCTTTTGGCAGTTAGCTGTAGATGACAAGTTGACCATTGAAAACAGCCTTTGGGGATCAGTGGTGAAGAGTTAGTAGTTAAAGCAAACCCTGAGCAAACTTATGGGAAATGATCTAATAGATGTGGAAAAACCTAGCCTACAGTGGACAGGACCACTCCCTGGGCAGGTGAATAAGATAGAGTAAGCTGGCTGGAAATTGGCATACGGATGTACTGTCAAAGAAGAAAGTATGTCCCTCTCTCAGCTCTTTGTAGATATGGATGGCCAGTTTCCTTAACTCCTAGTGTTGGTGCGAATTCTCCTGCAGTACTGATTAACTGTAAGGCAGAAGCATAAGTTAGAGAAAACACCTTGTTCCCCTAGGTTGTTTGGGTCCTGTACTCATTTGGCAAGAGGAAGATGAAACTAACACATCTCTTAAGTATAGTCTTTTCCCCCACTATCTTTTAATACAAAGGCAATGGAGATTGCTTTAGTAATAATTTTAGAATTATGCAAAAGTCTGTATGATGGTTTTCACCTGTGATTCCCGTACTTGGTAAATAGAGACAGAAAGATCATAAGTTCAAGGTCAGATTGGGGTACCTATGGAGACCCTGTTTCTCTCACACACACATACACACACACTGCATAGGCAGGAACACATGAGCAATCTTATATGAGCAATCTTGCACACACACGCGGACACATACACACACACACACACCTCCAAGGGCTGACTAGCAAACAGGTACCATGAATGATCTTACCATGTTAATATTTAAAACTAAAGAAAGAATTCTGCTATTTAACAAAACCTCAAAAAGACCTAGGTTTAAAAAAAAAAAGTAAGGGAAGAAGAAAAAGAATTTGATGCAGTATTAAAGTAAAACTACTTAGGAAAAAGAATTTCCATCCTATGAACAATTTGAAATAAAAACTTCAGGATCATAATAGTGACTGTACCACAATTTTCTGTAATAAAACATCTATTATAACAGATATGGCAATACAATAAAAGTTCTATTGTTCCAGAAAGTGTATTATAACTGAAACAGGATAATTATAGAAATACTTGCATGAGAATTGCATGTTCAACAGAACCATTGAACCCCATTCTTCTCAGACAGAAAATATGTCTTCTGGTGCACAGCTCTTCTGTGCCCTCCGAAATGGAAGCAAGGTGAGTTTTTTCAAATCTTTTATGGCAGTGTAACCTTGCAAAGTCCCCTCAGGACCATCTGTGACACCCAGCACTGAGCTCTACACTATATTTGGATTCCAAAATCTATTAGTAGGGTTTGAAGTAGGGCGTCTCTACTTTTTTTTGTTGGTTTTACATTTTTTAGTAGCATGTATTTATGGAATGAAATGACGAGTTTTGTGACATTTTCATTCAGCCGTATTGTGTGCTTGGACTATAATCATACCAGTTATTCTCTCCTGTTTTTGCTATTCTCCTTCTTCCCAAATACCCCCTCCCCAATTACTTTCATGGCCTGTGTATGTGATGGATGTGTGTTTGCTTTGTTTTGTTGTTCTTGTTGCTTTTTTCTGAGACAGAGTCTTGCTGTGTGACTCGAGCTGGCTTAGAACTTACTTGGTAACCCATACTGGGCTTGGACTTATTCAATACAGTGCCTGGCTGGTGCCACCATGCCTGGCTGGCATATGTCCTTTCATTAGGCGGGTTTAGGGTAGAGCAGAACATTGGTTCATTTGTAAGTTCTCCCTTAGAATCCCTGGCTTTTCAGAGCAGTTGCTGCAAGAATGTTTTGAAATATCTAGTCTTCCATTGAAGGTGTACTAGTCTTATGGGGGTTTGGGAGTCTCCTGTGTGGGTTCTAGTCTCGATAGATCCTCTTAATAAAAGACTTTAAAAATGAATCCAGCAAGACATTCAAGGACCATTTTATTAGAGTTTGAAAGAAAAATAATAGGGCAGGTAGTTGTAAAGCCTGGCAACTGCAGAAGGAGGAAGACGAGCAGAGGAAGAGAACGTTATGCTCTTGGAGTTAGGCACAGAGATAGGCAAGCGGTGGAGTGAGAAGGAGGCAGGAGGTGTGGTTTTTAGAGAAGCAATAACAAAGCTCGGATTATCAGGGGAAGCATGCTTATGCTTTGGAAAAAGACATAGGAAGAAAGAAAAGGAAAATAAAATTTTGTGAGGGCTGGAGAGGCAGTTCAGGGCTTAAGCCTCTGTCTCAAAAGGAGATGGACCTGAGTTTGAATTCCAGATCCATGTAAAAACACTGGACAGAAATGGTGGTGGCCTGAACTTTCAGCCCTGGAAAGAGAAGCCTTGGAAACCCCAGAGCAAAGCAAAAAAGAGGTAAAGCAATTGAGGATGATTCCTGAAGTCACCCTTGGCACATACTTCAGTGCCCTCTTGCAAACACATATGTATACATGCACGCACGCGCATACACATACACACACACATACACACACACATTGCTTTTTGTGTTCTAAACTTCAAAATTTGGTAGAATTAACAGTGCTGCCTGGTGGAATCTCTGTAAACAAGTGTCTGCTCCAAGATGGGACTTCCAGGAAGGACAAGCCCATGATCTCATTAAGGGGAGAATTATTCCTCCCATCTTCTCATTCCTCCCATTCCATAAAACTGAATCATCTTTCCTGGAGGTGAACTCCTGGCCAGGTGATTGACAGGCCCAGTTGGTTTAGCTCAAGGGAGGTGACCAGGGTTGATGTTTTCTAATCTTTGGGGCTGATCACAAAGTCATGTCTCCACCTAGGGCCAGAGGTAAACCTTGGCCAGATTCCATTTCCATAGTGTTACCAGGGAAATAGGAGGTGGATCCATCCTCAATGACTTCCAGGCCCATGAATCTCTATCCTAACCCTAATGCTGACAGTTTTTTGTTTATTGATGATGCAACACTTTCCACTTCTTTCCCTCATTTAGTCTTCATAGTAAACCCAGGTTGAGTATCTCACTTGAACCCAGGACTTGCCAATTCAGCCAGTTAGTCTGGCCAGTCAGCTTGCTCCAGGGATCTCCTGTCTCCCTTCTTCTGTGCTGGGATTACAGGTCAGCTTCCAAAGCCACCTAGCACGTACAGGGGCGCTGGAAATGCAAACTCCAGTCTTTCTACTTTGCATGGCAAGCACTTTACCCACTGAGCCATCCCCTAAGCCCCCAGGAGCTTAGGTTCTTGTCTTCATTTCATACTTGAGGGCAGTGAGGGTTGTTTGGTGGGAAGCCAGCCTGGGGACTTCGTCTGGAAGCTGTGTCTGCACCGTAAGCATACTCCACCGAGCTTGGCAATTTCTTTTTCAATGTGGCTTTGGGGATGGTGACAGGAATTACAGAGGACTAGGGGACCACAGAGCTTGTAAGCCATCCCTTGTCACCTCTTCCAAATGTTAATGCCTCATCCTGGAGGCATTGGCCCTTAAAAGGCTGGGAACCTGGTGGAGAGTCAGGGGATGATGGAGGCTGAACAGCCTGCTCAGGGAGGAAGCAGTAACGACAGTGGGGATGACTGTGCGCACACCACAGCTGTATGTGGTGTGTGGTAACTGTTGACGTGTGCTGAAGGATGCAAACGCCTAGGAGGAAAAATGAGTTAACTTCAGAGGGAAAGTGATGAAGCTCAAGACAAGATGGTTACCAGTCCCCAAACAACCTTGTCCCAGACAAGACTTTCAGAGTTAAACTCTCTCAGAACTGAATGCTGAAGGCGACTGGACGGCCCCTGCACCCAGCAGGCTTGACCTGAATCTGACCTAAGGATTCTATTTTTATCACTCCACAGCCTGGGCATACAGATACCAGGCACGTGCTCAGATGGTTACAGCCACAGTTGGTATGCAGTGAACATCCTACTGTTGTCACTGTGAATATGACTCTATTGAGAAGACGGAGCTGGGGAGATAGCTCAGTGGTTACAAGCCTTTGCCTTGTAAGCAAAAGAGCCTGGGCAGGATCTTCAGATCACATGTAAAAAATGCTGGGTGGCCTGCCTGTAATCTCAGCCCTGGCATGCAGAGCCTGAGTCTCCAGAACAAGCTGGCTAGCCAGACTAGTGTGCTCTGCGTTAATTAGAGCCCAGGCTCATAACAAAAAGATGGAAGAGTGATTTGGGATGATTTATGATATCACCCTTGTGTCTCTACAGGCACACATACTCAAGTGCACTTGTGTACAGACACCTGCATACATACACACACACACACACACACACACACACATCAGAGTAGGCAGCTGGAGAGATGATTCAGGGGTTAAGATTTTGCCTTGAAAACAGAAGGTCTTGAGTTCAGATCCCAGTTCCCATGTAAAAATGACAAGGAGAAACAGTGGCTGGTGGCCTACACTTCTGGCTCTGGTGGGCAAAGCATGGGAAATCCCATAATGAAACAGAAAGGAGGTAGAAGCAGTCCAGGATGGTTCCCGAAGTCACCCTTGGTCCTCCACAGGAGCACACAGTGCCCTCTGATACACACACACACACACACACACACACACAGCGTGAGAGAAGGGTTTTACTGATGTATGCCACCACACTGCTGATTAACTTTCAGTGTATAAATTTGGGGTTTGGTTATGGAGGGTGTTGAGACAGTATCTCACAGTGTAGCCTTAGGTTGCCTTAAACTCACAAGTGAGCTAACCAGGGGTGACTGGACATACGAATTTTGAGAAGACCAGCAATGAGACCACTATAGGACCATGATCCTGTTGACCCTTTTTTAGACTTCTGTCCCCTTGAGGATTTACTACACCCGGTGCATGCTCATCAATATGATGACATGCCTGACAGTGAATGATCTTTTTGTTATGCTGGAGAGTTCATGTCTGTTTTGATTCTTGAGTGAATTGGATCCACCTAGGAGATGGGGTGAGATACACTTCTGGGAATACCTGTGAGAGAATTTCCAGACAGGATTAATCAAGGAGGGAAGACTCACCCTGTGTGTGAGTGGCCCCATCCATGGACTGGGTTCCCAAAGAGAAGAAAGAGAAAGTCAGCAGAGGGCCAGCATTCCTTTCTCTCTGCTTCCTGAGGGCCAAGAAGTGAAGAACAGCCTCTGCTGTGCAGTCCCCCTCCCCTCGTGCCACTGAAGCTGTGAGCCAAGATTAGTCTTCCCTCCCTTAAATTATGTCAGGCATTCTGTCATGACGATGAGAAAAGTCACTAATTGAATATGCTCCCTGGTTATAAAGGCAGGAATTGTCTGTCCTAGGGTAAAGGACTCAGAGGTTCTAGAAGGGCATCCTGGACTCAATTTTTGGAGGAGGTTCAACTGACAATGTGGGTGTCTGGTGATGAAGGAATGGCTGGTAGGCTGCATTAATATTTCTGGGAACTATATACACTAGATGACTGCAGAACCTCCTTAGAGGTGATTGATAATAAAAAAGAATACTGAGTGGAAGATTTAGCTTTCAAAATCCCCAAGCTTGCTCCCAAGCCAATATTGCTGGGCTGGTTGCAGGATTTATGAGTGTGGTGTATATATGGCTCACCCAGCATTAGGTCTGGATGATTGGCTTTAACATGGTGACTTCAGCTTTTGAAGTGTGTGTGTGTGTGTGTGTGTGTGTGTGTGTGTGTGTGTGTGTGCGCGCGTGTGTATGTGTGTAGGGCACATCTCTGGCCTCAGAGGAATCTTTTAAATTCCATTATTGTCTTAGAGAGCTTGATCTATTGGGGGAGGGGGTGTCCTGGACCCGTGGGAGAAAAGACTGCTTTGCTAGGACTGGGGTGGAATTAAATTACATATATTTGGGACTTTGAAGAAACTATTTTCCTTATTTTTAACTTATTTATTAGAAAAAGAAAGGAAAGAGGATGGAAGAGAGAGACAAAAAATAGACGAGAGAAAGAAAGAGAGAGAGAGAAATGAGAATACAGACCATAGCATACAAGTTGGAGATTATACGGCAACTTTAGAAGGTCCGTTCTCTCCTTCCACCACGTAGGTTCAGATTGCCAGATTTGTGAGCAGATGCCCTACAGGCTGTGTTGTGTCTTAGCAACTCCCCAACTCTTCTGGTACCAAGTGTATAAGTTTCATCTTCTTTTGCTGAAGGAATACAGGACCCAAATGATTTAGGGAAAACAAGGTGTTTATTGTTATAGTTTATGATTCTCTGGGTTACATTCATCAGCATCGGCAGAGTTGATGCCAACCTCAGGAACTGAGGGAAATGGACACACCAGGTGTCCACAGGAAGAAGGCAGAGAGTGGCATACTCCTAGCTTGCCATACTGCCAGAATAGTAATAAACTCTCTCAATGTTATCCACCTTCAAAGAAGAAGACCCACTGTGGGCAAGCAAAATACCCACGTCAATTAGACAGCCTCCCACCGGTTTGCTCGGGGTTGCCTTAACTAAACAATTTTTCATAGGCATGCATAAATGCTCAGTCTCAACTGTCAAGTTGACACCTGAGTCTGACTGGTACACCCACGCAGCTTTTAAAAAAATACTCTAGCATGTAAACAAGAGCATTTCAGATTTGTACATACAACTCTCTTCAATCTTCAAAACAACCGCAAGAGATGGCGGTGATGCTTATTGACATTTTCTAGGTGCAGAATAAGCAGGTGACAGACTCAAAGTCTGAGAAGCATGACTAAAGCACCCAGTGGAACTCAGCAGCCATTGGGGGATGTGGCAGTCCGCACCACCTGTGCCTGTTGGTGGACTCACTCCACCACCTAATTCATAGCTTACCTTCTCTTCCCCTTTTAGATTTTTTTCCCCTCTTAAGTGCATGGGTCCAGCAGGCTCAGTGCCCTCCCTGGGGAAGGAGACATGTCCGGTTCTCTAACTGCTGCCGGAGGGCACTGCCCTCGGGGAAAACAGGGACTGCCTTGCTGTGAAAGGCTGGAGACCAGTAGCAAGCTGGGTCTATTCTTAGTATCCCTTACCTTTGGCTCTTCAAAAGTCACAACTCAAGCCAAAGAATCTGTTGGGAAACTAATGGTATGTTATTTTACTCCAGCCAGGAGAACCTTGGTATTAAGGCTTCTAGAGCTTGTTCACCGGGAGACAGAAAAGACTCTGTTGTGAGAACCGGATTTGCACTCTTTGTGTCCACAGCATCCTGGACAGCCAGGCAGAGCGCTGGCCACCGGCAAGCAGTTGGGACTACATACAGCCAGGCTGGAGTGGGCACTGCCACACTTCCTAACTGGGTAGCCGGTGGGCAGCCAGTAGGACCTCAGTGTCTACTCTGTTGCCCTGAGAGTTTAGGGCCGTGGTACTTAAAGAACTTCCAGAATTTTTTTTTATATCTGTGATGGCTCTCCCGGACTCTCGGGGGTGCTGATGTGCCACTGCCCCCACCCCCAACTCTTTGCTCCTTTCCCAGATGTTCCCCACTCAGCTTGACCCTGTAAGTAGGAGCCCTGGAGGATCCCACGAGGCCAGAGCACTTCCTTTCCTAAGCATCAGTCACAGAGGAGTCGGTGGAGCTCAGTCCCCTAGTGTTTGTCAAGCCTTAGTTCTGACTGCCTAGAACCTGGTCCCCTTTTCACTGAAGTCGCGACTTGAGTGAAGGGTGCTCCCTGCGGGACTTTCAAGCTCGAACCGGGTACTAGGCACTTGGTAAGACAAAGGGAAGCGTGCCCAGGAGGTGAGCGGCTTTAGGACACCCCATCTCTGATGGGATACCGCTCGCTAACCGTGGGGGCAGAATCAATTTGGGGTTTCCTGGGCGGGCGAGGAAGGGAGGTTGCCTGGCGCAGGGCCCAGGTCAGGCCTTCCTCCAGGACGCAAGCAGGAAGGCGGGAGGGCGGGGCCGGCGCCGTTGAGCAGCCTCCGGCTGGGCAGCAGAGCTCAGAGACCCCCAAGCCGGGATCTGCGGAGTCCCCCTGGAACCCTGACCCACTCAGCGTGACCCACGGGGTTGGGGCCGCACTGCCAGAGCACTCCGTTACGGGGAAGGAGCTGACGCACCAGGAGGACCGTCACCCAAGTAAGCAACAGGTCCGGGCTGGCGCGGGACGACTGGAGCCCTGGCGCGGCTCTGCAACCTGGGAGCGCTCCTGCTCCCAGTGAGTGGGTCACAGACCCGGCGCCCGCGTGGCGGGACGGAGGCTTAGTCACCATGCCTGACCTGGTCCTGTGTCAGGGGATCTGTTCAGAGATGGGCGAGAATGGGTGTCAGGGGTGCAGGAGGACAGACTAGTTGTGGGGACAGGAAGTTGCATTAGCCTTTCGATGAATAGACAGGCACTTGAGAGGTTGCGAAGCTCCTGTCCCTGGCTGATTAAGTGGACAAAAGTGCATGGCTGGGGGCCAGGACTCAGGGCCGCGCGCTGCTGTGTGTACTGTGGGGGTGTTAGCCCCTGGCCAGCCGTCTACAAGCGAGATGGATGTGAAATATTATTACTATTACTTGCCCAGACTGGTCTTCAACTCCCAATAAGCCTGCTACAACTTACCTAGTTTTGAGATTACCGGGGTGTATCACCATGCCCTTTATGTCTTATTTTTAAGTATAATCAATGAGGTAATTAAGAAACAATTTGGTGGTGGTGACGGGCAGGGGATGCGGGCCAGGAGTGTAGGTTGGTGCTTGCAAATTCCCAAGAGAAGTGAAAGGTGCTGGAGACTACAGAACACATCTGGGTCCGCCCTCCACTCATTTTCTTTGGTTTCGTTTCTTGTCTTCCTTTTTGTGTGTGTGTGGGGGGGGAGGGGTTCTTTTATCCTTTTCTCTTTCCTTTTGTTTTCCTTTCCCTTTCTTTTCCCTTCCTTCCCTTCCTCCCTCCATAATGGGAATTGGAACCCAGAGCCTGCCTTAAAGAACAAGGTGAATGAAAGTCTGTGTTACCTCTGAAGCGATGCCCTCCCGTGCCCTCCCTGTCTGATTGAACTCAGGAAGTGAAGCTGCTTTGTGGGTCCCAGAACCCGGTGGTAGTCCTCTCACCTGCCTGGGCACCTGCAGGGCAGCAGAACCCTCAGCTGGCACCTCTTTCCCTGTGGCTGGCAGGTGGACCTCCTGGGACCAGGGTCTGTTTACAAAATGATGCCCCAATACACAGGTGGAGCTCAGAGGGTACCTTTTGGGAGTCAGTTTTCTCCTTCTATCATGTGGTCTTCTGGAGATTCGGCCAACATCATCAATTTTGGGAGCAGGTGTTTTACCTACTGAGCTGTCTTACCAGTTTGTAAAATGATTCTTGGAAGGAATTTAAGTCAAGTTTCTCCAGTACTGGAGCAACACAAAGCTGCCTTCAACTGTGGTGTGGAACTGTTAAAGCCCAACCATAGCGGGGTTCCTTCCTAGCCCAGGTCCCCTGCTCTCTGGCACTTGCTGGTCTCTCCCGCAGAGCCTGGCTTGTGCTCTGGTCCTGGCCTGGCTGCACTAAGTGGAGGCTGGAGTGGCATTTGCACTGTTAGCTCATCTGTGGTGTGGGTTTTGACTTAAATTTATGCAGACCAGGAGCTGTTTTCTGTTCCATCTATCAGTAGCCAAATGTTGTATAAAAATTTTCAAAAGATCAACAATTTATGAATTTTAAATATTTTATCAGTTTTAAATCATGTGATGAAATCTCATGCCATCCTGGCCCATCCTACCTGGGATTTGAGTTTTCTCTAGCATGTCCACACCATACTACCCACTTAGTAGCCATCGACCATCATGTTGTGGCAGCTCAGTGCTTGTGATCAAACATTCTATTAATGCATTACTTCACTTAATAATTACTAAGTTTTGGTTCCAAAGCTCATGAGTTGGAATGCAGAGGAGGCATTGTGCATTAAAGCTACAAAGACGGGCTGGAGAGATGGCTCAGGGGTTGAAACTTTGGTTCCCAAGTAAAAATGTATCAAAAAAAGTACTGATCCCAAGTAAAAATGTCAGACAGAAATGGCAGTGGCCTGCACCTCTGGCCCTGGGGGACAGAGCCTGGGAAATCCCAGGCAAAGCAATGAGAAGGCAGAGCAATTCAGGATGATTCCAGAAATCATCATTAGAACTCCACAAGGACACGTAGTGCTCTGTGATACACACACACACACACACACACACACACACACACACACACCACCTCCCCCACAAAAAGCTGTAAGGACAGGTCAATCGTGCTTGGAGACATCCACGGGGCTCTCAGTGCATTCCTTATGGTGCAGCGGGGCTGCTCTGTACCTCTCTTCTGTCTCTTCCACATGTGCAGTCTTGCTGTGCAAACACTGTTCTGAAAGTACAACCCCATTATCTGCAGAAAACCCGCTGGAGGAGGGGCGCGTGTGATGGTGCTGAAGCCGTCCTTCAGGACCACATGGCACCAGCTTCTGGACTCGGGAGCTTCCCTACAGTCTTCTGAGACGTGACTGCACCTGCCTTTCCCCAGTGTATTTGACAGATAAAAATCTGGGTCTACATCGGTGCTAAGCTAGAAGACAATGGTCATTTCACAGTAGGATTTTTAGCCTTTTGAACAGGAGACATCTGTCTAAAGTTTATTGAAATGGAGAAAAAAAGCCAGACATGGTCACACCGTCCTGTAGTAATGATAGGCTGAGCTAGAAGGATTGTGAGTTCCAGGATCGCTTGGGTCACATAGCAAGCACAGTAAGACTGTCACAAAGAGCCAAATGAAGAGGGGACATTTTGAGGGACCGAGAACCAGCATCTTTCTCCCTTCTGGTATTGTCAGAAGCCTGAGACCAGCTTTTGTGACACTACGGTGGCTCCATGGATTTCTTAAAAGGGCTCAGGATTGGGGCTGGAGAGGTGGCTCAGGGGTTAAGCCTCTGCCTTGCAGGCGGAAGGTCCTGAGTTCGGATCCCAGATCCCACGTATAGACGCCAGGCGGAAGCGCGGGCGGCCTGCGCTTCTGGTCCTGGTAGGGCGGAGCCTGTGAATCCCGGGGCAGAAGGAGGTGGAGGCGTCCATGGTGGTTCGCGAATTCGTCCGTGGTTCTACACATACACAGACACACACACATACACACAGACGCGCGCGCGCACACATACACACGCATATGCACACAGTTGAATAAAAATAATAATAAAAAAATTAAAAAAAAAAGGGCTCAGGATTTCCTTCCAGAACTGAGAGGAACTGAGTTTTATATTTAGAGTTTTCTGATTCTGCATTCATAGGAGAGAGAAATAAAACAGAAAAACAAAATAAACAGCTTAGTAGCAGAGCACAAACACTATTCCTCAAATGAGTTTCTACAGAATGATGGAGTGTCATTCTCAACAGCTGTTGAACAACAGTAGAACCCCCAAACTTGCTCAGCAAATTCCATTAGCAGCCGTCCACTGCTTAAGACCACCATAAAGAGGAAGTGTGGGAAAGGAAGGCACTGGTTGATGGAGGCTGGTGCCGCCAAAGGTGCCCCCAGAGTGCCAACTCTGCTGCTCTGATTTCCCTTGCTGGCCACACGAGGTGGCCCATCAGTGTGTGGGCTCTTTGACCATCCATTCTCTGTGGGGCAGAGGCCACCCCACCCAGACCACCTCTGCCTCTCATCTCCCTGCCAGCATGTGAAGTGTTCTCTCCCCGGAGAATTTCTCTTAAGGTCATCTCTTAAGTGCTATTCATCAATCTTTTCATTTATATTACAAGTCTCTGGCATTCCTTGTCATCTTGAGATGTTGTGCCAGTGCCTGCCTCAGTCTCCAGGTGCCAGGATTCCATATACCAGTCAGCACACCCTTCACCAAGCCCCCAGAAACCTTCAGTTGATTTGATTCTCTGACTGTGTCATTGTACTGATTCATATCATTGCTCCTTTTATTTATTTTTCATTATCTTTTTTTCGACTGAGGATCTAGCTCTTTGTAGAAGTTAATCTTTCTGCTGCTGTGAGACAGCACTCAAACTCAAGCAACTTAAGGGAAGAAAGGGAGGTTTATTGGCTTATGGTTCCAGAGGGAATATAGTCTGCTGACAGAAACTGGCGACAGCTTAAGTGACAGCCATTATGGAGGCTGAAAGAGCAAGATGCAAACTGCTAAAACAAATTGCGACCAGAGAAACAGGGCAAGGTAATCAACTTCAAGGGCCACTCCCTTGCCATGCCTTTGTCCAACATGGCTCTCCCTTACAAAGGTGCCATGACCTTCCCAAACACTGAAACAGCTAAGAATTTAAATGCATGAGCCTGTGGGAGCAACTCACATTTCAAACTGTGAAATCTCCAACCCTGGTCACCATCGGCTCATATCCACCTCATGATACAAACTGTACTCAGTTCAACTTTAGAAGTCCCATAGACTTTATCAGTAGTCCCAACACAGTCCAAAGTCCAAATCCTCCTGTAAAAAAACCAAACAACAACAACAAAAAAACTTATATACCTTTCGTGGTACAATGGAACGGAGTAAACGTACCCATTTTGAAAGGGGAGAGGAGTGGGAGCATATCCAGGAAAGATCAGTCTATAAAAAGAATGAAAATCAACAGGACAAACACCAAATCCTGAAAGTCCAAGTCCAAAGGGCTTTTTGTTCCACCCCTCCAGTGCAGCTGCCTGCAGAACACATTACTCTCTTGGGCTGGTTCCTCCCATGGTATACAATTCTCCTTTGCAGATGTTCCATGTTGGTTCTGGCATCACCAACATCTTCATGTCTCATCGACAAACCAGGCTTTAACTCCATAGCACAAGATGCCCTTCTGAGGTGTCTCTGCAGAACTTCCAATCCTACCACAAGTTGTCTGACTTCAGCTATTTTCTGAAACCTTGGAGGAGGCTTCACAACCTCCTCTCTTTTGCAGCTTTAATGCCTCTAAAATCAGTACCACGTGGAAGACATTGCTGGGTTCTTGGATTGGAAACTGTCCCCCTTGGCTCATGGCTAGTTCAGCTTCTCTATGCTGAAACTGAGCAGAATCTCTCTTGGGCCTTTTCTTTAGAGAAGCATAACATCCCTTTGGAGCTCTGCCTACCAGTTTTTTATTTCCAAAGACGCATTCTTATAAGTAGGATCCTTCTCTGGGGGCTGGAGAGGTGGCTCAGGGGTTAAGCCTCCGCCTTGCAGGCGGAGGGTCCTGAGTTCGGATCCCAGATCCCACGTATGGAAGCGGGGGCTACCCGCGCTTCTGGTCCTGGTAGGGCGGAGCCTGTGAATCCCGGGGCAGAAGGAGGTGGAGGCGTCCATGGTGGTTCGCAAGTTCGTCCGTGGTTCTACACACACACAGACACACACACGCATGTGCACATACACATGCACATGCACACAGTTGAATAAAAAAAAAAAAAAAAGTAGGATCCTTCTCTGAAGGTTTAATGCCCAGGATGTAGCTTCTTCTGTTGTCCAAATGGAGAACAGACTTGGGTTCACTAAAGGAGCTCATCTCTTAAACAACAGCTGCTGTGTTTGTTGAACTGTTCAAGTTTGCCATCCCATCTTTCATCATCAAATCTGACAGTTTTTATTTCTCTGTGTCTGATTCCTTGTTCTTTTTCATCATAACTCTGAAGAAGAGTTCTAACAAGTAGCCATGCCACACTATCAAGACAACGTTGCCTTTCAACTTCCTCTGCCAAACGCTTGAATTTAACTTTAGATAAGTTTTCAAGAGGAGGACAAATTGTGGCCAAACTCTCGCTAAAGCATCACTCCATTTGCCTCTCATTCAATTCCCAATAGAGTATCTGCTCTCCTCTGGATGATCACAAGCTGGACTTCCACTGTTCATGTCTCTTTCAGCATTACTTTTTTCCAAACTCTCACTAGAATGGCCCTTTAGGGCCCATCTCCAAAACACAAAGACTTTCCCAGCCCAAAGTTCCAAAGTTCTCCATCCCCCACCCAAAAAAAAATAGTTCTAAAGGCACACTAACCATGGCATAACAATGCCATACTGCTCTACTTCTCAGTACCAAGCTTCATAGCAGTACTTCACTTTTTGGTACTATTGTAGGAAAGTTCCCTTTTTCCTAAATGAAGAAACTGAACTGTCACAGTTAGGCATAGGTGTCAGGTTGACAGTTGAGGGTTTGAGCTCTAGCACATTTGTAGACAGTTAGTGGTTGAGTTAAGCCCAGAGCAAACCTGCAGGAGATTGTCTAGCTGATGGGGAAGGCCCAGCCCATGGTGGGTGGGACTAGGCCCTGGAATAAAATACAGATAGCTGATTGAGAAAGTTGGCATCCTTGTGTACACTTGGCCAGACATGCTGGTCTGGCAAATAAGGATTTTCCCTTATTCAGCTTCCCTCTCAGCTGTTATGTAGATATGGTGTGGTCAGTTCCCTGGGCCCGGTGTTGGTGTGAGCTTTTTTGTCAAGCTGGACTGAGAACTGTAATTGGACAATCATAAGAGAAAATAAACCCCTTGTTCCCTTAAGCCGTTGGTGGTGATTTATCAGTAACCATGCAGGTTAATTGCTACATGAACCCACTTGGGTGAAGAGAATAAGGAAATTTTTTTTGGAAAAAAGAAGGAAAAGAAAAATGCATGGTTATAGCCTAGCTTCCTAAGTTACAACCTACTCTATGGGAAAACTATTAAACAAGGATGGGGAAGGGTAGGTGAGATAACAGTTTACATTTCCAGCTATTTTCAACTGAGGTCACAGGTTCCAGAATGTAACTTCCTTTTTATCTCAGAGCTGTGGCAAGTTATCCAGACTGTTTTGCACTGCACAGAGTGTTCTCATCCCAAAGGTTGGAAGGGAAGGAGGACTGATTTCGCCAGCCTAGGCGATTCTAACTGGCAACAGTTTCAGCCCTTTTTTTTCTGCCTTAGTACCACATCCCCTTAATCTCACAGCAATCCCCCACTTCTTGGTGCCAGCTTGTGTAGCTGTTACTCCTTCTGATACTGTGAGACAACATTGAAACTAAAGCAACTTAAGAGGAGAAAGGGTTATGTATTTGTTTCTGGTTCTAGAGGGGAGATACACTCCATTATGGTGGAAAAGCCGTGGCAGACTGGCAGAAACTGGAGGCAGCTTAAGTCACACCCATAATGGAGGCTGAGAGAGCAAGCTGCAAACTTTTAGAGCAGAGTGCTACCAGAGAAGCAAGGCAGGGCTAACCAACCTCAAGGCCCGCTCCCTGTGACGTGCACTCCTCCGCAAGACTCCCTTGCTGAAAGGTACCACGACCTTTCTAAACACTGACAACAGTTAAGAATTCAAATACATGAGCCTGTGGGCGACAACACATGTTTCAAACCATGCCACTGTCTAAGCCAGGCAGACTTGAGCTTGTAGACTTCCCATCTCAGCCTCTCAAGTGCTGGGATTCTCGGGCATGTATTGCCATATCCAGCTCTTCTCCTGCTTTTAATATCCCAGGTGGTCTTGTGGGAGAAGTTGCTTAAGGAAGCCGGTGTGTGCACTGATAGCAGAACGTTCATTCAGCACCACCAGCACTGAGTGTGGATGGCACGCCAGGCAAGCCCAGTGGATCACTCTGCATCCCCCATGGCCCCTTACAAGGACTCATCCTGTGGGTAGTTAATCTCCTTCCCTCCCCCCCCCCCCACTGGTGCTTGGAATGAAACCCGGAGCCTTCCTCATGCCAGGCATCTGCTCTACCAGTGAGCCGCATCTCCAGCCCTATTTTTCCTCTATCTTTTATTGACGTATCTGACACTCTGCACAGGATAACTCAGAGGACGAATGCCAGTGTGATTTCAGAGGCCTGACCTTCCCCCTTTTCTGGCTTGGTGCTAGCTCAGATGCCCTGTTACACACAAGAGGCCATGTGGCTGTGACTTTGCAGGCTCATGTGTTGACAATTGTGGGAGACAGTTGAGCGTCTGCTGGTACTCACTGGTAAGGAACAGGTGGAGCCTATAGCTGAGCCTGCTCATGATCTGGGGGAGTCAGAAGTCAATCGGAGGGCAGAGGAGGCCTTTCATCTACTCTGCTGCTTGCATTGCTCATACTAGGTACTGCTTGGTGTCTTGGTGACAGAGACTTACTCATGGCTGTGTGCTGCCTGGCATGTATATGCCCAAGCTATTGTTCTTTCCCGAAAGTGGGTCCCTTCCTCTAATGCTAGGAAGAGTTCCATTTGGTGGAAATACTCATAAGTTCATTCAAATCTCCTTTAAAGCCGGGCATGTGGTGCCTGTCTGTCATCCCAGCACTAAGGAGGCTGAGGCAGGAGGATCACAAGTCCAGACTAGGCTGGACTGCGTGGCAGCATCCTGTCTCAGAAAAGCAACAACAAATTCCCCCTCCAAAGCCCACAAATATCAAATGTTCCTTTGATTCTCTTAGGGTCTGCCAAGATGCCCGTCATGGTGAACGAGGTGATGAACCTGCTGTGCTCCATTTCTGAGGAGAAGAAAATGAAGGCTGCTGTCAAGCAGTCTGGCATGGGTGCCCTGGTCACAGGGGCTGTGGCTTTTGTTGGTGGTTTGGTTGGTGGCCCACCAGGAATAGCTGTTGGTGAGTACAGAGTTTTGCAGGTATAAACAAACAAACAAACAAACAGGTCTCTGTATTCAGGCCTGGTGATGCCTCTGCCAGTTTTTAATCCCAGCCCCAGGAGAGGAGGATGGGGTTTGAGGATGGTTGGACTAGAGATGACCTCTGACCTTCTGCTCAGTCTCACTTCCAGGCTGGGCTGAGTTATCAGGCTCCATCTCAAAACCCAAAATCTAAGAGGAAAGGTCTTTGAAATGACCGGAAGGCATGGGCTGGTGAGGATCGTGGCACACGTCTGGTGAAGTGTGTGTGGTTCCGTTGCTTCTGTGTGTAGTCCGCCCTGCTGAAAACATGAGCCTTTGAATGTGAGTGTGTGTGGTGTGTGGGGGTGTCTCAAAATACAGGGCGATCTTCACTTTGGACTCTGGGTCTCTTGGATCCAGGAGACACCTGTCCCCCATGCTAGGATCCCAGTGACCCTGACCTTCCCCTGGAGATGTGTCCGGTGGTCTAAAGACACCAAGTGTTTGTGGTCCTTAACTGTCATCACCGTCACCATGCCCCCGAGGAGGGAGCAGGCAGGAAGCTGTTTGCTGGACTGCAACATGGACACATGCTCAGAGTGCGGCCATTTCAGAGTGCCTCTCCTGAAAGCAAAAGACCCCAAAGAAAACCAAACAGAAAAGCAAAGATCCGTTTCAGTACAGGTAGCCAAGCAGTGGGAGACTCATGCTACCCTCAGAGTGGCTGTCCGGACACCATTTTACCATGTGCTTCTGCTTGCCTCATTTCTGGCCAAGGATGAAATCTTGGCTCCTTCTCCCAGTGTTTCTTAGAACTAAGAGGAAGTTGTTTCCTTGTACTTTTACACTAAGAAACATTCCCGGCCTCAGAAGACCTGCCTTGCTCAGGCAGAGACCACAATAGGCTGGGGTGGAGTCGGAGCTGCCGCCCTCCAGAGGAGTTGAGAAGAGGCCAAGGAATGCCTCTCCCCACAATGGACCTTGTAGCACAGATCAGCTGGCATCATAAGCTGCTGTGTTGATCTGGGTGGCTGTTTACTGAATGCTGCTCTATGCCAACCCCCTAAGCTGTGTCATAGGGCCACAGAAAGCCCAGAGTGTTGCAAAGCCTTCCTAGGTAGCTTATAATCTCCATCTACTTGAGAGTGGATAAAGGGAGGCTTTTTTTTTTTTTTTTTTTTTTTGCTAAGGGGCTTCTGTTTCCAGGGAACTCTTCCTGCTCTATTCTTCCCTTTCTTGGCAAGATTGAGAGTCAAGGACATTTCGCTAAGCTAAAGCCACAGTGCAGAGAAATGAAGCCCTCGCGTGGCACTGACCATCCCTTGATCTATTTCTCTTTCCAGCAGAGTCTGTGAACTCAGGAGTCCTGACAGCTTTCCAGGAGGGATGAGTGAGAGAGGAGCCAACCACTTCCTGCTTCCTCAGCGGCTTCCTAGCCTCATGCCCACCTCTTCTAGGTGCCTCAGGAGGCCTGGCTGAGATAATTTCATCACAGACTCTGCCCTTGCCATCCTGGAAGCCCATGTTTCATTCAGATTGAGTACAGCTGGCAGAGAACATGTCTGCAGGGAGAGCCGGGGGATTCACTGCTTCTGGGCCCTGGACACGGGTGGGAAACACAGGCATTCTGTCTTCTGCACAGACTTAGTAATCTGCAGGTCGATACTCCTGTCAACTTTCTGCTCTAAGTGCTGCTGTAAGACAAATATTGATGCTCTCACAAAGGGTTAGTGTAGATGAGTGCAACTTTTTCCCTCCGAGCAGTTCACAGGGCATGATGGGAAAAGGTCAGGAAAGCTTATACATTAGCTGATTTTCTGTCCCTAGAATGTTCCTTTTCTTTGGACAAAGGAATATAGGTGGGCCTGCTCTATTCTGTTTGGCTTCCAGGAGTGTGGGCTTTGCTGTTTTCTGCAACCCATAAGCAGGTTCTCTGTAATTTAGGCTGCACCATTTATTTTCGAGACAAGGTCTTGTTTTTTAAAAACTAAGCTGGCCTAGAATTTGTGACCTTCCCCAGGTGGGATCATAGGTATGTACCGCCATGCTCACCTAGAGTGTACTTTCTAAAACAAACTGTGTGTGTGTATGTAGACTTAGGCACAAGCTGTACCTTGGTTTAACTCTGACATGCCTGAAACTCACCATATATCCTCTATTAGATCTCAGACTAGAAAGCCTCACAGTTTAGCTTCCAGAATGCTGGGTTACAAACACACAGCACTGTTCCCAAGGTTAAAACACACTTTCCATGTTGGAATAATACTAGATTTATGTAGAAGTTATAAAGTTGTACAGGAGAGGCTGGAGAGATAGTTCAGGGGTTAAGATTCTGCCTTGTAAGCAGAAAGTCCTGAGTTTAGATCTCAGGTCCCACGTAAAAATGCCAGGTGAAAACAGCTTCCCTGATAGGTGAAGCAAAAAGAATGGAGGTTGAACAATCCAGGATAATTCCCAAAGTCGCCTTTGTTCCTTCACAGGGACACACAGTGTTCTCCGATACACAAACAAACAAAGTTTTTAAAAAGATACGTGTTTTTAAAAAAATTGTACAGGAAATTCTCACATATCTGAGAATTGGGGCGGGAGGCACCGGGGGATGGGGAGGGAGGGCTGAGGGGAGGGGGAGCAGGGGGTTGGGGGGAGGAGGAGGAAGGGAGGGAACTGGTGTACCTAATAAGTTTGTATAAGCTGAAATAATAATAAAAAATGTATTAAAGAAAAACAAAAAAAAAATTGTACAGGAAATTCTCACATATCCTCACCCAGTTTCAATTTCCAGTGTGAACATGTGTTGTAGTTTACCTGTGGAGCTCAGAGACCGGCACTGATAAAGAACTGCTGGGCTCCTCCAGTTTTGATTTCTATCTGACCAGACTTTGGACGTGTGGCTTAGTTTTGCTTCAAGTTATCCCACTGCTTGTAAGGGCCTGTTTTCCTCAGTCTCTCCTGGTTGTGATGCTCTCCGTGGCTCTCTTTGGTTTATGACCGCCTTAGTTTCAAGATGTTGAAAGGGATTTACAGAATACTTGTTGCTTCTATTCCACAGGAGCTGTGAGTCTCTGGAAGGAAATCCTCGGGCTGAAGTATTTTCTCTGTATCAGTCCTGGGGTGTGTGCTATCACTGGTTACTGACCTTGGCCATGTGCCCAAGGTCACATGGGTCTTCCCACAGTAAAGGTTCTGTTTTGTGTTCCATATTCTGTTTTTCAGAATTGATTCAGTAAGTCCAGCTCCATCTATCTGTAAATATCTGCCAATATGTAAACAATTGGGGGATGCTTTCATTTATTTATTTATTTATTCATTCATTCATTCAATTGTGCATGTGTGAGTGTGTGCACGTGTGTGTGTGTGTGTGTGTGTGTGTGTGTGTGTGTGTGTGTGTAGAACCACGAATTCGGGAACCACCATGGACTGCCTCCACCTCCTCCTTGTTTATTCTGTCCCGGGATTCACCAGGACCAGAAACCCAGGCCGCCCCCACTTTCACTTGGCGTCTATACTTGGGGTCTAGGATCCGAACTCAGGACCTTCTGCCTACAAGGCAGGGGCTTAACCCCTGAGCCACCTCCTCTCCAGGCCCTGGGGGATGCTTTTTTAAGATACCAATTTGGCGTTCTGAGGGGCAGCATTTGGCTAGCATGCAGCTGCCTCTTCAGACAGGGACACAGCCCTTCTAGGTGATTGCAGGCACCTTGGCCTGTTTCACCACTTTAGGTCACTACCTGGCTTTTGAAAGTCCTTAAGTTGGAGTTCTCTGTCTTAGGGTACTTTCCTTCACCGTGCCATGTCACACCTGGCCTGTCGAGGTGCAGCTTTCTGTAGTTCAAGGTATTCATGGCCCACAGAAGCATGCACTAATTTTGACAAGCAGCTTATATTTTAAAAAAATGTTTCTAGCTAAAGATGGAGCTCAGAGGCAAAGTGTTTGTTTGACAAGCATGAGGCCCTGTACTCAATACCTAGCACTTAAAGAGAACAGAAATCTAAAAATAATGTTTCTATCTGAGCATGGTGGCACACACCTATGATCCCAGCACCTGGGAGGCCCAGGTAGAGATCTAGGCCAGGTTGGGCTACACAGTGAGACCTGTCTCCAAAAAGACGAAACCAATAAGAAAAGTAAAAGTTGTAACCTGGTTGGGTAGCAGAAAAAGATAAGTAGAAACCTATGTTAAATGTGTTATTTATCACACGACTTGGAAGAGTGGACTAAAACACATTCTCCAAGAGAAAAAGAACTTCACATCTGTCCCTAGGATCCGTTGCCCAGGTGAGTTCTCTGAAAATTTTCTAAACTCCTGGGGCTGGAGAGGAGGCTCAGGGGTTAAGCCTCTGCCTTGCAGGCAGAAGGTCCTGAGTTCGGATCCTAGACCCCACGTATAGACGCCAGGCGGAAGCGGGGCGGCCAGCACTTCTGGTCCTGGTGGGCGGAGCCTGTGAATCCCGGGGCAGAAGTAAACAAGGAGGAGGTGGAGGCGTCCATGGTGGTTCCCGAATTCGTCTGTGGTTCTACACACATACACATATATACACGCAGGCGCACACACATACATGCACAATTGAATAAATAATAATAAAAAAAATTTAAACTCCTGAGCACCAACCACCTGGTGGAAGCAACGCAGCCTCCCCATGGAGGTTTCCTGCAGCACACATTTGCACCCCAGCCTTTTCTCATGAGGAGAGATTTTTCTGGAAAGCTTGGGGTGCGAGGAGGGGGAGGGTGTTCTTCAGCTCTGAATGGAACTGGGTTGGCTCAGGTCTGAGGTGGGGATGGTGCAGGTTGCACCGCGCATGTGTCCGTGTGGAGTGTTGGGAGGGGCATGCCTGGGCGTCAGTTATCCAGGTCAGATGGACTAGAGGCCATGTGAACCCTTGTCCTGTAATGGGCTGGAGTCCAGCTGGCACTTGCTGTGACCAGCTCATGAATGTTCTCACTTGTCATGACAGCAGCCACATTCTCCGCAGGAACCCAAGGCCATCATTTGAGAATGGGGCTGACTAACGGAGCTCTTCCTTGTTTTCCAGGTGGGGCTGTCGGGGGCCTGCTAGGTGCATGGATGACTAGTGGACAGTTTAAACCAGTTCCTCAGATCTTAATGGAGCTGCCCCCCGCTGAGCAGCAGAAGCTCGCTAACAAAGTCGCCAGCATCATCAGGAACTTGGACTGGATGGATGCCGTGCAACTGACCATGCTAGTCATGGGCAGTGGGACCCTGCAGCAGCAGCTCCTGGCCATGCTGGTGAACTACGTCACCAAGGAGCTAAATGCCGAGATCCGCTATGGTGACTAGACGTTGCCCTTGGGGAGTGAGTGTTCCTGGGGTTTCATTAGGTAGTTCTGTGAATCTCAGAAGGTGACTGGAGAATGGGGGAGTCTAGTGGGTGCCACTAAGAACCTGAGCATCACCATCCCTGGCCTTAGGAAGGAGCATCCTGCTGGAGAGACTCCAGCCTGGCTGTGTGGTTGTGGCGGACCAGCGGTCACCTGTGCAGCTGTGGTTGACAGCCTCCTGAGCTGCAGAAGGCACAGCAGATCTGTTGCTGGTCTGTCCAGCAGTTTCTTGAGTCCTCCCTTTCCCCCTTCCCTCCCCTGTGGCACCACTGGGGGGTGAGGTGGGTCTGGAGGAAGTTCCCATGTTCACCGGAAGACTGTCTTGGATGCTCTTCATGGCCTGAAGATGGCCCTTCATCAGGCACTTGTCTCTCGACTAGACCCTCCCAGACTTCAGGATCTTGAGTTTCAGAGACCGTTCTTGCCAGGTCACGGTGACGTCCTGAAGTGTCCCTTCCCTGCCAAGAACTTCTCATGAGGTCTTTTTAGTGAAGCCACACATGCCAGGCCACTGACTGTACCCCAGGCTCTCACGGGTAACTCAGCTCTTCCCTCCCCAAATGAAAAATCATGACATTTCTTTACATTTGATTTTCTTTTCAACCTTTCACCCTCCATTCCACTCTCCTCATGTTCTTCCACTGTTCTCTGGCTCAGCTGTTTCTCTGACATGTTGACTAGGATCTGTATTCACTTGTGCACAAAGACAAAAATAAACAATTATAACTTAACGATCTCAACTCAGCTAGATGCTGTAATGTGCTACTGTTGTCCGGGGAACTGGCAGATTAAGGCTGGAGGGAAGATGAGTTCAGGTCGACCTGGGCATCATGGTGGAGCTGATGAGAAGTTGCACGGGATAAGCCGTCTGAGTTGGCTTTTATTTACAGTTACAGTAGAGAAGGGATGAGTGTTCTGATGAGGCAAGCAGGTGTAGACAGGAGGCCAAGGGAAGGAAGAAATGGAAAGAAAGAACCTTGTTTCAGACTTCCTTTCCTTGTGGATGTTGAACCACCTCTTTAGCAGCTAAAGCTTAGAACTGACTTGCTTGGGGATTGTGGCTAGCTCTCTCTGATGCCCCTGCCTTCTCGTGGTGCTCAGGATGCTATTCAGTGCCTTACACGGTCTAGACAAGTGCTACACGGAGCCACACGCGCAGTCCCTCAGAAATGGAGTCTAAGCGAACTCTCTGCCACTGAACCCTGCCCCGGGTCTTGAACCCCAGATTCATTTTCAGTTTGGTTTGGTCCTAGTGCAGGAACTCAGTGCAAACCAATGACCTTTTGTAAATTCGACTTAACATGTGACTTCTTTCTGACTCTTGTGGTATTAGAATGTGAACTTGAGGAGGACAGAGACTGTGTCTTCATGACTCCTGTGTCCAGCTCTTCATGTGGTGGACACTCAGTAAATACTGGGTTGGTTTCAGGCCTTTTGGCAGTTTCTTGATAGAACCCAGCTTGGTTTTGAACTCCTGACCCTCCTGCCTCAGCCTCTTGAGCACTGAGATTACAGTGCACATCACTATGCCCAGCTCTGTAGATATATTTTTATTGAAGTGTTTTGAGCCGTTGTAGTTTTGTTTTCTTGAGAGGGTCTCATGCAGTGTAGACTGACCGTGAACTTCTTATGCAGCCGAGGATGACCTTGAACCCCAGATTCTCCTGCCTCCACCTCCCAGGTACACGCATTGCAGGTGTGTGTCACCACTAGGCTTCAGGATATATCGTGAATCACTGTTCTCGAGCATTTCATAGGGAAGTTCTCCAGTGAGGAAACATGCTGCGCCATGCAGCAAAGGAGGCCAAGAGTCCAGTGTCCAGCTTCTGGAAGTCACCGAGCTACTAACTGCATTCGCCAGGATTTGGATCTTTCAGTACAGTGTGTACTTTCTGAAGATGAATCCTCACTATGGCCATCAGTGTTTCCAACCTCAAGACCCCCCCCCATGTATTCTATTTACTTTCAGAATTACAACTCTGTTGCCCAATTGTAATACATTTTTATCTGAAGTCATGTGGCCATGTGTTTTGTGTAGATCCTCTAACTTTTGAAAGCTACTGGATGCTGGGTGAACACTTTATCTGGGGAGATGTCATACAACTGTCTATCCAACCTAGACAGTTTAGGCCACAGTAGCAATTATACCAAGTTCCATCTTGAGGAGCCGATGAGTGTATTGGGGTTACCAGCATAGCTGGCAGCTTCCCTGTGGCTTAGTAGATGGAATCTTCCTTCCATTTACCTTCCTCCACCTGTGCACCCTCAGATCCCTCCCAGACCTCGAGGTCCCCAGGGCATGTGTACTACTCACTCCTCCTCATTCCGTCTGTCTCTGAGGGACAATCAACAAATGTTATCTTAGATGGCAGTTGTTTGGAGGAAACTGGCATGCAACACTGGAACAAAAGGGAAGGTTCCTGGATTTGTGACTTTAGAGGCCAGTGAAGACCCACTCCCTCATTCCACATTCCAAAGGTGACTTCCCAGGCCAGCTTTGACCCTGACAGCTGGATGCCTGAGTTCCCCCATCCCTCTGTCCTGGTTCCAAGCCCGCATGAATGGGATCTGGGGTTGGAGGGAGGCATTGGACTGACACCTGAGACTCTGAAGAAAGCCCCAGGTGGATTGTACCCCAGGAAGGCTGAAGGTGGAACCTCCATCTCAGAGTTGTCAGCGAGCCTCAGCTGGCTGTAATTCAGGGAACCCTTGAGGCTCACAAGCCACGCTGGTCACTTGTTTGAGTGGAGCGCGTGGGGACAGGGCTGGGAGGAGTGCTGTCTCTGAAGGCTGAGTGTGGCCCTTCTGTTGAAGTGATCATTCCTGCCCTTCCGCAAAATAGTGAGTGTCCAAGGGTCCCTCCACTGGGGTCCTGGCCCTCTTTACTCCCAGGTTTTGTGGTACTCTGGGCTCTACTGTTGCCCCATGAGTCTATATGGGAAAACCGATTTGCAGATATATGGGAATGAAACCAGAATGAAGACTTAATCTGTGCTTCCAAGTCAGAGCGTTTATCTTTGTTTTGTTTTGAGTGCTGCCCTCAAAGGTGCATGTCCAAGAGTCCACTTTAGACATGCTGGATTGTGCAACTGTTTCACTGATGCTTCTTGCAAAATCAGGATTGTGATCAATTTCCCTTTATTAGGCAACGGCGCCCCATGCTACCATGCTCCATGTGTAAGGTCCCAATGTGTGCCAGGCTCTGGGGCCCTGGGTGTCCTGAAGCGTCCTCTGGTAATTTCCATACCAGGGAGGGGAAAGGTAAAGATTTTAAGCATGTTTAGGGGTAAGCGGGGTGCCCCTTTCTGCACAGGTAGTGATGGTTGACATGGGGCAGGCTTGGGGCCCGGTGCTCTTCACATTGCAAGGAATGTTTGCAGCTTGGGGCTGTTGCTGGGATCTTATTTCCTGGTTGTTGTTCTTTAGATGCTCGGATGTTTCCTTATCATTCCCCAATAATCATTCACACATAAAAGGAAGTAGATGATTTCTAAAAACCTTTTTGTTTAAAGGAAATTGCGGACCAGGAAGACAACTTGGTCAGTTAAAGTCCTTGCCATGCAAACCTGATGACTTGAGTTCAAAACCCACATGGTAGAGCTGAAAGTTGTGATGCACACCTGTAACTCCAGCAGGAATGCAGAGATAGGAGGGAGACGGGCGCTTTGGCCGGAAGCCACTGAGCCAGCTGTCCTGGAGTATGGTGCACTGCAGAGAACAGGGGAGGCCCTCCTCAGTCAAATGGACAGTGGGGACCAGATCCCGAGAGCTTTGCTCTTGCCCCACATGTTGCTGTGGTGCATGCATGACCTCACCCATGAACACTCGCCAAATGAATAAAGAATTACTAACGAAGAATTGAAGCTAGGCATGGTGTTCTAGGCCTGGAATCCCAGGACTCAGCGGCTGAGGCTGTCAGTACTCTGCAGTGTAGACTTGTGTTTTAGTTGCATTACATGTGTGTGTGTGCGTGTGTATCAGAGAACAGTACATGTGTCTGTGGAGACCCAAGCATTACTTTGAGAATCATCCTGTATTACTTTCCCTTCTTTTTGCTTTGTTCTGGAGTTTCCCAGGCTCTGCCTTCCAGGCCTGGAAGCAATTTCTGCCAGGCATTTTTACATAGGATTTGGGATTCAAACTCAGGTCCTTTTGCTTTTAAGGAGGAGACTTAACCCTCAATATATGTCTCTAGCCCCAGTTGTTTCTTGAATCTTTTTTTTTTTAAACATGTTTATTCTTTTTTTTTTAAACTTTTACCCAAGACCTTTATTTTCTTTTTTTTTATTAAAAATTTAATTATACATTTTAAAATTTTTTACCAGTTCCCTCCCTCCCCCCTCCTCCCCCCGAACCCCCTCCTCCCCCTCCCCTTCCCCCAGTGCCTCCCCCCCAATTCCCAGAGAGTCCTTTATTGTGTACGCCTAACTCTCCACTGGGTCCTCCTCTCCGATGACATATAAGGACCCAGTGGCATTTCCATAAGCCCTTTCTCTTGTTCCCCTTAAGCATAAGATCACTACTATGGCTGTCAATCCCTTGCCTCCAGGGGTCTCGGTGCCCTTAACAGATGCTAGACTTTATGAGGGCAACAGTGCGCTGGACATTGCGCAGGGCATGCAAAGTCCCATTGTGATTGCTTTGGCCCCAACTATTGTTGAGAATCTTGCAAATCGTTGCTCCTCCCATCCTTTTGCTCTTACAATCTTACCGCCCCCTCTTCCGCAAATGTCCCTGAGCTCCAGGATGGGGAGAGATTAGGCTGGCCTAGTTCTATGTGATTGATATAGAGTCTCTGAAGTTCTGGATTGTGGTTTGTTGATTTTCTTTTGCAGTTTTGCTGCTCCTGCAATTCCCTTCACTCCATTCTGCTGGGCACTGTATGTCACCCCCTGGCCAGAGACAAAAAGCTGTTAAACTGGAGTCTTGTTGTAATAGCACATTCAAGGGTAGATGTAATAAGAGTAGGAAACCTCACTGAGGGAGGGGTCCTTCACTCATTTGCAAAATGATTACTTTTTATCAGCTAGACTATATGCCCTCCACTTCTGGTGAGATCAGGAAAGAACGTCTGTGAACTTAACCAGGTTTCTCATTACTTACTTGTATACCTTGATGGAGGCCTATTTTCTCTGCTGTAACATGGTCCCCTCTCTCCTTGTTTCTGGTGTGGCCCTCCTAACCCATCTCTCTTGTTCATAATCCTTGCAATTACTGTGTTACATAGGTTTACTTTTGAGTGTCTCAATGTGGGCTGGGTGAGTTTGGACTAGGAGCCACCTATTAGGGAGTACATACGGCGCTTAATTTTCTGGGTTTGGGATACTTCACTTAATATAATTCTTTCTAATGACATCCATTTCCCCGCAAATTCCAGTAATTCATCATTTTTGATGGCCATTGTATAGATGTACCACAGTTTCCTTATCCACTCGTCAACTGTTGGACATTTGGGTTGATTCCATGACTTTGCTATTGTAAACAGTGCTGCTATGAACATGGTCGAGCTTGTGCTATCGAGGCAAACCTCTGCTGCATGGGGGGTTATTCCAAAAGTGGGATAGCAGGGTCATATGGCATTTCAATCTTTAATTTCTTTAAGAATCTCCAGACGGCTCGCCAGAGTGGCTGTATGAGCCTGCATTCCCACCAACAATGTAGGAGAGTTCCCCTCTCTCCACATCCTCTCCAGCATTTGTCGTTGTTTGTATTGTGGATTTTTGCCATCCTGACCGGGGTGAGATGATATCTCAGGGAAGTTTTGATTTGCATTTCCCTGATGGCGAAGGAAGTGGAGCATTTTTTAAGATAATTGTTAGACATTTTAATTTCATCCCTGGTAAAGTTTCTTTGAAGTTCCAGGGCCCATTTTTTAATTGGGCCAGTGTTTTCCTTGGAGTTTAGTTTTCTAAGTTCTTTGTGCACTCTGGACAGTAGAGCTCTGTCAGATATGTGGTTAGTGAAGATTTTCTCCCATTCTGTGGGTTGCCTTTGAGCTCGCATTATAATCTCTTTATCTGAACAGAAGCTCTTTAATTTCACAAGATCCCAACTGTTGAGAGTTGGTAGCAGTGACTGTGCCATTGGATGTCTGTTTAGGAAGTGTTGGCCTAGCCCAATCAGCTCGAGGGAGTTCCCTATCCTTTCAACTATGGTTTTTAAAGTCTCTGGCCTGATATCAAGGTCCTTGGTCCATTTGGAATTAAGTCTTGTACATGGTGACAAGTACGGGTCCAGCTTTAATCTTCTGCATGTGGAGATCCAGTTTTGCCAGCACCATTTGTTGAAGATGCTGTTCTTTTTCCATTGGATTCTTTGGGCCCCTTTGTCAAAGACCAAATGGCTGTAACTTTGTGGGCTTATATCTGGGTCTTCAATCCTTATCCATTGATCTGTGTGTCTATTTTGGAGCCAGTACCAGGCTGTCTTTATAACTATGGATTTGTAGTATAGACTTAGGTTTGGTATGGTAATACCTCCAGCTGTGTTTTTGTTACTCAGGATTGTTTTTGCTATCCTGGGTCTTTTGTGCCTCCATATGAACTTTGAGATTGTTTGGTCAACTTCTTTGAAGAATTGCTTTGGGATTTTGATTGGTATAGCATTGAATCTGTATATTGCCTTTGGTAGGATGGTCATTTTTACAATGTTGATTCTGCCAATTCAGGAACAAGGGATGTCTTTCCACCTTCTGGTGTCTTCTGCAATTTCTTTCTTTAGGGTTTTAAAGTTTTCATTGTAAAGGTCTTTTACCTCCTTAGTGAGGTTTATACCAAGGTATTTCATTTTTTTAGGGGTTATAGTAAATGGCATGGTTTCTCTCAAGGCTTTTTCACTTCTTTCATTCTGGGCATATAGGAAGGCCTCTGATTTTTGCACATTTATTTTGTATCCTGCCACCCTGCTGAACTTCTCAATTAGTTCCAGGAGCTTCCTGGTGGAGTTTTTGGGATCCCTCAGGTATAAGATCATGTCATCTGCAAATAGGGATAGCTTGATTTTTTCCTTGCCGATTTGAATCCCTCTTATGTCCCTTTCTTGTCTTATGGCTTCAGCTAACACTTCAAGTACAATATTGAATAGAAGTGGTGAGAGTGGACAGCCTTGTCTAGTTCCTGATCGAAGTGGGAATGCTTCCAATTGTTCCCCATTGAGCATAATCCTTGCTGTGGGCTTGTTGTATACAGCTTTTATTATATTGATGAAGGTTCCTTCCATTCCTACTGTCTCTAGCGTTTTGATCATAAAAGGCTGTTGGATCTTGTCAAAAGCTTTTTCTGCATCTATCGAGAGTATCATGTGGTCTTGGATTTGGACTGGTTTACATGATGAATTACATTTATTGATTTTCGTATGTTGAACCAACCTTGTGTGCTGGGGATAAAGCCTACTTGGTCCCCATGAATGATCTTTTTAATATGTTTTTGAATCCGATTTGCTAAGACTTTGTTGTGAATCTTTGCGTCTGTGTTCATCAGGGAGATCGGCCTATAGTTTTCTTTTTTAAGTGAGTCTTTATTAGGTTTTGGGATTAAAACGATATTAGCTTCATAGAAGGAATTTGGTAGTGTTCCTTCCTTTGCTATTTGATGGAACAGTTTAAGGAGTATTGGTGTTATTGACTCCTTAAATGTCTGGTAGAACTCTGTGCTGAATCCATCTGGTCCAGGACATTTTTTGGTGGGAAGATTCGAGATTACTTCCTCAATTTCCTTATATGTTATAGGACTATTTAAGTAATAAATCAGGAAGTTGTGACTTCCTGATTCAATTTAGGTAAGTTGTGTTTACTTAGAAATTCATCCATCTCTTTTGTGTTGTCAAACTTCACAGAGTATAAGTTTTTGAAATATGATGTTATAATTCTCTGGATTTCTTGGGTATCAGTAGTGATAACTCCATGTTCATTTCTAATTTTGTTAATTTGGGTTTTCTCTCTCTTGCTTTTGGTTAGTTTAGCTAGGGGTGTATCAATCTTGTTGATTTTTTCAAAGAACCAGCTTTTTGATTGGTTGATTTTTTCTATCGTTTTCTTAGTCTCGATTTCAGATATTTCTCCCCTTATTTTGCTAATCTCTTCTCTTCTACTGCTTTTGGGATCAGATTGCTCTAGTTTCTCTAAAGCTTTAAGCTGCATTGTTAAGTTGTTTATTTCTGATGTTTCCATTTTTTTGACGTGGGCATTAAGAGCTATGAACTTACCTCTTAGAACAGCTTTCATTGTGTCCCAGAGATTTTGGTAAGTTGTATTTTCGTTATCATTCACTTTCAGGAAATCTTGAATTTCCTTTTTAATTTCTTCCTGAATCCAGTTCTCATTCAGCATCATAGTGTTAAGTTTCCAGGAGTTAGTGTATTTTCTCTTGTTTGATGTGTTGTGGATGTCCAGCTTTAGGCCAATGGTGGTCTGATAGGGCACAGGTTAGAATTTCAACTTTCTTGTATATGTGTAGATTCATTTTGTGGCCCAATATGTGATCTATTTTGGAGAAAGTTCCGTGTGCTGCTGAGAAAAATGTGTATTCTTTGGTGCGTGGGTGAAAAGTTCGATAGAGATCTGTGAGGTCCATTTCTTTCAGGGTTTGATTAAGTTCCAAAGTGTCTCTGTTAAGCTTTTGACCTGTTGATCTATCCCATGTAGAGAGGGCGGTGTTGAAGTCCCCAAGAATTATCGTTTGGGGGTTGATTTCTTGCTTTATACGCTGTAGGGTTTTCTTAATGAATGAGGAGGGGCCCGTATTGGGTGCATATATGTTCAGTATTGTGAAATCTTCCTGGTGAATTGTACCTCTGACTAAAACGTAGTATCCATCCGTGTCTCTTATAATTTTTTTTGGTTTGAAATCCACTTTGTCTGATAGCATAATGGCTACCCCTGCCTGTTTTCTGCTTCCATTTGCTTGTAGAATTGTTGACCGGCCTTTTATTTTTAGAGCGTGCCTATCTTTTGTGGTGAGATGGGTTTCCTGCAGGCAACAGATTGATGGATTGTGATTTTTAATCCAAGTTTGTAATCTGTGTCTCTTGATCGGTGAATTAAGTCCATTAACATTTAGTGTTATAATGGAGAAACTATTGTTAATTCCAGACATTTATTATGTTTAGTAGCTTTTATAAGTATATTGCTTCGTTTTTAATGGTGTTATATTTGCCTTCTGTTCTCCTGGATATGCCTGTTTTTTTCTTCACGCTTGAGTATCATTTCTAGCAGTTTTTGAAGGCCTGGTTTGGTGGCCATGTATCCCTTAAAGTTGTCTTTGTGCTGGAAAATTTTTCTTTCTCCCTCGATCATGACTGATAGTTTTGCAGGGTAAATCAGCCTGGGTTGACATTTTTGCTCATTCAATACTTGAAGTATGTCTCTCCAAGCTCTTCTTGCTTTTACTGTTTCGACTGAGAAGTCATTTGTTATTTTAATAGGTTTATCTTTAAAAGTGACTTGTTTTTTCTCCCTTGAAGCTCTCAGCACCAGTTCTTTATCTTGAATGTGGAGTGTTTTAACTATTATTTGCCCGGTGTGCTTCTATTTTGGTCGTATCTGTTTGGGGTGCGGAATGCCTCTTGTATATGAATGGGCCTCTCTTTTTTTAGATGAGGAAAGTTTTCCTTGATGATCGTTTGAAAAATTTCCTCAGGGGTGGTATTTTGAGATTCTTGCTCTGGTATTCCATGAATACGCATGTTAGGCTTCTTCAGGGTGTCCCATATCTCTTGGATATTTCTCTCAAGTATCTTTTTGGCTTTAACGACCTCTTCCATTGAGCTGGTTAGTACTCCCACTTTATCTTCAAGGTCTGAAATTCTGTTTTCTGCTTCGTTAGTTCTGTTGATAAGACTCTCTATGGCGTTCTGGGTTGAAGATAACTTGTCTTTTAGCTCAGTTTTAAACTCTGCTTGAGTTTGTTTTAACTGCTCTATGCCACTTTTTGTTTCTTGCACTGTTTTTCTCAACTCCTCCAGATGTCTGTTGTGTTCCTCTTCAAAGCGATTGATTCGATTATGTAATTCCTCCCGGATTTCCTCTTTCATAGTATTGAACATGGTAATGATCATATTTTGGAAGACCTTATCCTGGGTGAGGCTTTCTTGGCCTTTTTCCACGGGTTTGTTCTTGTTGGAGTCTAACATGGGAGTAATTTCTTCAGTGGGAAATTTGTTTACTTGAGTGTTGCTTCTCATGGATTTGCACTTTGACTTTGGCATTGTCATTTTAACTCTTAAGATCTCTCAATTTCACTAAACTGAATTATTTGGCCTGGGGTACTGGTGGGCGGGGCCCGAACGGGGGACTTACCTAGGGCGCGGGGTGAGGCCCGGCTGGACCGCGTGCGTGTCCCGACCGGTGGAGCGGGGTGGGGTGAAAAGGGACGATGGGCGCGTCGGCGTGGAGCTATTTAACCCGAGGGCAGCTGGGGCGCGGCCCGGGCGCAGGGGGAGGTCCTCCTCGTCCCTCGGCCCCCGCGCGGCTCCGGCTGGATGGTGGGAGTCGGAGCCGGGTCCCTGTGGGCTGACCTGGGGTCCTAGAACGCACGGTGAGGCCCGGCTGGACCGCGCGTGCGCGTCCCGACCGGCGGAGCGGGGTGGGGTGAAAAGGGACGGTTTCTTGAATCTTGATGGGCATCTCTTTCCTTTAATTAGGGAATTTTCCTCTATTATCGCATTAATTATGCGTGATGAATTTTTCTCTAAGGCATCTACTTCAGAACACCCATGATCTGTATATTGGCTCTTTTGATGGTGTCTCAAATGTTCAATTCATGCGTGCTTTTTGATTTGTCAAATTCCATCATCTTGTCTTCCAGTTCTGATATTCTGCTTTCCATTTGGTCAGTTTTATTTTTGAGACTTTCTACTGAATTTAAAAAAATTATTTATTTTATGTGATGTGATGTGTGTGTGTGTGTGTGTGTGTACCAGAAGGTACCATGTGTCCCTGTGGAGGACCAAGGGTGACTTTGGGAATCATCCTCAATTGCTTCTACCTCCTTTTTGCTTCCTTCTGGGATTTCCCAGGCTCTGCCCACCAGGGCCAGAAGTGCAGCCCACTGTTCTTTCTGCTTGGAATTTTTTACATGGGACCTGGGATCTGAACACAGGACCTTCTGCTTGTGAAACAGCGTCTTAACCCTTGAGCCACCTCTCAGGTCCTTCTACTGAATTCTTAATTGCAGTGTTTGATGTTTTGACTATTGATTTTATTTCAGTTTTTTCCGTGTTTCTGTTTGATTTCAGACCATTTTAGTCCTTTGTCAGTGCTTCTATGTTTGTCTTCAACGGTTCTTCTGATTGGGTCTAGCTGTTCATTTGTGCTTTCTTGGTCTTCTTTCCTGCATTTAATGTGTTCTTCATATTTGCTCAAATAGGGAGAAATGTTATCTCGCCCATGTTCCTTAGAATCAGTGACATCCTATCCACTAACTAAAGAGACTTCCTTGACTGCCCAGCTACCTGCTGTATGTACTGCATCCCCTGTGCATGGCATCTGTACTTCCTAATAAAAGCGGCTGTTAAGACTTTCAGAAAGGTGATGTCTGAAGTCCTCTGGCTATTGTGAGTTAAAAATCACATCATCACTTCTCAGCAACGATCACCGGTACAGCAGGCAACTACAAGGGATGACTTGTAGTAGCCTGGATGGAGATTTTTAAACTACTATACTAAATCCTAATTGAGTAGCATTCAATTTCACCCCTCATAAGCTATCCGAGAGCCGGCTTCCTTACCCTTGATGGGACTCCATGCCCGGAGTCTGTGAGTTCTTGGTGGCTCTCTTGCCCCTTGTGCATTCATGTCTGTGAGTTCCGTTCTGCCTTAATCCTCAAAAACATAGAAGGGTATAAAATTAAGGAGGCAAATGAAATAATAAAAAAGACTAAAAGAAAATAAAGCAGTACAAAAAAAGAGGAGAAAAAAAGTACATAAAAATGATAACATAAAACATAAAAAGTACATCTTGTCAACTATTGGCCCATCTGGCTTGAGTTTGAAAATGTTCCGCATGTTCTCTAGCTGTAGGAGCATGCAGGGGCTTCTCTGTGGGGGGAGGAGGAGCATTTCATATCAGCACTTCTGTCTTTCTTGGTGTTCTATGAGAGCCGAGCGTCCTTTCCTGGCTTTTTGAGTCCTTTTCTTGGTTCTCTGGACCTACCATATTCAAGGTAGGTCTAAAGTGTCTGGGGAAATTGTCTGTGCAGTTTCTGGTGGTGTTATTTCTCACCAGCAGCCTGCTTTTCTTCCATGGTTTGTTTATCTGGCTGTGAAACCCGAACATCCGGGAAATAGCTCTGCTCTTTTACTGACACTGTGGCAGAAATTTCTCTAGGTGGGTAATTAGTGACTGATGGTGGCACTGTGCACAGTAGGCTTTTTAGAGTACGTGCATGGTAGTCATTGCATGTCTGGGGCGCTAAAGGAGGTTTCTGTTTTGTTTTGTTTTTTAAGATTTCCTACTAGTGGCACTTGTTTAGAGTCTGAAGCTACTGTGGCAGTCCCCCTAGTTACCATCCCAACACCCCCCCCATATGCTGCAAGTCACATTCCCTGGTTTAAAAAAAAAAAAAGAAAAAACTTTGGGATTGCTCACTGAGACTTCTAGTAACTTCTAGTGACACTTAGGTGTCTTATTTTCCTAACTATGATCTGCTCCTAACTGGGTTGCTACTATGCCACCATCTTATCAGGAACTCTCCTCTTCTAATCTGTATTACCAATTTTAACAAATATTTTTGTTGTTTAGAGAGAGAATTTTGCTATGCAGTCCCAGCTGACCACCAACTCCATCTACAGTGTCCCTGGAACGGAGATTACAGATAGTTACCACTAATTATTATTATTAATATTATTGCTGCTATTGTTATTAATATTGTAATTTCAAATCCTTGGAAACATTTACAGAATGAATTGTAGGTCATTTCAGGGTGATTTCTTTTAGGTAAGTTGTGGCAGTTATAGTGCTTCAGTGAACATGTCCCTGCTACTGTTTTCCTCATTTTGAAATTTGATAGACAGGCTTTGAAATGGTTGAATTAAGAAGTATGTGGGGTAGGACGAGGTGACTCAGTGGGTAAAGATGCTTGCAGCACAAGCCTGTCATTCTGAGTTTGATTCCTGGAACTCACATAAAGGTGGAAAAAGAACCAACTGCACAATAAATAGTTCACAGTGGTTGTCTTCTGACCCCCACCTGCCCACATTCTCTTTCTCTCTCTCTTTCTCTCTCTCTCTCTCTCTCTCTCTCTCTCTCTCTCTCTCACACACACACACACACACACACATACACACACACACACACACAGATAGAGGTACAGACACACACACACAGAGTCAAAATCTCTAATTTACTCTCCCCAACCAGGCCTGGCTTGTGCATCTCAGCACATCTCCTCCTGGACAGGACTAGTATTTCAGGGGCCAGTCACCTGGGCGCAGGGCTCCTGTGGGGCTCCATGGTGGCAATGTATTGATAGTATGAAGACAAAGTGCAACAGACACCAAACTTATGCCACGCAAAATGTAAGTGAAAATGTATCATCAGTCAAGATGTGAGAAATAACTCTTGGTTATAGAACTCTCAATCGAAAATATGGAAATAATTCCTTATGGATGGATTATTCAATGACTTCCAAGATAGGACAAAAATACAATGTGATTAAAGAACCAAAAAGGTCAATGGGACTGTATCAAAATACAAACTGTTTCTCAGACACTATCAATACGTTTAAAGAAAAACATGGAATGGTAGAAATTCCAATAATGGCCTAAAATTCAGAATATATAAAGAACTATCACATGCCAATAAGAAGACAATGTAATTTAAAATGACAATGAGGTATGGTGAGATAGCTCAGTTAGTAAAGTGCTTGCTTGCAAACCTGGTAATCTTAGTTCAATTCCTAGAAGCCACATATTAGAAGGACCTACTGATTTCTGAAAGCTGTCCTCTGGCCCCCACATGTGTATACCTGTACAGCATGACATTCTCTCTCTCTCTCTCTCTTTCTCTCTCTCTCTCCCTCTCCCTTACTCTTGTAAGTGGAAAAAGGTGAAAAGATAATCCACTGTGGCAATTAGTTACACATGTTAATGTGACAAATGAAGGCTGAGCTTTTAGGGCACGCCTATGCAGTTATTAGTTAAGGCAATCTTGAGCAAACCTGTGGGAGATTATATAATTGAGATATGAAGACCCAGCTAGTAGTGGGTGGGACTGTTCCCTGGGCAGGTGAGGAAGATGGAGAAACTGGGTCAGTATTTTGGGATACAGGCATACTGACAAGTGGGAAGCTATGTCCCTCTCTTAGCTCTTGTATGAATGGTGTGGCCAGTTCCTTCAGCTCCTAATGTTGCTGTGAACTCTCCCTCCATGTTGATAACTGTGCCTGAGAATCTTCACCTAGAACGAACCTCTCATTCTCCTACATTGTTTGGGTCCTACATTCATTCAGTAACAGGAAGATGAAACGAACATACTTGTTACCAGGGAAGTGGGGTGCTGCTGAGAAACTCACACATAAGTATCTAGGGCAATGAGCTCATGAGGACATGTTCACCCCCTTTGGTCATCAAAGCGCAATGAGCTACATCTTCTGCCCTACTAGGATGACTAAGGTAATGGAAGTAAACATCAGTGTGGCTGGGAAGACATCACAGCCCTCCCTGACACTGGCAAAAGTGTCCAAGGGTGGTTCAGCCAGTTTGACAGTGTCTCAAAATGTTACACATACATCTGTCAAATGACCGGTAATTCTGTTCCTAAGTGTGTAACTAGGATCATTGCAAACCCATGCTCATGTAGAAAAAAACCCTATATATCCAACAGATGAATGGAAGCAAAACAGCATTTATCACACAAGGGACTATTATTCAGCAATAAATAGAAGCTAAGTAGTGATCCTAAATAAACTTTTAAAAAACATTTTAAAATTGAACCAAGGACTTTTAATCTCAACCTTTTTAGAATTAATAAAATTGAATATGTTTTATCCCTAAGATAAATGTAGCACCTTGGGGACAAACATTGAAAGGTTGTAGTTTAAAAGTGAAGTGATTTTAGGTTCACCTAGGTGCTGGTGAACTTAGAAAACATTTTTGAATATTTTTATTTATTTAAGAGAGGAGAGAGAGAGAGAGAGAGAGAAAGAAAGATAGAGAGAGAGAGAGAAAGAGAGAGAGAGAGAACATGTATGTCATGATGCATGTGTGGAAGTCAGAGGGCAACTTCCTTCCATTGGACTTCCAGGAATCAAACTTAGGTCACCAGGCTTGTGAGCATATGCCATTACCCACTGAGCTATCCTCCAGCCCCCTTGAAAATACTATACAGAGTGAGAGAGGCTAGTCACAAAAAGATACTCGCTTTATGATTTAATTTCATGAAAGTCCAGAATAAGCAAATCCATAGGGGCAAAAAGTAGACCAGTGCTTGCCCTGGCCAGGCAAACGAGGATGGGAAATGACCATCTATAGCTACGCAGCTTCTCTCTGCAGTGCTTGCAGAATCTATGACTGTAATGAAATATGGATATATAGCTAATCTATGAGAAAGAAGAGAGAGAGAGAGAGAGAGAGAGAGAGAGAGAGAGAGAGAGAGAAACTAGATACCACGTTAGACATGAGTGAAGTCAGAGGTCAGCTTTAGGAAGTCAGTACTGTCTTCTAGCATGTGGGCTTCTGGGGGCTTAAACTCAGGTTACTAGGTTCATGAGCAGGGGCCTGACTCTCAGCAACATTCCACTCCGCTTGTTCCAATTGTGTTAGTTTCATTTTCCCATTTGCTTTATGAATACAGGACCCGATAATTAGGGGAACAAGGTGTATATTATGCCCGCTTATTTTCTCTGGGTTACATTCATCAGCATAACGGTTGATACCAACCTCAGGAACTGCCATAGTCAGATACAGTTGTCAACTTGATGGTTGAGGGCTCAGAGTTCTCCACACAGTCGTGAAGAATTGGAGGTTGAATTAAACCCTGAGAAGTCCACAGAAGACTTGTCTGACTGACGGGGAGGCCCAGCCTATGGGGGTGTGTGGCTAGTCCCATGTTGGGAACTGGGTAAAAAAATTGACATCCTTTGGTATATTTGGCCAGACATGTTGGTCTGACAAGTAAGGATTGTCCCTCTCCCTCCCAAAAGTCCTGTGGATATGTATGGATATGGTGTGGCCAGTTCCCTCAGCCTTTGGTTTTGGTGTGGGTTCTCCTGCCAAGCTTGACAAGAAACATTAACTGGACTATATCATAAGCCAAAAATAAAACCCCTTTTTCCCTTAAACATTTTGGTTGTAGATTTATTGGCAACAATGTAGAGTAACAACAGAATTTGGTATGGATAGTGGGGTCTTACTGTTAAATCTGGTTATGTGGCTTTTTGTGGATTTTAAATGATTTTATTAAAGAAACTTGGAAATGCTTAAAGCTTTCAAAGCTTATTATTGCAGAGGTGAACCTGGGATGTTGCTGTACGTACCAGAACCATGGGATGTATGCTGAGGATGGCTGCAAGTGCATTTTTTTTTTTTAATTTCAGCTCATACAAACTTATTAGGTACACCAGTTCCCTCCCTCCCTCCTCCTCCCCCCGTACCCCCTGCTCCCTCCCCACCCCTCTCCCTCCCCATCCCCCAGTGCCTCCCGCCCCAATTCCCAGAGAGTCCTTTCTTGTGCATGTCTGATTTTCCTCTGGGCCCTCCTCTCCGATGACGTATAAGCACCCAGTGGCCTTTCCCTGAACCCTTTCCTGTGTTCCCCTTAGTTATAGGAACACTGCTGTGGCTGCCAATCCTTGCCTCCAAGGATCTTGGTGCCTTTAGCAGATGCTAGACTTTGTGAGGTCAATAGTGTGTTGGACATTGCGCAGGGCATGCAAAGTCCAATTATGATTGCTTCAGCCCTAACTAGTATGGAGTATCTTACATATCATTGCTCCTCCCATCCTTTTGCTCTTACACTCTTACCGCCCCCTCTTCCGCAAATTTCCCTGAGCTTCAAGATGGGGAGAGACTAAGCTGGCCTAGTTCTAGGTGGTTGATATAGAGTCTCTGAAGTTCTGGATTGTGGTTTGTTGATTTTCTTTTGCAGTTTCTGCAAGTGCATATTTAACCTAGTCCAGAGAAATGTTTCTTGTGTAACTTTGAGTGATAAGGAGGGACTGAGATTGCCCGGAATCTTTGAGTCACTGTGACTATGTGATAAGCAACAGAAGATGGGCCTTGAACTACAGGATGTGATATCTGACTCGCTGGACTTTAGTCTGAATTTGATATTTTCTTGCTCTGGCCTAATGCTTTCATTTTAATGTTATATTCTATACTGAAGTATTTAACTTGTTTTGACTTAATAGAATTTTATGGTTAAGAGACTTTGAACTTTTAAAATGTTGGAACTGATCTTTTAATGACTTTTAAACTTTTTTTTAACATTTTAAAATTGGACTGAGGATTTTTAATCTTGGACTTTTTTGAGTTAACAAAACGGAATGTGTTTTATATCCTAAGATAAATGTAGCACCTATGGGGACAAGCATTGAAAGGTTACAGTTTAAAGGTGAAGTGTTTTGTGTCAAGTTGACAAGGGGTCCAGTGTTACAGATACAGATGTCAGTTTCACAGCTGAGGCTCACAGCTCTGAGCACAATTGTAAAGAACTGGTGTTGAGTAAGCCCTCAGCAAGCCTGCAGAAGGTGGTCTGATTGATGAGGAAGCCCAGTCCATGGTAGGTATGGCTGGTCCTAGGGCAGGTATATAAAAAGGGGGGAACCAGGTATGGAAATTGGCTTCTGTTAGTATACTAGGCCAGACATGCTGGCTTGGCAAGTAAGGATTTTTCCTCTCTTGGCAGTGCTGTATATGCATGGATATGGTGTGGCCAATTCCCTTGGCCTTTGGTGTTGGTGGGGGCTGTCCTGTCAAACATAACAAGAAACTGTAACCAGATTATTCTAAGTCAAAATAAAATCCCTTATTCCCTTAAGTTTTGGTTTTATTGGCCATAATGTAGAATGATTGCAATAGGAGCCAAGGGAACTGGGCACACCACTTACTAGTACACATTTGGGACTTTGGAGAGATTGTTTTCCTTTTTTAAAAAATCATATTCATTAGAGAAATATAGAGGGGGGGATGAGAGAATGCAGGCCAGGGCATACAGGTGGAGGTTATAGGATAACTTTAGGAAGTTAGTTCTTTCCTTCTATCACATGGAGTTCTGGGGATTGAACTCGGGTTGCCAGATTTGTGAGCAGATACACTATGTTGGTGTCTCAGCAACCCCTCAACTCTTCTGCTACCAAGTGTGTTAGTTTCATCTTCCTCTGCTGAATGAATACAGGACCCAAATGGCTTAGGGAAGCAAGGGTTTTATTATTCAACCTTACAATTCTGTAGGTTACATTCATCAGCACTGCAGAGTTGGTACCAAGGTCAGAGGCCGAGGGAACTGGTCACACCATATCCACAGGAAGAATGGAGAGAGTGGCACACTTCATTTGCCATTCTGCTAAAAAGGGTGAACTAGTTCTGTCCATCTTACCCACCTTCCAAGAGATGCAAAAGCATCCAGCAAGCAAAAGTACCTATCTTAATTAGACTGCCTCCCTGAAGCTTGCTCTGGGCCTGCCCTAACTAAAACAATTTTTCACAGGTGCATCTAAATGCACAGTTCTCAGTTGTCAAGTTGATACCTGCTTTTTTCACACTATCATGTACATAAGAACATTCTAGATTCCTTCAGTCTTCAGAACCACCACAGGAGATGGCTGCCATACATCTTGTCCCTTTCCTCGGTGCAGAGTAAGCAGGCGACTGACTCAAAGTCACTGAGAAACATGACTGAAGCACCCAGGGGAGCCTCAGTGAGTCTGTGGGACACCCGTGTCCTTCAGGGGAATCACCCCATGACCTAATTCACAGCTTGCCTTCTCTACTTTGGGCATTTCCTCTTATTTGCCTGGATTTGGCACAGTGCCCTCCCTGAGGAAAAGACATATCCAGTTCTCTGAAGTTCTGCCACAGGGTGCTGCCGGCGGGGTGAACAGGGGTGCACTGCTGTGAAGGCTGGAGAAGAGCAGCAAGCTGGGTCTATTCTTAGTGCCCCTTAACTTCACTTTTCAAAGTCACAACATAGGCAACAGGAATAATTTCGCTCCAGGCGAATCTTGGTATTAAGGCCTTCTGGAGCTCAGTTCACAAGAAGACAGAAAAGAACAGCACTAGCGAGATTCTGGCTTGGGAACCGGGTTCGCCCTCTAGGTGTCCACAGCACCCTGGACAGCCAGGCAGAGTGTTGGCCACAGGCAAGCGCTTCGAGCTACATACAGCCAGGCTGGAGTGGGCACTGCCACACTTCCTAACTGGGTGGCCTTGGGCTGTCCACCCGCTCAGGGTCTACCAGGGAAAAAAAACCACAGTGCTTGCCCTGTTGCCCTGACAGTTTATGGCCATGGTATTTGGAGACCTTCCAAAAAGTTATTTCTTAATTGTGATTAAAGGCCAACCTCCGGGCCCCTGGGGAGGGTTCTCCTCTGCCTCTCCGGCTGCTTCCCCCCCTACACCCTTCAAACCCCTTGCTCTTTTCCCATAAGTTCCCCACTCAGTTTTGCCCCGCAAGTACGGTGGCCCTTTCACGGCCCTGAAGGCTCCCCAAAAGGCCAGAGCTCTTCCTTTCCAAAGCGCCAGTCCCAGAGCGTTCCGTGCAACCCTTCGGGGTGGGCTAACTTTGATCCTAGCCTTGGCTAAGCTTTCACCTTGGCTCTTCTGACCCCCTATTCCCTTCCCTCTTCTCACCCAAGTAGCAGGGAAAAGGAACTGCAGGTCGCAGCTATGGCGCAGAGTACTCCGGGAGGGGCTTT
This sequence comes from Typhlomys cinereus, assembly GCA_023101885.1. Taxonomy (NCBI): domain Eukaryota; kingdom Metazoa; phylum Chordata; class Mammalia; order Rodentia; family Platacanthomyidae; genus Typhlomys; species Typhlomys cinereus. The sequence goes on along the minus strand of JALPQD010000569.1, from coordinate 267,342 downwards.
CGGGCTGGAACCTGGTACCTAGACGCGGGAGGGCAAAGGGATAGGTGCGCAGGAGATTGAGCGGCTTTGGGGTACCGGGAGTTACCACCAGGCGCCCTATCCCGGCTGGGCCACTGCTCACTAACCAAGGAGGCAGAATCAATCGTCGGGTCGCCTGGGCGAGGGAAGTCGTTGCTCCGGGACCACCGAGGTCCTCCCCTGGCCAGGCCTTCCTCCAGGACACGAAGCCCAGCGACGACTCAACTCCTGGCGACCCGGAAGGCCCCCCGCAGAGCCGGAAGGCGGGAGGGCGGGGCCGGCGCAGCCGCAGCCGGTGCGCGTCCCCAGCGAGCGTGCGGAGCGCCGGGCTGCGTGTCCCCAAGGCGATCGCCCTCCAGCTGGGTAGTGGCGCTCAAAACCCACCCCCAGCCGGGATCGGCGGAGCCCGGCGGGGACCCCGACCCACTCGGCGTGACCCACGGGGTCGGGGCACACTGCCAGAGCACTCGTTACAGGGAAGGAGCTGAGGCAGAGGGAGGACAGTCACCCAAGTAAGCAGCAGGGCTGGGGCTGGCGCGGGGCAACCAGAGCCCGGGCGCGGCTCTGCAACCCGAGCCCCGGCGAGTGCGCCGAGTGAGTGGGCGAAGCCGCCCAGCGACCGCCTAGCGGGACAGCGGCTCAGTCACCATGCCAGGCCTGGTCCTCTGCCAGGGAACCGGACGCTAGTTCAGAGATGGGCGAGAAGGAGTGTCAGGAGTGTATGAGGCCAGACTAGTTGTGGTAGAGACGGGGGCACTTGAATAAAAGGGTACTTGAGAAGTTGTGAAACATTCGGCCAGTGGTAGGCTTCGTGGATAGATTGCGTGGCTGGGCATAGTGCCCCGGGCCGTGCTCTGCTGCGTGCACGGCGGGGATGGGCACCTTGCCCTTTGTGTCTTCTTGTTTCTATATATAGCCTATTAGATAATTAAGATACAACTTTGTGGTGGTGGGCAGGGGGGCGCGAAGTTTAGAGGACCAGGAGTGTAGGCTGCTGCTCTGTAAATTCCCAAGAGAAGTGGAAATGCTGGGGACTGTGGGCGACGGGACACACCCAGCGCCTGCCCGCCACTCATTTTCTTCGGTTTTGTTTCTTGGTCCTTTTCTCAATATTTCTTTTCTTCGTTTCCTTTTCCTTATCTCTTCCCGTCCTCCCTCCATACTGGGGCTGGAATCCAGGACATGTCTTAAAGAACAGAGTGAGTGAAAGTCTTGAAGTCTTGCCTCCCCTTGCCCCTCGCTATGTGGTTGAACTCAGTGAGGCTACTGTCCAGGCTTGGGCTTGCGGGTCCCGAGCCCGGCCGTAGTCATCTCGCCTGCCTGGGCACCTGCAGGGCAGCAGAGCCCTCGGAGCTGGCACCTCCTTCCCTGTGGCTGGCAGGTGGACCTCCTGGGACCAGGGTCTGTTTTAAGGACAGCATTACTGAAACAGGTGTGCTCTTGGGGAAGGGCCACACTTTCCTGCCTCCTGTACCCTCTCCCCACTCATTGGCGGCCGTTGGCTGGGAGAGGAAACAACTTTCTTCTCAATGTCTAGAGTCTGAAGAAAAAAAAAAGGAGTCTTAGATCTTTTCCCCTTGGAGCATTACTGTATCTTCTGAAATGGTTGCCTTTTTCTTTTTTCTTTTTTTGGAAATTATTTATTTATTTATTTATTTATTTATTTATTCATTCATTCATTCATTCATTCAGTTCATCTATTTATTTATTTATGAGAGAGAGGCACATGCATGCCTTGATATACAAGTAGAGGTAAGAGGCCACCTTTTGGGAGTCAGTTTTCTCCTTCTATCATGTGGGCTTCTGGAGATTCAGCCGACATCATCAGTTTTGGGAGCAGGAGTTTTACTTACTGAGCTGTCTTACCAGTTTGTAAAATGATTCTTGGAAGGAATGTTAAGTCAAGTTTCTCCAGGACCGGAGCAACCCACAAAGCTGCCTTCAACTGTGGTGTGGAACTGTTAAAGCCCAACCATAGCGGGGTTCCTTCCTAGCCCAGGCCCCTGCTCTCTGGCACTTGCTGGTCTCTCCCGCAGAGCCTGGCTTGTGCTCTGGTCCTGGCCTGGCTGCACTAAGTGGAGTGGCATTAGCTTATCTGCGGTTTCTGTTCCATCTACCAGCACCCAAATATTGTATGAAAAATTTCCAGATATCCACAAGTTTTGAATACTTCGTAAGTTTTAATTCGTGGACCTTTCTGAATGTGATGAAATCTCATATTATCCTGGCCTACCCTATCTGGGATGTGAATCTTCCCTTTATCTAGTATACCCATACTCTATGTACTACCCACCCACTAGTCTTTTCTGGCCATCAACTATCATGTTGCAGCAGCTCCATGCTTGTGTTCAAATATTCCTTAATGCTTTGCTTTACTTAATAATTACAAACCCATGATTCCAGAGCTCATGAACAGCAATGTAGAAGAGGCACTGGGCATAAAAGTTGCAAGGATGGGCTGGAGAGATCTCTCAGGGGTTGAACCTTTGCCTCACAAACAGAAGAACCTGAATTTGGATCCCAAATCCCAAGTAAAACTGTCAGACAGAAAATGGCAGTGGCCTGCACTTCTGTTCCCGGGGGACAAAGCCTGGGAAATCCCAGGCAAAGCAATGAGAAGGCAGAGCAATTCAGGATGATTCCAGAAATCATCATTAGAACTCTACAAGGACACGTAGTGCTCTGTGATACACACACACACACACACACACACACACACACACACACACACACACCTCCCCCACAAAAAGCTGTAAGGACAGGTCAATCGTGCTTGGAGACATCCACGGGGCTCTCAGTGCATTCCTTATGGTGCAGCGGGGCTGCTCTGTACCTCTCTTCTGTCTCTTCCACATGTGCAGTCTTGCTGTGCAAACACTGTTCTGAAAGTACAACCCCATTATCTGCAGAAAACCCGCTGGAGGAGGGGCGCGTGTGATGGTGCTGAAGCCGTCCTTCAGGACCACATGGCACCAGCTTCTGGACTCGGGAGCTTCCCTACAGTCTTCTGAGACGTGACTGCACCTGCCTTTCCCCAGTGTATTTGACCGATAAAAATCTGGGTCTACATCGGTGCTAAGCTAGAAGACAATGGTCATTTCACAGTAGGATTTTTAGCCTTTTGAACAGGAGACATCTGTCTAAAGTTTATTGAAATGGAGAAAAGAAGCCAGACATGGTCACACCATCCTGTAGTAATGATAGGCTGAGCTAGAAGGATTGTGAGTTCCAGGATCGCTTGGGTTACATAGTAAGCACAGTGAGACTGTCACAAAGAGCCAGATGAAGAGGGGACATTTTGAGGGACCGGGGACCAGCATACTTCTCCCTTCTGGTATTGTCCAGAAGCCTTGAAACTAGTTTTTGTGACACTATGGTGGCTCCATGGATTTCTTAAAAGGGCTCAGGATTTCCTTCCAGATCTGAAAGGAACTGAATTTTACATTTAGAGATTTCTGATTCTCCATTATTCTTAGGAGAGAAAAACAAAACAGAAAAACAAAATAAACAGCTCAGTAGCAGTGCACAAACTCTATTCTTCAAATGGGTTTCTAAGAATGATGGAGTGTCACTCTCAACAGAACCCCCAAACTTCTTCAGCAAACTCTATTAGCAGCTGTCCACTGCTTAGGCCCACTATAAATAGGAAGTGTGGGAAAGGAAGGCACTGATTGATGGAGGCTGGTGCCGCTAAAGCCATCTCCAGAGCGCCAATTCTGCTGCTCTGATTTCCCTTGCTGGCCACAATGAGGTGGCCCATCAATGTGTGGGCTTCTTGACCATCCATTCTCCATGGGGCAGAGGCCACCCCACCCAGACCACCTCTGCCTCTCATTTCCCTGCCAGCATGTGAAGTGCCCTCTCTTCGGAGAATTGCTCTCCAGGTCACCGTTCCTAAGTGTTATTTGTTGGTTTTTTCCTTTTCTTTTACCAATCTCTGGCATTCCTTGTTGTCATTTTGAGATGTTGTCGTTCCGTAGCCCCGACAATCTTGAATCTTATGCCAGTCTCTAGGTGCTGCGATTCTACTTACCAGTCAGCACACCCTTCACCAAGCTCCCAGAAACCTTCAGTTTATTTGATTCTTTGATTACTTAATTTCAGATTCATGTTTCTTACTTTTACTTATTTTTCAGTATCTATTTGTTTTGGGATATAGGGTCTAGATGTCTAACCCAGGCTGACTTTGAGCTTGCAAACTTCTTGTCTCAACCTCCCAAGTGTTGGAATTCTAGGCATGTACGGCCATACCCAGCTCTTGTCCCTGCTTTCAATGGTCCAGGTGGCCTTGTAAGATAGATGCTGAAGGAGTCCAATCTGTGTGTTGGTAACAGAACATTCATTCAGTGCCACTGGCACTGAGTATAGACAGCACTGCGGGCCTGGCCCAGTGGTCACTCTGCATCCCTCATAGCTGCTTACGAGGGCTCACCCTGTGGGTGGTTTGTCTCCATCCCGCCCTCCCTCGTTTGGTGCTGGGAATTAAACCCAGAGCCTCCCTTATGCAGGTATCTGCTCTACTAGTGATCCAAATCTCCAACCCTATTTTTTCCTCTGTCTTTTGTTGAAGTCTCTGACACTCTGCACAGGGTAACTCAGAGGACAAATGCCAATGTGATCTCAGAGGCCTGATCTTTCCCCTTCTCTGGCTTGGCGTTAGCTCAGATGCCCTGGCACACACAGGAGGCCACGTGGCTGTGGCTTTGCAGGCCCTGCCAGGCTTCATGTGTCGAGGATTATGGGAGTCCATCAAAAGGCTGCTGGTGCTCGCTGGGGCTGAACAAGTGGAGCCTGCAGCTGGACCTGCTCATGACCTGGGGAAGTCAGAAGTGATGAGAGGGCAGAGGAGACCTTCTATCTACTCTGCTGCTTGCATTGCTCATTCCCTAAGTGCTGTCCAGTGTCTTGGTGACAGAGAGACGCATATGGCCGTGTGCTGCCTGGCGTGTACAGGCCCAAGCTAGTGTACTCTCCATAAAGTGGGTCCCTTCCTTGTGCTAGAAGAGTTCATTTGCTGGAAATACTCATAAGTTAATTGAAACTCTCCTTTAATTGCTTGTCTGTCATCCTGGTACTCAGTAGGCTGAGGCAGGAAGATCACAAGTTCAGTCTAGGCAGCGGCCTGTCTTAAAAACGGAAAAACAAAAATCCTTCTCTCCCACCCCTTCCCCCTCGATGTCTAACCCAGGCTGTCTTTGAGCTTGCAAACTTCAAATGCAAATGTTCCTATCAAATGTTCCTTTGAATCTCTTAGGGTCTGCCAAGATGCCCGTCATGGTGAACGAGGTGATGAACCTGCTGTGCTCCATTTCCGAGGAGAGGAAAATGAAGGCTGCTGTCAAGCAGTCTGGGAAGGGTGCCCTGGTCACAGGGGCTGTGGCTTTTGTTGGTGGTTTGGTTGGTGGTCCGCCAGGAATAGCTGTTGGTGAGTACAGGCGTCTCATAGGTATATCCAGCTTTGCAGGTATTAAAAAAAAAAAGGGTGATGCTGTCCAGGCCCTTAATCCCAGCACTGGGGAGCAGGAGGATGGGGTTTAAGGATGGTCTGGACTAGAGATGACCTCTGACCCTCTGCTCAGCCTCACTTCCAGGCTGGGCTGAGTTATTAGGCTCCATCTCAAAGTCTTTAAAATGACCAGAAGGCATGGGCTGGTGAGGATCGTGGCACACATGTCTGGTGAAGTGTTGTGTGGTTCCGTTGCTTCTGTGTAGTCCTGTTGAAAACATGAGCCTTTGTATGTGAGTGTGAGTGTGGGGGGAGGGGTGAGGTGTCTCAAAATACAGAGTGCTCTTGGTCTTGATCTCTTTGTCTCTCAGACCCAAGAGACACCTATCCTCCAGTGTCAGGATCCCAGTAACTCTGCCTTTCCTTTGGAGACATGTCCTGCGGTCTACACACACCAGACCGTGTGGCGCCCTCCACCACCACCACCATGCCACTGAGAAGGGAGCAGGCAGGAAGCTGTTTGCTGGACTTCAACATGGCCACATGCTCAGAGTGTGGCCATTTCGCAGAGTGCCTCCCCTGAAAGCAGAAGACCCCAAAGAAGCAAAGGTCCATTTCAGGAAAAGCAGCCAAATGACAGGAGAACTGTTTTATTTCCGGTGTGGCCATCCTGATGCCGTTTTCCCACCTGCTTCCACTTCTCAATTTTTGGCAAAGGATGAAACCTTGACCCCTTCTCCTACTGCTTCTTAGAACTAAGAGGAAGTTGTTTCCTTTGTATGTTTGTGCTAGGGACCTGTGTTCCAGGCCTCAAGAGACCTGCCTGGCTCAGGCAATGGCCTAAACCATAGGCTGGGGTGAGACAGAGCTGGCCGCTTTCTAGAGGTGTTGTGAAAAGCCAGAGAATGCTTTCTCCATGAAGTTCACCCATGGGCCTTGCAGCACGCGTCAGCTGGGGCACCTGGCTTGTTACATTGGTTAGTATGGCTATTTACTGAATGCTGCTCTATGCCAACTGCCCAAGCTGCTGGGCCCAGGCTGCAGAAAGCCCAGTATGTTGCAGATCCTTCCTAGGTTGCTTATAATCCCCACATGAGGATGGGCAAAGGGATTTTTTTTTTTTTTTTGCTAAGGGGCTTGTGTTTCCAAGTAACTCTTCTGTTCTTCCCTTTCTTGGCAAGATTAAGAGTCAAGGACAGTTCGCTAAGCTAAAGCCACAGTGCAGAGAAATGCAAGCCCACTGGCAGTACTGACCATCCCTTGATATATTTCTCTTTCCAGCAGTCTGAGAACTCAGGGAGTCCTGACTCAGCTTTCCAGGAGGGATGAGTGAGAGAGGAGCCAACCACTTCCTGCTTCCTCAGCGGCTTCCTGGCCTCATGCCCACCTCTTCTAGGTGCCTCGGGAGGCCTGGCTGAAATAATTACATCATAGACTCGGCCCTTGCCATCCTGCCTTGCCATTCATTTATATTGACTAAGGTGGCAGAGAACAGATGTCTGCAGGGAGAGCCAGGGGGGTTCACTGTTTCTGGCCCCTGGTCACATGTAGAACTCCATTTTCCCCGCGGAAACACTGCAATTCTCTCTTCTGCACACATCTAGTAATCTGCAGATCGATATTCCTGTCAACTTTCTGCTTTAAGTGCTGCTGTAAGTCAAATATTGATGCTCTCATAAAAGGTTAGTGTGCAGATGAGTGCAACTCTGTGACTCCAAGCAGCTCACAGGGCATCATGGGAGAACTTCAGAAACACTTGTAAATTAGCTGGTTTTTCCTCCCTAGAATGTTCCTTTTCTTTGGAGAAAAGAATATGGGTGGTCCTGGCCTGGGGGGCAGAGGACTCCTCCTGAGTCTGCCTTGCTTGCTTTTGAGACTTTTGCTATTTAGCCTATACTGACCTAGAATTTGTAATCTTTCCCAGATCTGAGATTATATGCAAGTACCACCATGCCCATGTGGACAGCACTTTCCCAAACAAACTTTGTATGTGTGTACACAATCATGTTTGATTGTACCTGTCTGTGTGTATCTGTGAGTGTGTGTGTATATGTAGGTATAGACAGGATCTCTGCATACTCTTCATACCTGAATCTCGATCGTGTGCTCCATCTCAGATTGGAGATTCTATGATTCAGCTTCTAGAATGCTAGGTTACAAGCACACTGCCCAGTGTTGAAACATACTTTTCATGTTGGAGTGATACTGGATTTACACAGAAGTTACAAACGTTGTACAGGATTCTCACACATCACGATTTCAGTTCCCAGTGTGAACACGTCTCTCATAGTTCACTTGTGGAGTGGACCAGCACTGATAAAGAACTGCTGGCCTCCTCCAGTCTTGGTTTGTGTTTGACCAGACTTGGACCTGTGGCTTTTGCTTCAAATTTCCACTTTGCTTTCATGGTCCTGTTTTACTTAATCTCTTCTGGTTGTGACTCTGTTCTGGGCTCTCTCTGGTAGTATGATCTCCATAGTTTGTGATCTCCATAGTTTCAAAGTGCTGGCATCAGTTTTACAATGTGATTCTTAGGCATCATGTCTCAGTTACACTAGAGCTGTGAGTCTCAGGGATTTCCTCGGGTGAGTGTCTTCTGTGTCTTTCTGGGGTACATGTAACATCGCTGGTGGTGTGCTGGCTTTCCCGTTGTTAAGTTTCTGTTTGGCATTCCACATTCTGTTCTTCAGGAAATGACTCACGAAGTCCAGCTGGGCCACAACTGTGAATATCCAATTGGCAATATATAAAAATTGAGGGATGCTTTAGTGATATAAACTTGGTTGGGTTGGAAAGATGTCTCAGAGGTTAAGACTCTGTCTTGCCAACAGAAGGTATTCTGAGTGGCAGCAGAGTTTGTATCCCAAATCCCACATAAAAACGCCAGGTGGAAATGGTGACAGACTGCACTTCTGGCTATGGAAGGTAGAGCCTGGGAAATCCCAGAGCAAAGCAAAAAGGAGGTAGAAGCAAACTAGAATGACTCTGAAGTCACCTTTGGACTTTGCAGGCATAATCAGTGTCTTCTGATAACACACACACACACACACACACACACACACACACACACACACACACCATGAGCGCATGCATGAAAGAAAGATATAACCTTGGTGTTCTGAGTGGCAGCAGTTGCTGGCATGCTGCCTCTTCAGACAGGGACCCTGCTCTCCAGGTGACCTTTGGCATCTTGGCCCACTTCGCTCCTTTTAGTCACCTCCCTGACCCTTGAAGGCTCTTGTTTGAGATCTCTGTCCAAGGGTATCTCCTTCAGCTATGCCAGGCCACACCTGGCCTGGTGAGGTGGAACTTTTGTTATACCCATGCAAGAAAGTCACAGACCACCATGCTGTAAGCCAATTAAGAGGAAAAGGAGTCTTCTTAATTAAACATGCAACTGAGAGCAATTCGTGCCTCAAAAGTCTCTTGATACTGAAACTTAAGAATTTTATAGTTTATTAGGGAAAAACCCACAAAAATCATAATAATAGCTGTATTAGTCTGAGAGACCTCATTACAGTGGTTATTTTGCAAGTATTTCAGTTACATACAAAATTGTTTCAATTATTCATCCTGGAGGTTTTTTGGCTCTATATCTGGGCTATGACTAGGGTCATGATAAGCTATGAAAGGGCTGGCAAGAGACATACATATGCAACTTTCTGGGAGAAGGGAAAATTGTGATTGAAAAATGCCCAAGCCAGCACAAAATGGAGTTAGGGGCTGAATCAGGATAAAAGGTGTTATCTATGTTACTTCACTTTCCAGTCATTGAAGTATTCATGGCCCACAGTAGCATGCACTAACTTTGACAATAAGCTTACATTTAGAAAGAGTGTTTCTAGCTGAAGATAGAGCTCAGTGGTAGAAAGTTTGTCTGGCAAGCTTGAGGCCCTACATGAAATACCTAGCACTGAAAAAAAAACAGAAATCTAAAAATAATTTTTGTATCTGGGCAGGTGGCAAACTATAGTTTCAGCACTTGGAAGGCTGAGGCAGGAGAGTTCTAGGCCAGCCTGAGCTATACAGTGAGACCCTGTCTCCAAAAAACAAAAGAAATAAGAAAAAAGAAAAAGGTTGTACTCTTGTTGGGTAGCAGACACAGAAATAGAAAATTATGTTAAATGTGTTACTTATCATCACACTACTTGGAAAGATGGAACAAAACATTCTTCAAGAGAAGAGAACTTTACCAGGTTCCCAGGATCCTTTGCCCATGTGAGTTCTCTGAAAATTTTCTAAGCTCATGAGCACCAACCACACATTTGCACCCCAGCCTTTCCCTCATGAGGAGAGATTTTTCTGGAAAGCTTGGAGTGCGAGGAGGGGGAGGGTGTTCTTCAGCTCTGAATGGAACTTGGTTGGCTCAGGTCTGAGGTGGGGATGGTGCAGGTTGCACTGCGCATGTGTACGTGTGGAGTGTTGGGAGGGGCATGCCTGGGCGTCAGTTATCCAGGTCAGATGGACTAGAGGCCAAGTGAACCCTTGTCCTGTAATGGGCTGGAGTCCAGCTGGCACTTGCTGTGACCAGCTCATGAATGTTCTCACTTGTCATGACAGCAGCCACATTCTCCGCAGGAACCCAAGGCCATCATTTGAGAATGGGGCTGACTAATGGAGCTCTTCCTTGTTTTCCAGGTGGGGCTGTCGGGGGCCTGCTAGGTGCATGGATGACTAGTGGACAGTTTAAACCAGTTCCTCAGATCTTAATGGAGCTGCCCCCCGCTGAGCAGCAGAAGCTTGCTAACAAAGCCACCGACATCATCAGGAACTTGAACTGGACAGATGCTGTGCAACTGACCACACTGGTCATGGGCAGTGAGGCCCTGCAGCAGCAGCTCCTGGCCATGCTGGTGAACTACGTCACCAAGGAGCTAAATGCCGAGATCCGCTATGATGATTAGACACTCCCCAGGGGGGAGTGTCCTTGACTATCATTTAGACACTTCTGTGAATCTCAGAGGTGACTGGAGACCGGGGGAAGTCTAGTGGGTACCACCGAGAAACTGAGCATCACCAGCCCTGGCCTTAAGTAGGAGCATCCTGCTACAGTGTTCTGGTAAAGTGTCTTGTTAGAGCATCCAGCTAGAGCGTCCTGCTGGAGGACGCCTGGAGTGGCCTGCTGCAGAGCTTCCAGCTGTGTGCTTGTGGTGGTCCAGCACTCACTGTGCAGCTGAGCGCTGCAGAAGACACAGCACACCTGCTTCTGGCCTCTCCAGCAGCTTGCTGAGTCTCCTTCCCTGCTCTGCCATTGCAGCAGTGTGGAGGAAGTTCCCATGTGGACTGGCAGACTGCACTGGATGCTCTTCATGGCCTGAAGGTGACCCCTCACTTAGGCAGTTGTCACTAGAGTGGACCCTCTCAGGTGTTTAGATCCAGCTCTTGCTAGATTGTAATGACCCGCTCTGAATGTGCTCTTCCCTGCCCGGGAACTTCTCAGCGTTCCCACAAGGATGGTCACTCCTAGCACAGCCACAAATGCCAGGCAGGCTCCATACTCAGCCACTGGCTGCACCCCCAGGCTTTCACGGGCATCTTCAGCTAACCTCCAAGGCTCTTCCTTCCCCAAATGAAAACTCACTGCAGTTCTTTACTTTTGATTTTTCTTTTCAGTCCTTCCCTCTCCACCCCACTCGCCTCAAGTTCTTCCACTGTTTTCTGACCCAGCTGTTTCCTTGGATTGCTGAAGGTGACCTGTAGTTCACCTGTGCACAATGACAAAACGAACAAATCTAGTTCAAAGATATGAACTGAGCTAGGTGCTATCATGTGCTGCTGTTGTCTAGGTAATTGGCAGGTTGAGGCTGGAGCTAAGAGGAGCTCAGGCCAGCCTAGGCAACAGAGAAAAGCCTGTGGGGAGTCAGGTGGGTACAAACTGAGCGGGCTTTCATTTACAATCATAGTATAGAAGGGATGAGTATTCTGATGAGCCAGGCAGGTGCAGACAAGAGGCCAATGAAGGTAGTAACAGGAAAAACAAAGACAACTTCTTTTAAGCTTCCTTTGCTTATAATGGTAAAGCCAAATGGAACTACCTTCCTTAGCAGCAGCTAAAACTTAAAATTGGCTTGTTTGGAGATTTTGCCTAGCTCTTTTTGTTGTTCCTGTAAGGAGTGGATGTTTTCACAAGAAGCTGTTTTGTTTTCTCATGGCGCTAAGGATGATACCAGGACCTTGTGCAGGCCAGACAAGTGCCTACACGGAGCCACACGCGCAGTCCCTCAGAAATGGAGTCTAAGCGAGCTCTCTGCCACTGAGCCCTGCCCCGGCTCTTGAACCCCAGATTCATTTTCAGTTTGGTTTGGTCCTAGTGCAGGAACTCAGTGCAAACCAATGACCTTTTGTAAATTCGACTTAACATTTGACTTCTTTTTGACCCTTGTGGTATTAGAATGTGAACTTGAGGAGGACAGAGACTGTGTCTTCATGACTCCTGTGTCCAGCTCTTCATGTGGTGGACACTCAGTAAATACTGGGTTGGTTTCAGGCCTTTTGGCAGTTTCTTGATATAACCCAGCTTGGTTTTGAACTCCTGACCCTCCTGCCTCAGCCTCTTGAGCACTGAGATTACAGTGCACATCACCATGCCCAGCTCTGTAGATATATTTTTATTGAAGTGTTTTGAGCCATCGTAGTTTTGTTTTCTTGAGAGGGTCTCATGCAGTGTAGACTGACCGTGAACTCCTTATGCAGCCGAGGATGACCTTGAACCCCAGATTTTCCTGCCTCCACCTCCCAGGTACACGCATTGCAGGTGTGTGTCACCACTAGGCTTCAGGATATATCGTGAATCACTGTTCTCGAGCATATCATAGGGAAGTTCTCCAGTGAGGAAACATGCTGCGCCATGCAGCAAAGGAGGCCAAGAGTCCAGCGTCCAGCTTCTGGAAGTCACCGAGCTACTAACTGCATTCGCCAGGATTTGGATCTGTGTCTGTGGAACCCAGAGCCCTTACTCAGATACTGTTTTCCAAATGAAAGACTGAGAATTATGTGTATTTTTTCTCAAGGAGGATTCTCACCGTGGGCAGCAATATTTCTATCCTCAAGATCCCCCCACAGTATATTTTCTTTGCTTTCTGAACTGCAACCATGTTACCAAATTACAGTAAATTTTTATCTGACATCATGTGTTTTGTGTAGATTCTCTGTAATTTTTGAAAGCCTCTGGATGTTGTTGTGTAGCATGTTCCTCTGAACAAACTCCTGCCATCTTTGTTTTGAGACCACCAGGACCCCCTGTTGTCCATGGATTCCTTCAGAGATGGGGGATAAGAGAGGGTTATTAGACCTTCACCTACAGTGTTGGGTTGGCTGCATGTAATTCTGCTCTAATTGCACATGCCTATAAATATGCATACCCACACCTGTGCTGCCCACATGCCCATACATGTGAGGCTAGGAGGAGCCCTAGAGTATAAACTGAAGTAGCTTCGTGGAGAGGGTTCCTTTGAGGCAGCAATGAAGAAGCTTCGAGTCACGCTGTGGCGAGCTGCCCTCCTCCTGTAAGCAAGCCCAATAAACTGGTTGGTTTGTCATCAGTTTGTCTATCATGAAAGACAGTTGTGTGTGGCATCTCCCCAGGGAAAGCAATTCACACAACACTTTTCCTGAGGACACACCACACATAACTGTCTATCTACCCTAGACAGGAGTTCAGACCACAGTAACAATTATTCCAAGCTCCACCTTGAGAAACCAGATGAGTATATTGGGGTTGCTTAAGGGTGCGGGTTACTTACAGAAACAGACAACTTGACTCTAAGGCAGCTGCATCACCAGAAATCCCATTCCAACATGGCTGACAGCTTCCCTATGGCTAATAGATGGGATCTTCCTTTAATTAACCTTCCTGGACCTGTGTACTGGGAGATCCCACCCAGACCCCAAGGCCCCCGGGGCCCCTATGTGCTCATGTGCATCCTCCTCATCCTCTGTCTCTGAAGGAATATCAACTACTATACAACACTGGAACAAAAGGAAAGACTGGTTAAAACTCAACCCCTCATTCCAGCTACAAAGGACTGCCTTCCCAGGCCACTTTGACCCCGCCAGCATGTCCCGTCCTCCAAGGCCAGGTCTTGATGGCTCCAACCAGGCTCGGATGGGACCTGTGGTCTGAGGGAGATGCTGGGCTGTGTGAACCCAGTGTCCCTTCAGACCAGCACCTGGGGGTGTGAAGAAAGCCCCAGGTGGATTGTATCCCAGGGGAATGAAGACAAGGTGAAGCCTTCATCTCAGAGTGCTTCAATGTTATGTCTTGGGGACCAGTCCTGCTGAGTGAGGACACCCTTGCCAGGCAGTGCCGCTGTGACTCATGACCTGCAGGGGTTCAGCCCCCAACCTGTCATCTCCCAGGAGCTGAAAGTAGTTTTCTGTATTTCCCTTGAGATTTTGTTTCAGATACTGTGGTGAAAGTATTTGAGTTTCTGCATCTTCTTAGTTAAGTGTTACTTTTGTATAGGAAGGAATGCATGATACAAAACCTTAAAGTAGTTAGAGATGAAACCTGTATAAGAAACTTCCCATACCAATGCCTAAGTCAGGTGCTGTTACCAGTTTCTATTGTATTTAACTCTGGTGGGTTTTTTTGGTTTGTTTGGTTGGTTGGTTTGGGGTTATTTTTGAGATAGGGTGTGATGGTTGATATTAATGTGAATATTAATTGTCAACCTGATACCTAGCCTCTGGCACACCTGAGAGGGATTCTCTAGATTAAGGTGGGCCTCTGGGCATACTGGTGAGGGATTGTCTTGAGTGAATTAATTGATGTGGGATAACTCAGCCCATGGTGGGACCAGTCCCCAGACAGAGAATCCAGAACCATATGAGAGTGAGAACGCTGAACAGGAAGTGGCCTGGGATTTCCTGCATATAGTACCATGCCCAGCTTCAATTCTTCTTTAATAATTGTCTTTTCATTTAATTATTGTGCATAAATGGGGGGACACGTGAGCCACAGTAGCATGTGGGGCAGAGCAAATCTCTCAGGATCCAGTCCCCACAGCCCATCTTAATTGAGGGGGCCCCTCCTGTTCTTGTGCTGTGCAGCGCACTCCAGAACACCTGGCCCAGCAGCTTCCAGCCCATTCCCCTCCCTCCTGTCTCTGTACTAGTCCTGGAGTTCCACGTGAGCCACAACTTTCAACTTTATAATATGGGTTTGAACTCAAGTCATCGGGTGTGCATGGCAAGGACTTTAACTCACCAAACCACCTTCCTGGTTCACCATTTCCTTTTTAAACAGTTTTTGAAAAATCTGTTTTCTTTTATTTTTCAGTGATTATTGGAGAGCAATGGAAACACCTGAGCACCTGAAGATAATAACCAGGAATCTAAAGCTTTCTGGCCACAACAACTCCCAAAAGGAAAGCACTCCTTTCAGTCGGAAAAGTACCCAGTCCCAAGTCAGCCCTGTGACAATTAACCAAGCGCTAACTGTGCAGAATGACACCCCCATTACATGCTTAAAATCTCTGCTTTTCCCCTTCCTGGTATGGGAATTACCAGACTCCTGTTAGGGTTGCTGTCACTCCTCATTGGCTTAATAAAGGTCCTTCGGGACTGTCAAGGTATTTTTTATTATTATTATACATTTTTTTGCCTAATCATACAAACTCAAGAGGTACCCCCCTCCTTTTCCTCCTTCCTCAGTCATCCTCCATTGCACTCTCTTCCCTTTTCTCCCCTCCTTCCCCCTCCCCAGGAGCCTTCTGCTTCCTCCCTCTCATCTCCTAGAGCATCTATGTATGTGGGCACAAAAATACCTTCTAAGTTTCTACACTAGTGAGGGTTCAGGGACTCAGTGGCATAGCTTGGGGCCTCTTCTTGGGCTGCCTGCTAGCATGGGAACTATATTATGACTGTTTACCCCTTACCTTTAAGGATTCTACTGCCTGAAGCCTTCTCTCCTGTGATTTGTAGGAGACTATGGGGGTAGTTGACATGTCAGCCATTGTGCAGGTCAGGCAAAGTCCAATCACACTGTGGCTATATCCTGGCTGGTGCAGCCCTGACTTGTGTGGAGTATCTTGCATATCTTTAGGCTCTAACGATCTTGTTGCCCCCTCTTCTACAAGGTCCCCTGGCTTTAGGATGGGGAGAGATTTGGCTGGTCTGGTTCTGAGTGAATATTGTAGGGTCTTTGGTGTTTTGAATTACGGTTTGTTGTTGTTTTCAGTTTTGCTGTTCCTGCACTGCCCTTAGCTGCTTTCTGATTTGTATTGAAGGTCATCTCCTAATCAAAGATAAAAGTCTGTTTAAATGAAGATCTTAATAAAAGGGGAGACTCAAAGGTAGATGGAAGAATAGGAGTAGGATATAGCAGTGAGAGAGATCAGTCTCCTATTTGCTGGTTGGTTACAGTCTAACTGCCAGGCCTTATACCCTCCCTGACTGGGGAGATCAGACCTGTTCAATCCCAAATGACCAGGAAGGGAAGTGACCAGGAAGGGAAAGTAAAAGTTTTTTTTTTTTTTTTTTTTTTTTGGTTGTTGTCGTTCCTTTTTACCCATCCCTCTCCCCTACAGTGAATACTTAGAAAAATTCAGGAAAGTGTAATGAAATAAAAACTACTATAACCCCCCCCCCGAAACTGTACCAGTTAGATACGGTGTCAACTTGGCAATTGAAGGCTGACCTTTGGCACTTGAGAAAAGTTAATAGTTAAATCAAACCTGTGGGACATCATCTAGTTGATGTGGGAAAGCTGAGCCCATGTCGCGTGGGACTATTCCTTAGGCAGGTGGGTACGATGGAGAGAGGGATCCAGCATGCTATCATGCTTTGGTTGGCATACAGGCATTCTGGCAAGCATTCTCTCTATATAGGAGGGCACAGAATTAAAAGGATTGCCGAAAGCATACTAAATTTGTTAATAGTTGCTATTACAGTTTCTTTTCATACTGGTGATAACTACATGGCCAAACATCTTATGGGTTTTATTCTTGCTCATGATTTTGGTAACAGGTTCATATTCTAACTTGGTAGAGCAGTTCCTACCAACACCAGGAGCCCAGGGAAGAAGCTACACCACATCCACAGAAATAGTTTCTTTTCAGCTTTCTGAGGAAACTATACACTGCTTTCCAAATTGACTGTACCAGTGAACACTCCTGTTAACGATGAATAAGTGTTCCCTTCTCTCCATATCCTTGCCAGCATTTATTGTTATTTGTGTTCTTGATCTTAACCATTCTGAATGGGGTAAGATAAAATCTCAGAGTAGTTTGCATTTCCCTGATAACCAGGGAAGGTGAGCACTTTTTAACATATTTCTTTCACATTTGAATTTCTTTTTTGTGAAGTCTCTAATTCCAAGGCCTGTTTCTAAATGAGTTGTTTGCTTTTGTGATGTTTAATGTTCTGAGTTTTTTTTTATACTTGAGAGCTTAATCATAGTTAGCAAAGATTTTTTTTCATTCTGTGAGTTGCCTATTTGTGCAATGTTGCAGTCCGCCTGCATAGTTGCTGATAAATGACCATCACACAGCTTAAGGGAACAAGGAGTTTACTTTCTTACGATAGTCCGGTTACAGTTCATAGTCCAGCTTGACAGGAGAGCACACACCAACACCAGGGCCGAGGGAACTGGCCACCATAACGGCTGAGAGATGGACAATCCTTACTTGCCAGACCAGCATGTCTGGCCAAGTATACAGAAGGATGCCCACTCTCTCAACCAGCTCTCTCTGATTTATCCAGGGCCTAATCCCACCCATCATGGGCTGGGTCTTCCCCAGCAGCTAGACAATCTCCTGCAGGTTTGCTCTGGGCTTAACTCAACCATCAACTTTCTACAACTGTGCCCAGAGCTCAAACCCTCAAGAGTCAAGTTGACACCTGTGCTTAACTATGACACTCCACCCCTTGTCAACTTGACACAAAAACAATACACATTTAAACTGTAACCTTTCCTTGTCCCCACAGATGTTAAAATATAAATACATTCCATGGACAAGTTTAAAATGTTCTCTCATTAAAACTTCAGTTCCAATATTTTAAAACATTAAAACAGAAGCATTTTAAAACAAAAGAAAACATTAAAAAGATCAAAGTCCAGCAAATCACCGCATCCTGTACTTCAATGTCCATCTTCTGCTGCTCATCTTGTAGTCAAGGCAGCTCAAAGATTCGAGGCATTCCCAGTCCTTGTTTGCAGCTTAAAGTTGTAAGAGCAGAGTTCCTCTGAACCAGGCTGAATCTCCACTCGCAGTTGTCCTCTGCAGCAGTCTCACAGTTCTGGCATCTCAAACACAATTCTGGGTTCTCCTCTGCAGCTTTAAGCTTCACCATTCTTTGCAGGAACTCTACGCCTGCCACTTGGTGCCAAGCTTTTGCTGCTCTCCATGAACCCTTCAGTAGTTTGCCCAAACCAGTATCACCTGAGGGATGCTGCCAGATTCCGAAGTGAGGTTGAAACGCAGGTTAGTCCACTGGAGACACAGCTGCACCAACTTCAACATGCTGACGTTGGAAAAGCCTCTCTTCTAGGCAACCAAACTTGCAAAGGGCAAGAAACAGCTTTAACTTGGGCTTTTGGCCCCTGAAGGAATCTGAGCTTCCAAACCACGAACTTGCCATACAGTGGTTTCCACGTCCTCCACCATCTCAGTGCAAGTCACTAGGTTTTCCTTCACTGATACTCATTTGTCCAACAGCCTGCCCTTTGCACATCCAAACCTCCAAGGTTGCCAACACAGCTCTCCTCTGTCAAGCAAACTAGTCCATTGTCCTTATATTCAGTTTTACCAAAGTCCTTGTTTCTCTCATCACAAATTGGGCCCAAACAATGTCTCTCAGCAATTGGCCCACTAAACTCTGAAGAACGGTATTTGTAAATCCACAAAGTGAAAATTCTCAAGCATTTTCAACTTTGTCCAGCGAAACCGTTCAAAAGACACAAAATCCACATAGTCAGATTTATCAGCAACACCCCACTTCCTGGGTACCAAATTCTGTTGCAGTCAGCCTGCATAGTTGCTGATAAATGACCATCACACAGCTTAAGGGAACAAGGAGTTTACTTTCTTACGATAGTCTGGTTACAGTTCATAGTCCAGCTTGACAGGAGAGCACACACCAACACCAGGGCCGAGTGAACTGCCCACCATAACGGCTGAGAGATGGACAATACTTACTTGCCAGACCAGCATGTCTGGCCAAGTATACAGAAGGATGCCAACTCTCTCAACCAGCTCTCTCTGATTTATCCAGGGCCTAATCCCACCCACCATGGGCTGGATCTTCCTCAGCAGCTAGACAATCTCCTTCAGGTTTGCTCTGGGCTTAACTCAACCATCAACTCTCTACAACTGTGCCCAGAGCTCAAACCCTCAAGAGTCAAGTTGACACCTGTGCTTAACTATGACATGCAATTAATGGTTTCTTTTGGAGAAGAGAAGCTTTTTTAATTTCATTATTGATTGTTGGTCTTATTTCCTGCAGAATATTTTTACCTAGCCCATCAGTTCAATTGTATTCCCCACTCTTCTGCAAGTCTCAGTGTTTCGGCTTTTACATTGACGTCTTCGATCAGTTGGAGTTAATTTTTGTGTTGGTGAGAGGTACCAGTCAATTTTCATCCTTCTGTATGCAGATATTCAATGTTCCCGGCACCATTTGTTGAGGGTGCTGTCTTTTCTCTAGTGTGTATGTTTGGCACCTTTATCAAAAATCAAATAGGTAAGTGAACTTGTATCTGAGTTCTCCATTCTAAATCATTGATCAGTGTATCTATTTTTGTGTCAGTACCATTCTATTTTATTACTATGGCTCTACTGTATAGCTTGAAATCCAATATGGTGAAACTTCCGGATATGTTTTTATTGCTCAAGATTGTTTTTGGTTAATGGAGGGGGGAGTTAAGGGTTTTTGTGATTCCATATGAATTTTGAGATTTTTTTCAATTTCTGTAAAGAATAGCATTGGAATTTTGATTAGGATTGCATTGAATCTGTATGTTGTCTTTGATAGGATGGTCATTTTCACAATATTAATTCTTCTACCAATACATAAGCATGGAATGGACACCTTTCCACCTAACAGTTTCTCTTTAATTTCTCTCATTATTGTTTAGAAGTTTTCTTTTTTTTAATATTATTTATTTATTTATTCAATTGTGCTTGCGTGTGTGTGTGTGTGTGTGTGTGTAGAACCACGGGCAAATTCGGGAACCACCATAGACCGCCTCCACCTCCTTGTTTACTCTGCTCCAGGATTCACAGGCTCCGCCCTACCAGGCCAGAAACGCAGGCCGCCCCCGCTTCTGCCCGGCGTCTATACGTGGGGTCTAGGATCCGAACTCAGGACCTTCCGCCTGCAAGGCAGAGGCTTAACCCCTGAGCCACCTATTCAGCCCCTCTAGAAGTTTTCATTGTACAGGTCCCACTTCCTTTGTTAAATTTTTTCCAAAGTATTTTATTTTTTGAGGCAATGGTAAAAGGGATTTATTCTCTTATTTCTTTCTTGACTTGTTTGTCTCTGGTATATAGGCTGGAGACTGATTTTTTTTAATTTATTATTATTATTATTATTATTTATTCAACTGTGTGCATATGCGTGTGTATGTGCGTGCACGCGTGTGTGTGTGTGTCTGTGTATGTGTAGAACCACGGACGAACTCGCGAACCACCATGGACGCCTCCACCTCCTTCTGCCCCGGGATTCACAGGCTCCGCCCTACCAGGACCAGAAGCGCAGGCCGCCCCCGCTTCCGCCTGGCGTCTATACGTGGGATCTGGGATCCGAACTCAGGACCTTCCGCCTGCAAGGCAGAGGCTTAACCCCTGAGCCACCTCTCCAGCCCATGGAGACTGATTTTTATGTTGACGTTATAGCCTGCGACTTTACTGAAAGTCAAGTTCAAACAGCTTCTTGGTGGAGCCACTAGGCTCTGTTAAGTATAGATTTATACCATCTGTAAGGAGAGATGCCTGAACTTCTCTTTTTCCTATGTGTATTACTTTTATCTCCCTCTCTTGCTTTATTGCACTAGGCAGGACTTCAAGCATGATATTGAACAGAAGTGTTAAAAGTGGACAGCTTTTTCTCATTCCTGTTCTAAGTGGGAATCCCCCATTTAATGGTGTTTGCCTTAGGCTTGTTGAATATAGCTTTTATTATGTGGAGAAACCTTCCCTCCATTCCTGTTTTTTCTAGAACTTTTATCATGAAGAGATGTCGAATTTTGTCCAAAGCTTTTTCTGCATCTATTAAGAGGATCATACAGTCTTTATCTTTGTGTCTGTTTATATGATTGATTTTAGGTATGTTAAACCATCCTTGAACTTATAGAATTAAACTGACTTGATCATGGCATGTAATCTTTTTGATATGTTTTGCATTTGTTTTGCAAGTAATTTATTGAGAATTTTTGCATCTGTATTCATTAGTGAGATTTGAATCAGAATAATACTAGGTTATTTTAGAAAGAGTTTGGGAATGTTTCTTCTTCCTTTTCCATTTTCTAAACCAATTTGAAGAGTAGAATTGTTAGTTTGTCTATGAAAATCTGGTAGAATTCTGTGCTGAATCCATACTGTCCTGAGCTTTTTTTTTTTTAAGGTGGAAGATTAGTAATTATTATTTTAATTTCATCACTTACTATTGATCTAAGTCATTTATTTCATCTTGGTTCAGTTTTGGTAGGTTGCATGTATTTAGAAATTCATCTATTTCTTTTAGATTATCCAATTTAATGGAATATAAATTTTTAAAGTATGTCCTTATAATTCTTTGGATTTCTCCATTATTTGTTGTAATTTCTCCCTTTTCATTTCTAATTTTATTGATTTGGATTTTCTCTCTCTTTCCATAAATGTGGTCAAGGATTTGTGGATCTTGTTTATCTTTCAAAGAACTAGTTCTTTGTTTCGTTGATTCTTTGTATGGTTTTTTTTTTTTCAGTTCCAGTTCATTGATTTTTGCCTGGATCTTGGACATATGTTCTTGGGTACTGATTTACTTTTGTTTATTTATTTTTGCATGCTCTTGTGTGTGTTTGTGTGTGTTGTGATGTGGTATGTATGTATCAGAGGGCAGTTTGTGCCTGTGGCAGGGCAAGGATGACTTCAAGAATCATCCTGGATTGCTCTGCCTCCTTTTTATTTTGTTCTGGGATTTCCCAGACTTCACCTTCCAGAGCCAGATATTGAGACTGCCACCATTTTCTCCTGGCATTTTTAAGTGGGAGTCGGGATCTGAACTTACGTCCTTCTGCTTTGAAGACAAAGTCTTAACTCCTGAGCCATCTCTTCAGTACCCACATTACTGTTCTAAAGAATTAATCTGTTCTTGTTTCTCCATAACCTTCAGGTGTAAAATGTTATCTGTTTGGGGCTGGAGAGGTGGCTAAGGGGTTAAGCCTCCACCTTGCAGGCGGAAGGTCCTGAGTTCAGATCCCAGATCCCACGTATAGACGCCGGGCGGAAGCGGGGGTGGCCTGCGTTTCTGGCCTGGTAGGGCGGAGCCTATGAATCCCGGGGCAGAAGGAGGTGGAGGCGTCCGTGGTGGTTTGCGAATTCATCCGTGGTTCTACATACACACACAGACACACATGCGCGCGCACATACACACGCATATGCGCACAGTTGAATAAATAATAATAAAAAAAAGATTGGTAAAAAAATGTTATCTGTTTATTTAACAATTGAACACTATAAATTTTAAATACTATAAATTTTAATGCTATATTTGTTTATTTAACATTTTAACAGTGTAAATTTTACTTTGAGGACAGCTTTCTATGTATCCTACAGATTTTGATATATTATGTCTTCATTTTCATTGGAATGTTTTTAATTTCCTGGTTGTTTTCCTCCTTGACCCCTTCCCTATTCAAAAAGGTATTATTTAGTTTCCATGAGTTTATGTGCTTTCTGTTTTCTCTTTTTTTTAGATGTCTAGACTTATTCTATGGTGGTCAGATAGTATATAGGAGGTCCTTTCAATGTTTCTGTATTTGTGGAGGTTTGCTCTGTGTCCCAATATGTGGTCTATCTTGGAGAAAGTTCTATAGGCTGCTGAGAAGAATTTGTGTTCTTTAGTGTTTGGGTGAAATTTTCTGCAGCTGTATGTCACGTTCATTTGATTTATGGTTTCACTGAACTTCACTGAGTTTCTGTTTAGTTTTTGAGCACTTGCCTTTTCTAATGGTGAGAGTGGGATATTGAAGTTTCCAACTATCACCCCGTGTGGGTTGATTAGCTATTTTACTTTAAATAGTATTTATTTAGTGCATTTGAGTGAGTTTATGTTTGGTACATAATATCCAGAATTATAGATGAATTTTTCCCTCATTTAGTAGGGAGTAACATTTTCTCTTTTTTTAAATCCCTTATGACTTGCTTTAGTTTGAAGTCTATTCTGTCTAATATTAGGATAGTGCTATCCTAATATTTTATATATAATAATAATGTTGATAGGATCCACATTTGATTTTTTCTTAAAAGTAGAAGTGGTTAGGAGGTAAGGTGGGAAGTTACTGGGATTAATATTAGAGCTTGAATTTAAGAATAAAGGATAAGGGTGGAATAATTAGGGTGCTTTTAGAGTTGACTGATTTTCAGGTTTGGGGGAAGATGAGGGTATGAAGTGGGAGATACGTGGAGAGTGGTAGGCCTCAAGGGATGGAGTTATGGGAGGTGCAGCTGAAGGATGAACAGTAAGAGATGAGTTGATGAGTACACATATATATATATATATGTACTTGTCAACTATTGGTCCATCTGGCTTCAGCTGAAGATATGTGTAATTCCCTGTATTCTCTGGCTGTAGAAGATTGCTGGTGTTTCTGTGCAAAGCGAGAGACAGTACTTGGTATCAGCTCTTCTTTGTTTCTTGCAGGTCTGTGAAAACCAGAAGTACTTTCCTTATGGTTCTCTGGACCTAACTTCAATATTCCAAGGCTTTTAAAGTCTCTGTGAAATTTTTCTCTGCAGTTTCTGGGTC
This sequence comes from Typhlomys cinereus, assembly GCA_023101885.1. Lineage (NCBI taxonomy): Eukaryota > Metazoa > Chordata > Mammalia > Rodentia > Platacanthomyidae > Typhlomys > Typhlomys cinereus. Next base: position 243,929 of record JALPQD010000569.1, on the reverse strand, counting down.
ATGTTAATTTAAATTTTTTTGTTTATTTATTTTGCATGCGTGCATGCATGCATACCTATGTGTGTGCGTGTATCAGGGCACTATGTGTCCCTGTGAAGGACCAAGTGTGACTTCAGGAATCATCCTGCATTGCTTCTACCTCCTTTTTGCTTTGCTCTGAGATTTTCCAGGCTCTACCCACCAGGCCTGGATGTACAGGCCACAGCCATTTTCTCCCCAGCTGTTTTGTTGTTGTTGTTTGTTTGTTTGTTTACATGAGACCTGGGATCCAAACTCAGGACCTTCTGCTTTGGAGGCAGACTCTTAACCCCTGAGTCATCTCTCCAGCCTGGTCATGTTAATTTTTGCCAGCAATCTGCTGTTTCTTCAACGGTTCACTTGGTAGTGTTCTTTTTTTTTTTTTTTGCTCATACAAACTTAACAGGTACACGGGTCCCCTTCCTCCCTCCATTCCCCCCCCCTCCTTCCTCCCCTCTCCCTTCCCTCCCCATCCGCCAGTGCCTCCCCCTCCCATCCCCGGAGCATCCTTTAATGTGCATGCCAAACTCTCCTCTGGGTCCTCCTCTCTGATGAGGTGCAAGGACCCAGGGGCATTTCCCAGAACCCTTTCCTGTGTTCCCCTTAAGCATTGGAACACTACTATGGCTGTCAATCCCTAGCCTCCAAGGATCCTAGTGCCTTTAGTCCATGCTAGACTTTGTGGGGTCAATAATGTGTTGGACATTGCGCAGGGCATACAAAGTCCTATTATGATTGCTTTGGCCCTAACTTGTGTGGAGTATCTTGCAAATCATTACTCCTCCCATCCTTGTGCTCTTACAATCTTACCACCCCCTCTTCTGCAAATTTCCCTGAGCTTCAGGATGGGGAGAGATTAGGCTGGCCCAGTTCCAGGTGGTTGATATAGAGTCTATGAAGTTCTGGATTGTGGTTTGTTGATTTTTTTTTTTTTTCAGTTTTGCTGCTCCTGCAATGCCCTTGACTCTATCCTGATGGGTATTGGATGTCACCCCCTGGCCAGAGATAAAAACCTGTTAAATTAGAGTCTTGTTATAAGAGTATATTCAAAGGTAGATGGAATAAAAGTAGGAAACCGTGGTGGGGGGGGTCAATCACCCATTTGCAAAATGGTTACTTTCTATCTGGCATCCTATATGCCTTCCCCTTCTGGTGAGATCATATCCCATCAGTTGCAAATGATCAGAAAGGAAAGTCTGTGAACTTAACCAGATGTCTCATTACTCACTTGCAGTCCTTGATGGTGGCCTATTTTCTCTGCTGTGACATGGTCCCCTCTCTCCTTGTTTCTAGTGGGGCCCTCCTTCCCCATCCCTCCTGTTTACAATCTTTGCAATTACTGTAGGTTTTACAGAGATTTATCCTTGAGTGTCTTTAAGTGGGTGTGGTACTAGGATCCACCTATTAGGGAGTACATACGGCACTTAATTTTCTGTGTCTGGGATACTTCACTCAATATAATTGTTTCTAACTCCATTCATTTCCCGGCAAATTGCATTAATTCATCATTTTTGATGGCTGAATAGTATTCCATTGTATAAATGTACCACATTTTCCTTATCCACTTATCAACTGTTGGACATTTGGGTTGATTCCATGACTTTGCTATTGTAAACAGTGCTGCTATGAACATGGTCATGCTTGTTTTGTCAAGGTGAATTTTTGCTATCGAGGTGAATTTTTGCTATATGAGGAGTTATTCCGAAAAGTGGAATAGCAGGGTCATATGGCATTTCAATCTTTAATTTCTTTAAGAATCGCCAGATGGCTCACCAGAGTGGTTGTATAAGCCTGCATTCCCACCAACAATGTAGGAGAGTTCCCCTCTCTCCATATCCTCTCCAGCATTTGGTGTTGTTTGTATTGTGGATTTTTGCCATCATGACTGGGGTGAGATGATATCTCAAGGAAGTTTTGATTTGCATGGCTAAGGAAGTGGAGCATTTTTTCAGATATTTGTTAGACATTTTAATTTCATCCCTGGTAAAGTTTCTTTTAAGCTCCAAGCCCCAATTTTTAATTGGCCCATTTGTTTCCTTGGTGTTTAGTTTTCTAAGTTCTTTGTGCACTCTGGATAATTATGCTCTATCAGATATGTGGTTAGTGAAGATTTTCTCCCATTCTGTGGGTTGCCTTTGAGCTCGTGTGACAATCTCTTTATCTGAACAGAAGCTCTTTAATTTCACAAGATTCCATCTGTTGAGTGTTGGTTGTAGTGACTGTGCTATTGGATGTCCGTTTAGGAACTGTTGGCCTAGCCCAATCAGCTCGAGGGAGTTCCCTACCCTTTCAACTGTGGTTTTTATAGTCTCTGGCCTTATGTCGAGGTCCTTGATCCTTTGGAATTAATCGTTGTACATGGTGACAAGTACGGGTCCAGTTTTAATCTTCTGCATGTGGAGATCCAGTTTTGCCAGCACCATTTGTTGAAGATGCTGTTCTTTTTCCATTGGATTTTTTTGGGCCCCTTTGTCAAAGATCAAATGACTGTAGTTGTATGGAATTATATTTGGGTCTTCAACCCTTATCCATTGATCTGTGTGTCTATTTTGGAGTCAATACCAGGCTGTTTTTACAACTATGGATTTGTAATATAGACTAAGGTTTGGTATGGTTATACGTCCAGCAGTTTTTTTGTTACTCAGGATTGTTTTTGCTATCCTGGGTCTTTTGTGCTTCCATATGAATTTTGAGATTGTTTGGTCAACTTCTTTCTTTCTTTCTTTCTTTCTTTCTTTCTTTCTTTCTTTCTTTCTTTCTTTCTTTCTTTCTTTCTTTCTTTCTTCTTATTTATTTCAGTTCATACAAACTTATTAGGTATACCAATTCCCTCCCTCCCTCCTCCTCCCCCCGTACCCCCTGTTCCCCCTCCCCACCCCTCTCCCTCCCCATCCCCCAGTGCCTCCCGCCCCAATTCCCAGAGAGTCCTTTCTTGTGCATGTCTGATTTTCCTCTGGGCCCTCCTCTCCGATAATGTACAAGGACCCAGTGGCCTTTCCCTGAACCCTTTCCTGTGTTCCCCTTAGGTATAGGAACACTGCTGTGGCTGCCAATCCTTTGCCTCCAAGGATCTTGGTGCCTATAGCAGATTCTAGACTTTGTGAGGTCAACAGTGTGTTGGACATTGTGCAGGGCATGCAAAGTCCAATTATGATTGCTTCAGCCCTAACTAGTATAGAGTATCTTACATATCATTGCTCCTCCCATCCTTTTGCTCTTACACTCTTACCGCCCCCCTCTTCCACAAATTTCCCTGAGCTTCAGGATGGGGAGAGACTAAGCTGGCCTAGTTCTAGGTGGTTGATATAGAGTCTCTGAAGTTCTGGATTGTGGTTTGTTGATTTTCTTTTGCAGTTTTGCTGCTCCTGCAATGCCCTTCACTCCATCCTGGTGGGCATTGTATGTTACCCCCTGGCCAGAGACAAAAAGCTGTTAGAGTCTTGTGATAAAAGCACATTCAAAGGTAGATGTAATAAAAGTGGGAAACCATAGTAAGGGAGGGGTCTATCACCCATTTGCAAAATGATTACTTTTTATCTGCCAGACTATATGCCCTTCTCTTCTGGTGAGATTACACCCCCTCAGTAGTAAATGATCAGGAACAAAAGTCTGTGAACTTAATCAGATGTCTCATTACTTATTTGGGTCCTTGGTGGAGGCCTATTTTCCCTGCTGTAACATGGTCCCTTCTCTCCTTGTTTCTGGTGTGGCCCTCCTACCCCATCCCTCCTGTTCATAATCCTTAGAATTACTGTCTCTAGGTGGGCTGGGTGGGTTTGGTACTAGGAGCCACCTATTAGGGAGTACATACGGTGCTTAATTTTCTGGGTCTGGTATACTTCACTTAATATAATTGTTTCTAATGACATCCATTTCCCAGCAAATTCCAGTAATTCATCATTTTTGATGGCTGAATAGTACTCCATTGTATAGATGTACCACAGTTTCCTTATCCACTCGTCAACTGTTGGACATTTGGGCTGATTCCATGACTTTGCTATTGTAAACAGTGCTGCTATGAACATGGTCGTGCTTGTGCTATCGAGGTGAACCTCTGCTGTATGGGGGGTTATTCCCAAAAGTGGAATAGCAGGGTCATATGGCATTTCAATCTTTAATTTCTTTAAGAATCTCCAGACAGCTCGCCAGAGTGGTTGTATAAGCCTGCATTCCCACCAGCAATGTAGGAGTGTTCCCCTCTCTCCACATCCTCTCCAACATTTGTTGTTGTTTGTATTGTGGATTTTTGCCATCCTGACCGGGATGAGATGATATCTCAGGGAAGTTTTGATTTGCATTTCCCTGATGGCTAAGGAAGTGGAGCATTTTTCAGATATTTGTTAGACATTTTAATTTCATCCCTGGTAAAGTTTCTTTTAAGTTCCAGGGCCCATTTTTTAATTGGGCCATTGGTTTCCTTGGTGTTTAGTTTTCTAAGTTCTTTGTGCACTCTGGACAGCAGAGTTCTATCAGATGTGTGGTTAGTGAAGATTTTCTCCCATTCTGTGGGTTGCCTTTGAGCTCGCGTTATAATCTCTTTATCTGAACAGAAGCTCTTTAATTTCACAAGATCCCAACTGTTGAGAGTTGGTAGCAGTGACTGTGCCATTGGATGTCCGTTTAGGAAGTGTTGGCCTAGCCCAATCAGCTCGAGGGAGTTCCCTATCCTTTCAACTATGGTTTTTATAGTCTCTGGCCTGATATCAAGGTCCTTGATCCATTTGGAATTAAGTCTTGTACATGGTGACAAGTACGGGTCCAGCTTTAATCTTCTGCATGTGGAGATCCAATTTTGCCAGCACCATTTGTTGAAGATGCTGTTCTTTTTCCATTGGATTCTTTGGGCCCCTTTGTCAAAGACCAAATGGCTGTAACTTTGTGGGCTTATATCTGGGTCTTCAATCCTTATCCATTGATCTGTGTGTCTATTTTGGAGCCAGTACCAGGCTGTCTTTATAACTATGGATTTGTAGTATAGACTTAGGTTTAGTATGGCAATACCTCCAGCTGTGTTTTTGTTACTCAGGATCGTTTTTGCTATCCTGGGTCTTTTGTGCCTCCATATGAACTTTGAGATTGTTTGGTCAACTTCTTTGAAGAATTGCTTTGGGATTTTGATTGGTATAGCATTGAATCTGTATATTGCCTTTGGTAGGATGGTCATTTTTACGATGTTGATTCTGCCAATCCAGGAACAAGGGAGGTCTTTCCACCTTCTGGTGTCTTCTGCTATTTCTTTCTTTAGGGTTTTAAAGTTTTCATTGTAAAGGTCTTTTACCTCCTTAGTTAGGTTTATACCAAGGTATTTCATTTTTTTAGGGGTTATAGTAAATGGGATTGTTTCTCTCAAGGCTTTTTCACTTCTTTCATTCTGGGCATATAGGAAGGCCTCTGATTTTTGCACATTTATTTTGTATCCTGCCACCCTGCTGAACTTCTCAATTAGTTCCAGGAGCTTCCTGTTGGAGTTTTTGGGATCACTCAGGTATAAGATCATGTCATCTGCAAATAGGGATAGCTTGACTTCTTCCTTGCCGATTTGAATCCCTCTTATGTCTCTTTCGTGTCTTATGGCTTCAGCTAAGACTTCCAGTACAATATTGAATAGAAGTGGTGAGAATGGACAGCCTTGTCTAGTTCCTGATCGAAGTGGGAATGCTTCCAATTGTTCCCCATTGAGCATAATCTTTGCTGTGGGCTTGTTGTATATAGCTTTTATTATATTGATAAAGGTTCCTTCCATTCCCACTGTCTCTAGCGTTTTGATCATAAAAGGCTGTTGGATCTTGTAAGCTTTTTCTGCATCTATCGAGAGTATCATGTGGTCTTGGACTTTGGACTTGTTTATATGATGAATTACAGTTATTGATTTTCGTATGTTGAACCAACCTTGTGTGCCGGGGATGAAGCCTACTTGGTCCCTGTGAATGATCTTTTTAATATGTTTTTGAATCCGATTTGCTAAGACTTTGTTGAGAATCTTTGCGTCTGTGTTCATCAGGGAGATCGGCCTATAGTTTTCTTTTTTAAGTGAATCTTTATTAGGTTTTGGGATTAAAACGATATTAGCTTCATAGAAGGAATTTGGTAGTGTTCCTTCCTTTGCTATTTGATGGAACAGTTTAAGGAGTATTGGTGTTATTAACTCCTTAAATGTCTGGTAGAACTCTGTGCTGAATCCATCTGGTCCAGGACATTTTTTTGGTGGGAAGATTCAAGATTACTTCCTCAATTTCCTTATACGTTATAGGACTATTTAAATAATTCACAACTTCCTGATTCAATTTAGGTCAGTTGTGTTTACTTAGAAATTCATCCATCTCTTTTGTGTTGTCAAACTTCACAGAGATAAGTTTTTGAAATATGATGTTATAATTCTCTGGATTTCTTGGGTATCAGTAGTGATAACTCCATGTTCATTTCTAATTTTGTTAATTTGGGTTTTCTCTCTCTTGCTTTTGGTTAATTTAGCTAGGGGTGTATCAATCTTGTTGATTTTTTCAAAGAACCAGCTTTTTGACTGGTTGACTTTTTCTATCGTTTTCTTAATCTCGATTTCAGATATTTCTCCCCTTATTTTGCTAATCTCCTCTCTTCTACTACTTTTGGGATCAGATTGCTCTAGTTTCTCTAAAGCTTTAAGCTGCATTGTTAAGTTGTTTATTTCTGATGTTTCCATTTTTTTGATGTAGGCATTAAGAGCTATGAACTTACCTCTTAGAACAGCTTTCATTGTGTCCCAGAGATTTTGGTAAGTTGTATTTTCGTTATCATTCACTCTCAGGAAATCTTGAATTTCCTTTTTAATTTCTTCCTGAATCCAGCTCTCATTCAGCATCATAGTGTTAAGTTTCCAGGAGTTAGTGTATTTTCTCTTGTTTGTTGTGTTGTGGATGTCCAGCTTTAGGCCGTGGTGGTCTGATAGGGCACAGGTTAGAATTTCAACTTTCTTGTATATGTGTAGATTCATTTTGTGGCCCAATATGTGATCTATTTTGGAGAAAGTTCCGTGTGCTGCTGAGAAAAATATGTATTCTTTGGTGCGTGGGTGAAAAGTTCGATAGAGATCTGTAAGGTCCATTTCTTTCAGGGTTTGATTAAGTTCCAAAGTGTCTCTGTTAAGCTTTTGACCTGTTGATCTATCCCATGTTGAGAGGGCGGTGTTGAAGTCCCCAAGAATTATCGTTTGGGGGTTGATTTCTTGCTTTAGACGCTGTAGGGTTTTCTTAATGAATGTGGAGGGGCCCGTATTGGGTGCATATATGTTCATTATTGTGAAGTCTTCCTGGTGAATTGTACCTGTGACTAAAATGTAGTATCCATCCGTGTTTCTTATAATTTTCTTTGGTTTGAAGTCCACTTTGTCTGATAGCATAATGGCTACCCCTGCCTGTTTTCTGCTTCCATTTGCTTGTAGAATTGTCAACTTCTTTAAAGAATTGCTTTGGGATTTTAATTGGTATAGCGTTGAATTTGTATATTGCCTCTGGTAGGATGGTCATTTTTACAATATTGATTCTGCCAATCCAGGAACATGGGAGGTCTTTCCACCTTTTGGTGTCTTCTGCTATTTCTTTCTTTAGGGTTTTAAAGTTTTCATTATAAAGGCCTCTCACTTCCTTGGTTAGATTTATACCAAGGTATTTCATTTTTATAGGGGCTGTAGTAAATAGGATTGTTTCTCTCGGGGCTTTTTCACTTCTTTCATTCTGGGCATACAGAAAGGCCACTGATTTTTGTAGATTTATTTTGTATCCTGCCACCCTGCTGAACTTCTGTATTAGTTCCAGGAGCTTCCTGTTGGAGTTTTTGGGATCACTCAGGTATAAGATCATGTCATCTGCAAATAGAGATAACTTGACTTCTTTCTTACCAATTTGAATCCCTTTTATGTCCCTTTCTTGTCTTATAGCTTCAGCTAAGACTTCAAGTACAATATTTTTTTATTAAAGTTTTTTTATTATTATTTATTCAATTGTGCATGTGTACGTATGTATGTGTGTGTGTGTGTGTGTGTGTGTGTGTGTCTGTGTGTGTGTAGAACCATGGACGAATTCGGGAACCACCATGGATGCCTCCACCTCCTTCTGCCCCGGGATTCACAGGCTCCGCCCTACCACGACCGTAAACGCAGGCCGCCCCCGCTTCCACCTGGCGTCTATACGTGGGATCTGGGATCCGAACTCAGGACCTTCCGCTTGCAAGGCAGAGGCTTAACCCCTGAGCCACCTCTCCAGCCCAACTTCAAGTACAATATTGAATAGAAGTGGTGAGAGTGGACGGCCTGTCTAGTTCCTGAGTGAAGCAGAAATGCTTCAAGTTTTCCCCCATTGAGTATAATACTTGCTGTTGGCTTTTATTATATTGATAAAGGTTCCTTCCATTCCAACCATTTCTAGGGTTTTGATCATAAAGGGCTGCTGGATCTTGTCAAAATCTTTTTCTGCATCTATTGAGAGTATCATGTGGTCTTGGACTTTGAACTGGTTTGTATGGTGAATTGCATTTATTGATTCGCATATGTTGAACCAACCTTGTGTGCCTGGGAGATAGCCTACTTGATCCCCGTGAATTATCTTTTTGATGTGTTTTTGAATCCGATTTGCTAAGACTTTGTTTAGAATCTGCATCTGTGTTCATCAGAAAGATTAGCCTACAGTTTTCTTTTTTAAGTGTATCTTTATAGGTTTGGGGATTAAGATGATAAAAGGAATTTAGTAGTGCTCCCTCCTTTGCTATTTGATGGAACAGTTTAAGGAGTATTGGTGATATTAAGTCCTTAAATGTGTGGTAGAACTCTGTGCTGAATCCATCTGGTCCAGGACATTTTTTTGGTGGGAAGATTCAAGATTACTTCCTCGATTTCCTCATATGTTATAGGACTATTTAAATAATTCACAACTTCCTAATTCAATATAGGTAAGTTGTGTTTACTTAGGAATTCTTCCATCTCTTGTGTTGTCAAATTTCACAGAGTATAAGTTTTTGAAATATGATGTTATAATTCTCTGGATTTCTTGGGTATCAGTAGTGATAACCTCATTTTCATTTCTAATTTTTTTAATTTGGGTGTTCTCTCTCTTGCTTTTGGTTAATTTAGCTAGGGATGTATCAATCTTATTGATTTTTTCAAAAAACCAGCTTTTGACTATTGATTTTCTATATCGTTTTCCTAATCTCGATTTCAGATATTTCTCCCCTTATTTTGCTAATCTCCTCTCTTCTGCTGCTTTTGGGATCAGATTTCTCTAATTCTCTAAAGCTTTAAGCTGCATTGTTAAATTATTTATTTCTGATGTTTCCATTTTTTTGATGTAGGCATTAAGAGCTATGAACTTACCTGTTAGGACAGCTTTCATTGTGTCCCAGAGATTTTGGTAAGTTGTATTTTCATTATTGTTCATTTTCAGGAAATCTTGAATTTCCTGTTTAATTTCTTCCTGAATCCAATTCTCATTCAGCATTATAGTTTCAAGTTTCCAGGAGTTAGTGTATTTTCTGTTGTTTGTTGTGTTGTGAATGTCCAGTTTTAGGCTGTGGTGGTCTGATAGGATACAGGCTAGAATTTCAACTTTCCTGTATATGTGGAGATTCGTTTTGTAGCCCAATATGTGATGTATTTTGGAGAAAGTTCTGTGTTCTGCTGAGAAAAGTGTATTCTTTGGTGTGTGGATGAAAAGTTTGATAGAGATCTGTAAGGTCCATGTCAGTAAGGGTTTGATTAAGTTCCAAAGTGTCTCTGTTAAGCTTTTGACCTGTTGATCTATCCCATGTTGAGAGGGCGGTATTGAAATCCCTAAGAATTATCATTTTGGGGTTGATTTCTCGCTTTAGATGCTGTAGGGTTTGCTTAATGAATTTGGAGGGACCCGTATTCAGTATTGTGAAGTCTTCCTGGTGAATTGTGCCTATGACTAAAATGTAGTATCCATCTGTGTGTCTCATGATTTTTTTTGGTTTGAAGTCTACTTTGTCCGACAGCATAATTGCTACCCCTGCCTTTTTCCTGGTTCCATTAGCTTGCAGAATTTTGGACCAGCCTTTCATTTTTAGGATGTGCCTATCTTTTGTGGTGAGATGAGTTTCCTGAAGGCAGCAGATTGATGGATTGTGGTTTTTAATCATAGTTTGTAATCTGTGCCTCTTGATCGGTGTGTTAATACCATTGACATTTAATGTTATAATGGAGAAATTATTTTTAATTCTGGACTTTTTTATGTTTATAGCTTTTATAAGTGTACTGTTTGACATTTATGTTTTGGTGGTATTATACTTCCCTTCTGTCCTCCTTGATATGCTTGTTTTTTTTCTTCAAGCTTGAGTATCATTTCTAGCATTTTTTGAAGGCTTGGTTTGATAGACATGTAAGTCTTCAAGTTGTCTTTGTGCTGGAAAACTTTTCTTTGTCCCTCGATCATGTCAGATAGTTTTGCCGGGTATGTCAGTCTGGGTTGACATTTTTGCTCATTTAATACTTGAAGTATGTCTCTCCAAGCTCTTTTTGTTTTTACTGTTTCGACTGAGAAGTCATTTGTTATTTTAATAGGTTTACCTTTAAAAGTGACTTGCTTTTTTTCTCTTGAAGTTCTCAGCACCTTTTCTTTGTCTTGAATGTGGAGTGTTTTGACTATTATTTGCCGTGGCGATTTTCTATTTTGGTCATATCTGTTTGGGGTGCGGAATGCCTCTTGTATTAGGATGGGTCTCTCATTCTTTAGTTGAGGGAAGTTTTCATTTAGTTGAGGGAAGTTTTCATTTATGATAATTTGAAATTTTTCCTCAGGTGTGGTATTTTGGGATTCTTGCTCTGATATTCCATGAATGCACATGTTAGGCTTCTTCAGGGTGTCCCATATCTCTTGAATATTCCTCTCAAGTATCTTTTTGGCTTTAACAGTCTCTTCCATTGAGATGGTTAATTCTTCCACTTTGTCTTCAAGATCTATTTTCTGCTTTGTTAGTTCTGTTGATAAGACTCTCTGTTGAGTTTTGGGTGAAGATAACTTGTCTTTTAGTTTGATTTTAAACTCTGCCTGAGACTGTTTTAACTGCTCTATGCCTATTTTTGTTTCTTGAACTGTTTTTCTCAACTCCTCCAAGTGCCTGTTGTGTTCCTGTTCAAAGTGGTTGATGCGGTTGTTTAACTCCTCCTGGATTTCCTCTTTGATAGTAGTGATCATACTTTGAAAGTTGTTATTTTGGGTCTGGCTTTCTTGGCTATTTTCTGTGAATTTGTTCTGGTTGGAATCCATCATTATGGGGTTAATTCTTTCAGTGGGAGATTTGTCTTCTTGGGTTTTGTTTCTCATGGATCTGTACTTTGACTTGGGCATTGTTGTTTTGTCTCTTAAGACCTTTCAGTTTCTGTGTGTTTTTGACTGAACTGATTTAGTTGGTATTACTACTCTCAGGGAGTTATTACTAGTGCTTGGGTATGTTTGTCTGTTGTTATTGTTATTTTCTAGATGTAGCTATTAGGCTGTTAGTATAGTTAAGTCAGGTTAAGTAGACAGGGGGTGAATATTAGTATGGTAGTGCACTTTTACGATTTAGTATCTTGGTGATATGTGAGGGTGAGTGGTATAATCACTGGAGTTGTATATGTTTTGGGGTGGCTGTATGGAAAAGTTAATCTACAGTGATTAATACTAGAAAGGAGCAGTATGGTTTAAAAAATAGTTTACTTATCTTTGGGCTGGATGTGAAGAATTTCTCCCATTGATAGGATGATTTTAGAGGACTTCAGATGTATGGCCTTTGACCCTTAGAGCTTTGCTTGAGTTTCCTTTGGACTCTATTGAATTCTGAGTAGCAGCGTGTCCTCCGTGGACCACAAGCGACGGTCCCCGGTGGGCCGGAGGGGCAGAGGGGCTGATGGTGATGGCAGAATTCTTCACCTGGGACCTGGGACTTGGCTTAGTGGCCCACCCAAGCTCCAGGGATGGAGGAATGTGAGCAAGTCCTGTTCTGGTTGAAAGGGCAGGCAGGCAGGCGGAACAAAGGGGCTGAGGCCCGGGGTGTGGCCCAGGCAAACTGAAGGCAGCCTGGGTGTTGCTGGGGCTGGCTGATGGGAGGAGTTGGGATAAGGGGCCACTTGGGGATCTGGGGTAACTTACCTGGGATGGAGGACCGGGAGCGAGTCCTATCCTGGTCAGGCCGGCAGATGGGCAGGAGGAAGAAAGGACTTGGTGTTCTGAAAGCTGGAGACAACAGAATCAGCTCTGCTGTTTTACTATGCTGTTGCTGCATTTTCTCTAGGTGGGTAATGGTGATGGCTGCAGAAAACACATTGTTTTTTTTTTAATTTTTTTTTTTATTCAATTGTGCGTGTGTGTGTGTGTATGTGTGTGTGTGTGTGTGTGTGTGTGTGTAGAACCACGGACGAATTCGGGAACCACCATGCACCACTTCCACCTCCTCGTTTACTCTGCCCCGGGATTCCAGGCTCCGCCCTACCAGAACCAGAAATGCAGGCTGCCCCTCCCCCCCTCGCTTCCTCCTGGCGTCTATACGTGGGGTATAGGATCCGAACCTAGGACCTTCCGCCTGCAAGGCAGAGGCTTAACCCCTGAGCCACCTCTCCAGCCCCCATACATTGGGTTTTTAGAGTTCATACTTGGACCCACAGTTTGCCTGACTCCCAATTTGCAACTTCAGTGCTAAAAGAGCTGCTTTTTGAGATTCCGTACCAGTGGCACTTTAGATATCCCATCGCAGGGTCTGAAGCTGCTGTGACAGTCACCACATGTGCTACGAATCAGATTCCTTGGTAAAACCAAAACAAAGCAAAACAAAATAAAACAAAAAGAAAAAGAAATAGCAAAACTTTGGGGATGATCACCCAATGACTTCTTGCAGTTGTAGAGGTAATAGAAGATTCCAATTGTCTTATTTTCCTAATATGATCTGCTACTAACTCCAAGGTTGCTGCTATGATGCCATTTCATCTGGAATTCTCCTCTTCCGATTTATATCCCCAGCTTTAAGAAAGGTTTTTGTTGTTGTTTAGAGACAAAGTCTTGCTCTGTAGCCCAGGTTGACCCCCACTCCATCTTCCTACTTCAGTCTCTGTAGAACTAGGATTGAAGATAGTTACCACCAATTATTATAATTGCTAATATTGTCATTTCAAATCCTTGGAAACAGTCTAATAGCTTCAGAGAATGCATTGTAGGTCATTTCAGGGTGGTTTCTTTTAGACCAGTTTTGGTAGTTACAATGCTTCAGTGAACATGTCCCTGTTACTAATCTCTTCATTTTGAAATTTGATAGACAGGCTTTGAAATGGCTGAATTAAGAAGTATGTGGGGTATGACAAGATGGCTCGGTGGGTAAAGATGCTTGCAGCACAAGCCTGTCATTCTGAGTTTGATTCCTGGAACTCACATAAAAGTGGAAAAAGAACCAACTGCATAGTAGTTCACAGTGGTTGTCTTCTGACCCCCACCCACCCACATTCTTCTCTCTCTCTCTCTCTCTCTCTCTTTCTCACACACACACACACACACACACACACACACACACATACACACACACACATACACACATAGATAGAGAGGTACAGACACACACACACACAGAGTCAAAATCTCTAATTTACTCTCCCCAACCAGGTCTGGCTTGTGCATCTCAGCACATCCCCTCCAGGACAGGACTAGTATTTCAGGGCCCAGTCGCCTGGGCGCAGGGCTCCTGTGGGGCTGTGGCTTCATGGTGGCCAGCAGTGATAGGTGGCAAGGTTTGGTGTGGCACGCACAGGAGGAGGCGGAAGGAGCAGGTCAACCATCTGCTCTGGGCAGGTTATTAAGCTGTGTGGGGTGCTGATGTGACAGCAGCCAAAGAGTTTTCGCAGGCAGATGGTGTATTTTCAGCTGGACTTGACTGTCGTGTTTCTGTGTTTGGAGATGCAGTGGAGCCTGGAAAGAAGCCCCTGGGAGGGCTGCAGGCAGAGGTCTGAGCCCACATGCTGGGCACCTGCTGAGTGTGCCCTGAGGCACCGCCACTTAGTGAGCCCGGCACACGCTACTCTACTCTGCGGCTGGTGCTGAGCTGCCCTTTCTTAGTCCAGGAGGTGGCTATGAGGTTTATGGCTAAGATGGGGAAGGCTGAGACGGTTCTGCTTTATGAGCCAAGATGGGGAGGGCTGGGACTTTGCTGAGGTTTTTATAAGCAGAATGTCAACCGGGTCTCCTACAGTTTTTTGCAAACAAAACGGAGTGTCTTTCAATCTGGAGCGTTTAGCATGGATCGATTAAGAAATGTCAGGATCCGAGTGGATAAGGAAACTGTGGTACATCTATACAATGGAGTACTACTCAGCCATCAAAAATGATGAATTACTGGAATTTGCCGGGAAATGGATGTCATTAGAAACAAGTATATTAAGCGAAGTATCCCAGACCCAGAAAATTAAGCGCCATATGTACTCCCTAATAGGTGGATCCTAGTAACAAACCCACCCAGCCCACCTAGAGACAGTAATTCCAAGGATTATGAACAGGAGGGATGGGGTAGGAGGGCCACACCAGAAAGAAGGAGAGAAGGGACCATGTTACAGCAGGGAAAATAGGCCTCCACCAAGGACCCAAATAAGTAATGAGACATCTGATTAAGTTCACAGACTTTTGTTCCTGATCATTTACTACTGAGGGGGTGTGATCTCACCAGAAGAGAAGGGCATATAGTCTGGCAGATAAAAAGTAACCATTTTGCAAATGGGTGATAGACCCCTCCCTTACTGTGGTTTCCCACTTTTATTACATCTACCTTTGAATGTGCTTTTATCATAAGACTCTAACAGCTTTTTGTCTCTGGCCAGGGGGTAACATACAATGCCCACCAGGATGGAGTGGAGGGCATTGCAGGAGCAGCAAGACTGCAAAAGAAAATCAACAAACCACAATCCAGAACTTCAGAGATTTTATATCAACCACCTAGAACTAGGCCAGCTTAGTCTCTCCCCATCTTGAAGCTCAGGGAAATTTGCGGAAGAGGGGGCGGTAAGAGTGTAAGAGCAAAAGGATGGGAGGAGCAATGATATGTAAGATACTCTATACTAGTTAGGGCTGAAGCAATCATAATTGGACTTTGCATGCCCTGCACAATGTCCAACACACTGTTGACCTCACAAAGTCTAGCATCTGTTATAGGCACCAAGATCCTTGGAGGCAAAGGATTGGCAGCCACAGCAGTGTTCCTATACCTAAGGGGAACACGGGAAAGGGTTCAGGGAAAGGCCACTGGGTCCTTGTACATCATCGGAGAGGAGGGCCCAGAGGAAAATCAGACATGCACAAGAAAGGACTCTCTGGGAATTGGGGTGGGAGGCACTGGGGGATGGGGAGGGAGAGGGGTGGGGAGAGGGAACAGGGGGTACGGGGGGAGGAGGAGGAAGGGAGGGAACTGGTGTACCTAATAAGTTTGTATGAGCTGAAATAAAAAAAAAAAAAGAAATGTCAGGATCATCTTAACTGAGAGGGGGCGCTGGTGTTCACCATTTGTTAGGAGGAGATAAATGACTTCATAGCTGGAGGAGACTTTTGGGATTATTATGACTATAGTGGCTCAAGGTGTTCCTTCCTTCCTTTCTTCCTTCCTTCCTTCCTTCCTTCCTTCCTTCCTTCCTTCCTTCCTTCCTTCCTTCCTTTCTTTGCTTCATTTCTTTGTTGCTTCATTTCTTTCTTCAACAGGGTCTCATTCTGTGGCCCAGGATGACCTGGAGCCCACTATCCTCTTGTCTGACAAGTGCTGGTACCACAGGCATATGCCATGTTACCTGGCTTTTATTTAATGATTCTAAATAATAATTGAGCAATGCAAGTATAATACTGCATTATCATGTTAATAAAACCAAATGCCAATTCTGAGATTTAGAGCTGACAAGACTGGGCTAAAGTGGTGAGTACCTGTAACCCTAGAATTTAGGAGGTAAAAGCAGACAGATTATGAGTTTGACATCAGCCTGTAATACAAAGAAGACCATTTGTTTAGAAGAATAAGGTGTTTACTCTTTTTTTTTATTTCTTCCACTCATACAAAGTTGATAAGTACCCTATTCCCCTCCCTCCCTCTCTCCACCCCAGGGGTTTATTCTTTTTATAAATTATTTTTAATTTTCCTACTTTTACAAGCATTTTTTTTAACTTCATTTAAATTCTTTTTTTTATTAAAAATTTAATTATACATTTTAAAATTTTTTACCAGTTCCCTCCCTCCCCCTCTCTTCCCCCTCCCCTTCCCCCAGTGCCTCCCCCCCAATTCCCAGAGAGTCCTTTATTGTGTACGCCTAACTCTCCACTGGGTCCTCCTCTCCGATGACATATAAGGACCCAGTGGCATTTCCATAAGCCCTTTCTCTTGTTCCCCTTAAGCATAAGATCACTACTATGGCTGTCAATCCCTTGCCTCCAGGGGTCTCGGTGCCCTTAACAGATGCTAGACTTTATGAGGGCAACAGTGCGCTGGACATTGCGCAGGGCATGCAAAGTCCCATTGTGATTGCTTTGCCCCCAACTATTGTTGAGAATCTTGCAAATCGTTGCTCCTCCCATCCTTTTGCTCTTACAATCTTACCGCCCCCTCTTCCGCAGATGTCCCTGAGCTCCAGGATGGGGAGAGATTAGGCTGTCCTAGTTCTATGTGATTGATATAGAGTCTCTGAAGTTCTGGATTGTGGTTTGTTGATTTTCTTTTGCAGTTTTGCTGCTCCTGCAATTCCCTTCACTCCATTCTGCTGGGCACTGTATGTCACCCCCTGGCCAGAGACAAAAAGCTGTTAAACTGGAGTCTTGTTGTAATAGCACATTCAAGGGTAGATGTAATAAGAGTAGGAAACCTCACTGAGGGAGGGGTCCATCACCCATTTGTAAAATGATTACTTTTTATCTGCTAGACTATATGCCCTCCCCTTCTGGTGAGATCAGGAAAGAACGTCTGTGAACTTAACCAGGTTTCTCATTACTTATTGCATACCTTGATGGAGGCCTATTTTCTCTGCTGTAACATGGTCTCCTCTCTCCTTGTTTCTGGTGTGGCCCTCCTAACCCATCTCTCTTGTTCATAATCCTTGCAATTACTGTGTTACATAGGTTTACTTTTGAGTGTCTCAATGTGGGCTGGGTGAGTTTGGTACTAGGAGCCACCTATTAGGGAGTACATATGGCGCTTAATTTTCTGGGTTTGGGATACTTCACTTAATATAATTCTTTCTAATGACATCCATTTCCCAGCAAATTCCAGTAATTCATCATTTTTGATGGCTGAGTAGTACTCCATTGTATAGATGTACCACTGTTTCCTTATCCACTCGTCAACTGTTGGACATTTAGGTTGATTCCATGACTTTGCTATTGTAAACAGTGCTGCTATGAACATGGTCGAGCTTGTGCTATCGAGGCGAACCTCTGCTGCATGGGGGGTTATTCCCAAAAGTGGGATAGCAGGGTCATACGGCATTTCAATCTTTAATTTCTTTAAGAATCTCCAGACGGCTCACCAGAGTGGCTGTATGAGCCTGCATTCCCACCAACAATGTAGGAGAGTTCCCCTCTCTCCACATCCTCTCCAGCATTTGTCGTTGTTTGTATTGTGGATTTTTGCCATCCTGACCGGGGTGAGATGATATCTCAGGGAAGTTTTGATTTGCATTTCCCTGATGGCGAAGGAAGTGGAGCATTTTTTAAGATAATTGTTAGACATTTTAATTTCATCCCTGGTAAAGTTTCTTTGAAGTTCCAGGGCCCATTTTTTAATTGGGCCAGTGTTTTCCTTGGAGTTTAGTTTTCTAAGTTCTTTGTGCACTCTGGACAGTAGAGCTCTGTCAGATATGTGGTTAGTGAAGATTTTTTCCCATTCTGTGGGTTGCCTTTGAGCTCGTGTGACAATCTCTTTATCTGAACAGAAGCTCTTTAATTTCACAAGATCCCAACTGTTGAGAGTTGGTAGCAGTGACTGTGCCATTGGATGTCTGTTTAGGAAGTGTTGGCCTAGCCCAATCAGCTCGAGGGAGTTCCCTATCCTTTCAACTATGGTTTTTAAAGTCTCTGGCCTGATATCAAGGTCCTTGATCCATTTGGAATTAAGTCTTGTACATGGTGACAAGTACGGGTCCAGCTTTAATCTTCTGCATGTGGAGATCCAGTTTTGCCAGCACCATTTGTTGAAGATGCTGTTCTTTTTCCATTGGATTCTTTGGGCCCCTTTGTCAAAGACCAAATGGCTGTAACTTTGTGGGCTTATATCTGGGTCTTCAATCCTTATCCATTGATCTGTGTGTCTATTTTGGAGCCAGTACCAGGCTGTCTTTATAACTATGGATTTGTAGTATAGACTTAGGTTTGGTATGGTAATACCTCCAGCTGTGTTTTTGTTACTCAGGATTGTTTTTGCTATCCTGGGTCTTTTGTGCCTCCATATGAACTTTGAGATTGTTTGGTCAACTTCTTTGAAGAATTGCTTTGGGATTTTGATTGGTATAGCATTGAATCTGTATATTGCCTTTGATAGGATGGTCATTTTTACAATGTTGATGCTGCCAATCCAGGAACAAGGGAGGTCTTTCCACCTTCTGGTGTTTTCTGCAATTTCTTTCTTTAGGGTTTTAAAGTTTTCATTGTAAAGGTCTTTTACCTCCTTAGTTAGGTTTATACCAAGGTATTTCATTTTTTTAGGGGTTATAGTAAATGGCATGTTTTCTCTCAAGGCTTTTTCACTTCTTTCATTCTGGGCATATAGGAAGGCCTCTGATTTTTGCACATTTATTTTGTATCCTGCCACCCTGCTGAACTTCTCAATTAGTTCCAGGAGCTTCCTGGTGGAGTTTTTGGGATCCCTCAGGTATAAGATCATGTCATCTGCAAATAGGGATAGCTTGAGTTCTTCCTTGCTGATTTGAATCCCTCTTATGTCCCTTTCTTGTCTTATGGCTTCAGCTAAGACTTCAAGTACAATATTGAATAGAAGTGGTGAGAGTGGACAGCCTTGTCTAGTTCCTGATCGAAGTGGGAATGCTTCCAATTGTTCCCCATTGAGCATAATCCTTGCTGTGGGCTTGTTGTATACAGCTTTTATTATATTGATAAAGGTTCCTTCCATTCCCCACTGTCTCTAGCGTTTTGATCATAAAAGGCTGTTGGATCTTGTCAAAAGCTTTTTCTGCATCTATCGAGAGTATCATGTGGTCTTGGACTTTGGACTGGTTTACATGATGAATTACAGTCATTGATTTGCGTATGTTGAACCAACCTTGTGTGCCGGGGATGAAGCCTACTTGGTCCCCATGAATGATCTTTTTAATATGTTTTTGAATCTGATTTGCTAAGACTTTGTTGAGAATCTTTGCGTCTGTGTTCATCAGGGAGATCGGCCTATAGTTTTCTTTTTTAAGTGAATCTTTATTAGGTTTTGGGATTAAAACGATATTAGCTTCATAGAAGGAATTTGGTAGTGTTCCTTCCTTTGCTATTTGATGGAACAGTTTAAGGAGTATTGGTGTTATTAACTCCTTAAATGTCTGGTAGAACTCTGTGCTGAATCCATCTGGTCCAGGACATTTTTTGGTGGGAAGATTCGAGATTAGTTCCTCAATTTCCTTATATGTTATAGGACTATTTAAGTAATTCACAACTTCCTGATTCAATTTAGGTAAGTTGTGTTTACTTAGAAATTCATCCATCTCTTTTGTGTTGTCAAACTTCACAGAGTATAAGTTTTTGAAATATGATTTTATAATTCTCTGGATTTCTTGGGTATCAGTAGTGATAACTCCATGTTCATTTCTAATTTTGTTAATTTGGGTTTTCTCTCTCTTGCTTTTGGTTAATTTAGCTAGGGGTATATCAATCTTGTTGATTTTTTCAAAGAACCAGCTTTTTGATTGGTTGACTTTTTCTATCGTTTTCTTAATCTCGATTTCAGATATTTCTCCCCTTATTTTGCTAATCTCCTTCTCTTCTACTGCTTTTAGGATCAGATTGCTCTAGTTTCTCTAAAGCTTTAAGCTGCATTGTTAAGTTGTTTATTTCTGATGTTTCCATTTTTTTGACGTGGGCATTAAGAGCTATGAACTTACCTCTTAGAACAGCTTTCATTGTGTCCCAGAGATTTTGGTAAGTTGTATTTTTGTTATCATTCACTTTCAGGAAATCTTGAATTTCCTTTTTAATTTCTTCCTGAATCCAGTTCTCATTCAGCATCATAGTGTTAAGTTTCCAGGAGTTAGTGTATTTTCTCTTGTTTGATGTGTTGTGGATGTCCAGCTTTAGGCCGTGGTGGTCTGATAGGGCACAGGTTAGAATTTCAACTTTCTTGTATATGTGTAGATTCATTTTGTGGCCCAATATGTGATCTATTTTGGAGAAAGTTCCGTGTGCTGCTGAGAAAAATGTGTATTCTTTGGTGCGTGGGTGAAAAGTTCGATAGAGATCTGTGAGGTCCATTTCTTTCAGGGTTTGATTAAGTTCCAAAGTGTCTCTGTTAAGCTTTTGACCTGTTGATCTATCCCATGTAGAGAGGGTGGTGTTGAAGTCCCCAAGAATTATCGTTTGGGGGTTGATTTCTTGCTTTAGACGCTGTAGGGTTTTCTTAATGAATGTGGAGGGGCCCGTATTGGGTGCATATATGTTCAGTATTGTGAAATCTTCCTGGTGAATTGTACCTGTGACTAAAATGTAGTATCCATCCGTGTCTCTTATAATTTTTTTTTGGTTTGAAATCCACTTTGTCTGATAGCATAATGGCTATAGCTTCCATTTGCTTGTAGAATTGTTGACCAGCCTTTTATTTTTAGAGCTTGCCTATCTTTTGTGGTGAGATGGTTTTCCTGCAGGCAACAGATTGATGGATTGTGATTTTTAATCCAAGTTTGTAATCTGTGTCTCTTGATCGGTGAATTAAGTCCATTAACATTTAGTGTTATAATGGAGAAACTATTGTTAATTCCAGACATTTATTATGTTTAGTAGCTTTTATAAGTATATTGCTTCGCTTTTAATGGTGTTATATTTACCTTCTGTTCTCCTGGATATGCCTGTTTTTTTCTTCATGCTTGAGTATCATTTCTAGCAGTTTTTGAAGGCCTGGTTTGGTGGCCATGTATCCCTTAAAGTTGTCTTTGTGCTGGAAAATTTTTCTTTCTCCCTCGATCATGACTGATAGTTTTGCAGGGTAAATCAGCCTGGGTTGACATTTTTGCTCATTCAATACTTGAAGTATGTCTCTCCAAGCTCTTCTTGCTTTTACTGTTTCGACTGAGAAGTCATTTGTTATTTTAATAGGTTTGCCTTTAAAAGTGACTTGTTTTTTCTCCCTTGAAGCTCTCAGCACCAGTTCTTTATCTTGAATGTGGAGTGTTTTAACTATTATTTGCCACGGTGTGCTTCTATTTTGGTCGTATCTGTTTGGGGTGCGGAATGCCTCTTGTATATGAATGGGCCTCTCTTTTTTTAGATGAGGAAAGTTTTCCTTGATGATCGTTTGAAAAATTTCCTCAGGGGTGGTATTTTGAGATTCTTGCTCTGGTATTCCATGAATACGCATGTTAGGCTTTTTCAGGGTGTCCCATATCTCTTGGATATTTCTCTCAAGTATCTTTTTGGCTTTAACCACCTCTTCCATTGAGCTGGTTAGTACTCCCACTTTATCTTCAAGGTCTGAAATTCTGTTTTCTGCTTCATTAGTTCTGTTGATAAGACTCTGTGGCGTTCTGGGTTGAAGATAACTTGTCTTTTAGCTCAGTTTTAAACTCTGCTTGAGTTTGTTTTAACTGCTCTATGCCACTTTTTGTTTCTTGCACTGTTTTTCTCAACTCCTCCAGATGTCTGTTGTGTTCCTCTTCAAAGCAATTGATTCGATTATGTAATTCCTCCCCGATTTCCTCTTTCATAGTATTGAACATGGTAATGATCATATTTTGAAAGTCATTATCCTGGGTCAGGCTTTCTTGGCCTTTTTCCACGGGTTTGTTCTTGTTGGAGTCTAACATTATGGGATTAATTTCTTCAGTGGGAAATTTGTTTACTTGAGTGTTGCTTCTCATGGATTTGCACTTTGACTTTGGCATTGTCATTTTAACTCTTAAGATCTCTCAATTTCACTAAACTGAATTATTTGGCCTGGGGTACTGGTGGGTGGGGCCCGAACGGGGACTTACCTAGGGCACGGGGTGAGGCCCGGGTGGACCATGCGCGTGTCCCCGACCGGCGGAGCGGGGTGGGGCGAAAAGGGACGATGGGCGAGTCGGCGTGGAGCTATTTAACCCGAGGGCAGCTGGGGCGGGGCCCGGGCGCAGGGGGAGGTCCTCCTCGTCCCTCGGCCCCCGTGCGGCTCCGGCTGGATGGTGGGAGTCGGAGCCGGGTCCCTGTGGGCTGACCTGGGGTCCTAGAGCGCGCGGTGAGGCCCGGCTGGATCTCGCGTACGCGTCCCGACCGGCGGAGCGGGGTGGGGTGAAAAGGGTTTACAAGCATTTTGAGTATTCATCCCTACTTCCCTTATGCCCCCTCCCTCCCATATCCTCCTTTCCTTTCATCAATCCCTCCCACTCCTTCCCACCCTCCTCCCTGTATGCTTCTATGGGCCCAAGGGTTCACTCAGGCTTGTCTACTCTTGTGGGGATTTAGGCCTCTGTGGCATATCAAATTGCCTCTCTTCAGGCCACCCCACTGAGAGGGGCATTTCCCTTCACTTATCTAGCTTTAGACCCCAAGGTTTCCACTATATGCTCTCATCTTTCTTGAGTTCCTCGTAGTCTATGAGGGCATGTTGATGTGTCAGTCATTATGCAGATCTGGTGAGGAGAAGTCTCACTGCAGTGAGTTTCTGGATGCAGCAGTCCTACCTTGAGTGGAATGTCTTGTCCAACAGTGAGTCTTCCCATCTTTATGTTCTTACAATCTCATCGCCCCCTCTTTTGTGAGGTTCCCAAAGCCTTAGGATGGGGAGGGATTAGGTTGGCCTGATTCTGGGTGAATCATATGATTTGCTGGTACTCTACATAATGGTTGGGCATTGCTGTCCACTTCACTGCTTTCCTATTGCTTCAGGCTGCATCATGTTAGGGTACTGAGATCCTCTACCGCTGTTATAGAAGACTTTTAGGCTGAATGTTAAATGTTCTTCCAATCTATGTGTATTTTATAGCTATTTTACAGAGCAGTTTGATGTACTATCTTCCTACCTACAGGTTCATTGAAGACCATGTTTTTAAAGAATGATATATACAGGAAGCAGGAATGATAGTTGTTTCAGATAATTATTTGAAGAAAAATAGTCACAGGAATCAGAGATGATACATATATTTCAGCAAACCAATTTCACTTCAGGGAAAAAACATTCCAATAACACAATTCAAATAAAAATAAAAAGTGTATATAGCATTGCTGTTTAGGATGGCAGGAAACACAGCATCAATGTCAGTGTTGACTAACAGGAAACTAAACTGTGTTTGAGCAATAGATTGGAGCAGTACTGGGAGATGTTGCTTGACAGGTGTGGCACATTCTGGGGAATTGTCCTATGTGCATCATCCTCATACATGGGACTCATGTGTGACATGCTCAGGGGAGGAAATGAAAAGAAGAGGAACTGCAAGTGGTCCTGGGATTCACTTCCTGGCTGATGAGTCCCAAGGTTCCTGATAGTATTGTGTTCCCCAGGTGTTATGTGTATCTCAGCCAAAAGAGAGTGAGTCTCATCAGGTATATGGATTGGTGGCCATAGCCTCCAGCTCCTGCAGCCACCTCCTGAAGTGAGGCAGAACCCTCACATATCTGCTCAGGGCCCCTGCCTCCTCAGAGTTGTGGTCTACTGCTGTGCTATGTTCCAGACCCCAGAGCATACACTTCAAGAGCTTTATCTGATATGCTTGTACCCACCGGTCACAGCAAGATGGACAGTGTTAACGGAAACTCTTTGGATTCAAAGGTTCCAACAGAAATACAAAACCCAATTACAAGCCACAAAGGTAATCTTAATTTTTCTGGTAACTAACTACATTTTGAAAAAGTAAGAACAGGGTGTGGTGAGATGGCTCAGCAGGTAAAAGGCACTTGGTACTAAGACTGACAACCTGAGTTTGATCCTGGAGTCATACCTGGTAAAAGGAGAGAACCAACTCTCACATGCCCCCTGACCGTCACATGATGCTCCATGTGTGCTCCCTCCCTACGTGTGTAAGAGAAATAAGGAAAATGATGGTGGAAGAAATGAGGGGTTATTGGTTAACTAAAAATAAGAATAGCTGGGCATGGTGATGCATGCCATAATCCTAGCACCTGGGAAGTTGAGGCAAGAGGATTGTGAATTCCAGGGCACACAGCTGGGCTACACAATGAGCTCCTGTGTTAAACAAAACAAAGACACAGTTATGATGCAGTATAGTTATGATACCCAATCCAGTGGTATTTCCATGATGCAAATGTGCCCTGAAAGGATTAAGTATCTTTCTATTTGTCTTCTGTTCTGACATGCAGCATTTTGGCTTGTCTCAAGTCTTTATCAGAGGTTAAGAGCAATTTGGGAGGTGATATGGTTTAAATTATATCCCCTCATCCCCTCACCCACATGTGGAAGCCTTATTCCCTGGAGTGTTGGCATTTGGCAGTGTAGCCTTTGGAACGTGCTTGGCTTCAGACATGAAGGTGAGGCTTCTATCATGGATTAGAGCCCTTTCAGGAGGACTTTCCTGCTCTCTCTGCTCTGTCTGAAGACTCCATGAAAAGGTGGTCATATGAAGGCAGAAGGATATCCCTCTCTAGAGCTGGACCAGGTTAGTGTGATCTGTAACTTCCAGTCTTTACTGTGAAAAAATCAACTGCCGCTGTTTAGACCCTGTTCTCTATGGATGTGTTATGACTGCAGGGGGTGAGGCGTTTGGGATGTGGAGAAGTGAGGACTCATGGTGACTTCCTGACCCACACTGTTTTAGGGTGGGGGGGTTCCCCTGCTTTAGACGTTAAGTGGGCCTGATAGGTGGAAGGTCTCTCTGACCTGATCATCCCCAAGGAGGTTTCTTGCAGCCTCCTCTGACAGCCAGCCTTTCCATGGCACTAGATTCAGGTAGCCCAGCCACAGAGGTCTTGGAAGATAGCAGCCTAGAATCTCTGCCACCTCCCTACCCACCAACTCACACCTGTTGGCTTAGGAAAGTTTAGCATCTTTAGCACCAGCCTGGAACTGCTGAAATGTTAGTTCCTGAACTGAGCTGGTGAGACCACAAGCCACTTCCATTCTTCTTGGCTGCTTCATGAGTTGGTATTCTTCCACACACTGGTACAGACATGTTGTCCTGTGAGTGAGTTTGTGTCTCTTTCAGCACTGTGTTTGATGTACTTCAGTTTTCTTAGCTTTTGTTGTTGATACAAACTCTCCTGACAAGTTGAACTAAGAACTGCAACCAGAAGCATAAGAAAGAATAAAACCCCTTTTTCCCATAAGCCATTGTGTTGTGAATTTACTGGCAACGTGCAGGCAAACTGTGACACAGCTCAATCTTATGTCACTCAAAATTTGAGAACTTAATGCAAGAAGTAAAACTGTAGAACTCTTGGATGAAAATATGGGAGTAACTCTTTATGGCCGGCTTAGTCAATGACTTCTAAGACATGACAAAAATATAAAAGAAAAAAATAGGTCAATGGGACCACATTAAAATTAATCAAAATTACAAACTGTTCCTGAGACACCATCAATAAGGTTTTAAAAAACCTGCAAGATGGGAGAAATTCCAAAATCTCTGATAATGGACTAATATCCAGAATATATAAAAATGTTCACATGCCCCACAAGTACACATCATGATATTCTCTCTTTTTTCTCTCTCTCTCTTCCTTACTCTTGTAAGTGAGAAAAGTGAAAATATAATAAATTGTAGCAATTAGTTACAAATGTTAATGCGACAATTGAAGGCTGAGCTTTTGGGAAGCCTATGCAGAGCTATTAGTTAAGGTAACCCTGAGCAAACCTGTAGGAGATTATGTAATTGACATATGAAAACCCAGGCAGTAGAGGGTGGGACTGTTCCCTAGGCAGGTGAGGAAGATGGAGAAACTGGGTCAGTATTTTGGGATACAAGTATACCGACAAGATGGGAAGCTATGTCCCTCTCTCAGCTCTTGTGTGGACAGTGTGGCCAGTTCCCTCAGCTCCTGATGCTGCTGTGAACTCTCCTCCATGTTGATGAACTGTGCCTGAGAATCTTCAGCTAGAACGAACCCCTCATCCTCCTACATTGTTTGGGTCCTACATTCATTCAGTAACAGGAAGATGAAATGAACACACTTGGTACCAGGGGAGTGGGGTGCTGCTGAAAAAGTCACACATAAGTGTTTAGGGCAACGAGCTCATGAGGAGATGCTCAACCCCTTTGACCATCAAAGAGCAATGAGCTACATCTTCTGCCCTACTAGGATGGCTAAGGTAATGGAAATAAACATCAGTGTAGCTGGGAAGACATCACAGCCCTCCTTGACATTGGCAGGAATGTCCAACGGTTTGGCCAGTTTGACAGTATCTTAAAATGCTGCACATAGATCTGTCAAGTGACCGGTAGTAACATTCCTAGGTGTGTAACCAGGATCATTGCAAACACAGGATTACACAGAAACTCACAAATATTCTCATGTGAACTCATGTAGCAAAAAACAAAAAACAAAAAACAATCCTACACATACAAGGATGAATGGAAGGAAAACACAGTGCTTAGTGCACAAAGAACTGTGATTCAGTAATAAATAGAAGTTAAAAAAACGATACTATGGTACTGGTGAGCCTTAAAGCATTCTGAAATATTTTATTTGAAAAATAAAAAGAGAAGAGAGAGATGGAGAGATTGAAAGAGAGAGAGAGAGAGACAGACAGACAGACAGAATATATGCATATCGTTGTGCATATATGGAGGTCAGAGGGCAACTTTCCTTCTACCATATGGACTTCCAGGAATCGGACTTAGGTCACCAGGTTTGTGAGCCTGTGCCTTTGCTCTCTGAGCTATCTTTTTGGGCCTCCTGGGAAATACTATACGGAATGAAAGAGACTGTTCAGAAAATGTCACACACTATATGGTGCTACTTATGTGAAAGTCCAGAATAAGCAAATCCATGGAGGTAGAAAGTAGATCAGTTGTTCAGTAACAGGCCAGGCAAATGAGGATGGGAAATGACCATCTATAGCTATGAAGCTTCTCTTTGCATTGTTGATTCTTATGCAATTTTATGACTGTAGCAAAATACGTAATCTATGAAAGAGGGAAAGGAGGTCAAAGAGGGAGAAGAGGTCAGAGGCCAAGTTTCAGGTTGTTCTCACCTTGTACCTTGTGGGTGAACACAGACATCTTTACCTGCTGAGCCAGCTCATCAGCCCTGATTTACATATTTCAAAGTAGGTGTGTGGTATAATTTGCATGAAAATGTTCCCCCATAGGCTCATGTGTGTGAGCACTTATTTAGTCCCTAGTGGATGGTGCTGTTTTGGGAGGTTGTAGGACCTTTGGGTGGGGCCTGAGTGGCAGACGTGAGTTGCTAGGGGTTGACCTAAGGGCTATACCATCCCTTCGTAGTTTCTGCTCTGGGACATGTAAAGGATTGTCACTGCACGTCCAACAGAGCCGGTCTTGTCACCATGCCTTCCCCACCAAGACAGACTGAACAATCTGTGACCGTGAGCCACACTTGACTTTTCCTCCCTTAAGTTAGTTCTGTTGGGTAGTATGTCAGCATTGAGTGATGTGACTACATTTCAGGCTTATATTCCATTTCACCTTTTAATTGTAGCAACAGTTTAGTGTTGTTCTAACTTTTCAAATGATTCTTTTAAAAATATTTTATTCATTTAAGAGAGAGTAAAGAGCATGAATGCATGTGTGAAAGTGAGAGTGCAAAAAGAGCAAGAGCGAGAAGAGAGAGAAGGAAACAGAGAGAGAGAGAGAGAGAGATGCCATAGTATATAAGTAGAGGTCAAAGGCTAACTTTAGGAAGCCAGCACTCTTCTCCCACCATGTGGGCTTTTGAGGATGGAATACAAGTCACCAGGCTTGTGAGCAGGGCCCTGATCCATTGCATTATGTCTCAGCAACACTCCAACTCTTCTGCTTTTAAGTGTGTTAGTTTTACCTGCTTTTGCTGAATGAATACAGGACCCAAATGACTTAGGGAAGCAAGGGTTTCATTATTCAACCTTATGATTCCGTAGGTTACATTTATCAGCACTGCATTGTTGGTACCAAGCTCAGGAGCCGAGGGAACTGGAGAGAGTGGCACACTTCCTCGTTTACCATTCTGCCAAAAGAGTGAACTGGCTCTCTCCATCATCTTACTACCTACGCAGAGGAAGACCCACCATGAGAACAAAAACACCCATATCAATGAGACCACCTCCCACAGACTTGCTATAACAGGGCTTGCCTCAAATAAACATTCATAGACATGTTTGAATGCTCAGTTCTCAATTGTCTAGATGATCCCAGAATCTAGCTGGTTCACCACTAGGTCATTTTCACACTCTGCCATGTAAATAAGAACATTCTAGATTCCTTCGGTCTTCAGAAACACCCATGAGATGTCTGCCATGCATATTGCCAGAATAAATAGGCAGCTTGCCAAAGTCACAGAGAAACTGAAGCACCCAGTGGAGCCTCAGCCACCTTGGGAGGATGAGGCAGTTGAATGACACTTGTGCCCTTCAGGGGAATTGCTACATGATCTACTTCACACTCTTTGAGGTCTTTCTTCATGTGCCTGGGTCTGGCACGCTCAGTGCTCTTCCTGGGCATGAGACATGGCCGATTCTGTAATGTGCCACCAGAGGGCGCTGCCCATGGGGGAACAGGAGCATCCTGCTGCAGGCCTCTGGAGCAGCAAGGTGGGTCTATTCTTAGAGTCCTTGAAAGTCACAACTTTTTAAGTAAAAGCACATATTCGGAAGTGAATAGAATCATTTCATTCCTGCGAGGGGAATATTGATATTCAGGCCTTCTGGACTTGTTCACAGGGAGACAAGAAAGAACAGCAGCAACGTGGTTCTGCATGGGAACTGAGTTTGCCCTCTGGACAGCCAGGCAGATGCTGGCCACAAGCAAGAGCTTGGTGCTACATGCAGCCAGGCTACAGACAGCACCGCCATTCCTCCTAACTGGACGGCCTTTTCCCAACCCCACTCTGGGTCTATTACAGGAAAGATCACAGTGAGTTTATGATATTATCACACCTTAATTTTCAATTCCAGCCTCTTTTTTTTCTCATGACAACCTTTCTTCTTCCCTACAAGTTTTCCTCTGGTTTTCATTTCTTTTCTCGTGTCTGGTCCACCAAGTTTCATCTGGGTTACCTCTGATGGCACGTGGCCAAACACTTGCTGGAGCATGACTCATATATCAATGGGTAGACGGATGAGGAACGCATTCTCCCCATCTCAACCCCTCATCAGGGAGGAATGGGGCATCTGGACATATCTTCCCTTCAAATTCCATGTAGATTACGGAAGTATGCACAGGTTCCGTGAATTCATGGGTGGAACAGCGCGGTCATGTCCAAAACATAATGTGTGGCCGCATCTCTGCTTCAGTTCAGGCTCTTACATCTTCCCATCTCCCTCCATGTTACCTGAGTCTTTGTGTGCACGTGGGTGCGTGGGAGTGTGGTTAAATGTTGTCTTTAGGGCAGAGCAGTCTGCTGTCTCTTATTTTTTTGTATTTCGATCTGTTGTGGTTTTCTCTAATAATCACCTTCCAATGCAAAAAAGAAGCTCCTAGGTCCAATGTCAAGCACTCCACCAATCTGTGGGTTTCATGACAGATTTTTTAAAAATTATTATTATTATTTATTCAATTGTGCGTGTGTTTGTGTGTGCACGTGTGTGTGTATATGTATGTATGTGTGTGTGTGTGTGTGTGTATGTGTATGTAAAACCACGGGCAAATTCGGGAACCACCATGGACTGCCTCCACCTTCTCCTTGTTTACTCTGCCCTGGGATTCATAGGCTCTGCCTTACCAGGACCAGAGATGCAGGCCGCTCCTGCTTCGGCCCGGCATCTATACGTGGGATCCGGGGTCTGAACTCAGGACCTTCCTCCTGCAAGGCAGAGGCTTAAACCCTGAGCCACTTCTCCAGCCCCGTGACAGATGTTTAAAAGGCAATTTTACGTAGTGTCTTTTTAATTAAACCTTAATACTTTGCATTAAACTTAGGGCTCATATCATCCCCTTTCATAAGCTCTTGTCCTGGTTTATAGTACCAGGAATTTGATACCTGCTGAAAAGTGGGCCTTGAATCCATTCAGAAAGCTCTTGGTTGCCACATTGATTATGCGGTGGGGGAGCTTGCAGGTGATGTAGCTGCCTTTCAGTCATCCCTACTCCTATCACTCATTCTGTCAATCACCTCACCCCTACTTTTGTAAGTAACCCCTATAAACTCATTGGCTTGCCAAGGTGGCACTAGTCATAATCACTACTTTGATTTACAGTAAAACTTCTTTCTGAGGTGGACAGGAGTTCATAGGTGTTGTCCCAGGAAACACATTCATACAACAGGGCCCAGAAATCTCTCTCCGATTTGGGGTGGTTCAAAGCGAGTCCTGGAATCCCTGGGATCAGAGTTCTCCACACCCCTTCCTGGTGCTTTTGCTATCCCCCCCCCCTCCTCCTGCCACATACACACCAGGCACTTGTTCCTTTCCCAGACATTCCTCATTCAGATTTGCCCTGCGAGTGGGGCTGCCCTTTCCTGGCCATGGCTCTTCTTTTCCAGAGTGCCAGGATCAGAGGTCCTGTGCATGCCCAATTTGGGTCTACGTGGACTTCCTCGTGGCCAACCACTGATGTGGTGGCCCTTCTGACTTTCTAGAACTCTCTTCCCTCTCCCATGCCCAGGTTTCAGGGAAAGGGAACTGTGAGTGGAACCTAGACTTGAAATAAGGCAAAGGGAGGGGTGGCCAGGAGGTGCACAGCTTTGGGGAATGGAATCACCTTCACTGCCCCCGTCCTGGCTGGGTCACTACTGGCGTTAGCCACAATTAAAGAGTGAATCATGAAGTTCTCTGGGATAAGGAGGAAAAAGAAGCATCTCTGTGCTTATCAGAGCTCTTCCCCTGGCCAGGCCCTCCAGCAGGCTGTGGAGCTAGAAGGCCAGAGGGCAGGGCCAGCCTGCCCATAGCTAGCTTGTAGAAGAGCTGGCTTTGGTGTCCTCTGTGTTTCTCCCTCTGTCCAGTAGCAGTGCTGAGAGACACCCAGCAGGTTTGCAGAGTCCAGGGCACACTTTGACCTGCTCAGCGTGACCACAAAGGGTCTGGGCACAGGGCTGGAGCTCTAGAACTAAGGCATGAAGACTCCAAAGTCGCCCACATTAAGCACAGGTCCTGGGCTAGCTAAGGGGCAGCAGGAGGCCAGGTTAGCTGTGGTGGGGACAGTGAGCTACGCTAGCCTTTAGGCAAAGAAGCAGGTGCTTGAGGGGCGCACAGCATTGTGCTCCTGGCCAAGTAAGAAGAGAAAAGAGGATGCGTGCTGGGGAGAGGACTCGGGGTTAAATGCTTTGCCTTGCAAGCAAGAGGATCACATGTGAAAACTCAGTTGGGAAATGGTGGCTAGCACGCCCAGCCCTGGAAAGCAGAACCTGGGAAAAACCACAGCACAGCAATAAGGAGGTAGAGCGATCCAGGATGATGAATAATGTCACTCTTGGGTCCCCACAGGAACACACACTCAAGTACCCTCTGGATACATGCACACACACACACACACACACACACACACACACACACACACACACACTTGAAAAGTGGATCATTGGGGCATGGGAACAGCTGGACCCAGGACTGTGTGCTGATGCCTAGGTGGGCAGTGGGGGTGGCAGCCCTTGACCAGCCCTGGCTACAAGTGATATGTACCGTGAAATCTTATAGTTCGCAGTGACTGTTCTTCAACTCCCAGCAATTCTGTCACAGCTGAGATCACAGGGTGGATCACCACACCCTTGATATCTTCTTTCTAAATATTGTCAATGAAATAACTAAAAAACAACTTTGTGGGGGTGGAGTTTGCAGGGCCAGGACTAGGCTAGTGCTCTGCAAATTCCCAAGAGAAGTGGAAGGCACTGGGGACTACGAGGGAGGGAACACACCGAGGGTCCGCCCTCTACTCATTTTCTTTCAGTTTCATTTCTTGATTCTCTTCCCTAGGGGAAGGAAGAGACTTGTCTGGGTCTCCAAAGTGTCGCCAGAGGGCGCTGCTGGCAGGGGAAAAAGGAGAACCCTGGTGGTGTAAGGCTGGGGTCCAGAGCTAGGCTGGGTCTATTTTGAGTATCCCTTACTTGGCTCTTAAAAATCACAAGAGCTCATCTGACTTCTATCCCTGGCAGCCCACAGGGTAGAGAGAACTGACTCCTGAAAATAGTTCTCTGACCTCCACCCTATGTGCCTTGGTATGCATGTGTGCATATGTGTTCTTTCTCTTTTTTTTTTTATTATTATTATTATTTATTCAACTGTGTGCATATGCGTGTGTATGTGCGCGCGTGTCTGTGTGTGTGTGTGTGTGTGTGTGTGTGTGTGTAGAACCACGGACGAATTCGCGAACCACCAAGGACGTCTCCACCTCCTTCTGCCCCGGGATTCACAGGCTCCGCCCTACCAGGACCAGAAGCGCAGGCCGCCCCCACTTCTGCCTGGCGTCTATACGTGGGATCTGGGATCCGAACTCAGGACCTTCCGTCTGCAAGGCGGAGGCTTAACCCCTGAGCCACCTCTCCAGCCCCATCTTTTTGAAATAAATTAATAGCAAAATAAATAAAAAAGAATTTTTAAAAAGGAAATCACAACTTAAGCAAAAAAAAAAAAAAAAAAAAAAAAAAAAAGCATCTATTGGGAACCGAATGACATTATTTTGCTTCAGATTCACAAGAAGACAGAAAAGAACAGCAGTAACATGACTCTGATGTGAAAACCTGGTTTGGACACTGCCACACTTCCTAACTAGGTGCCTTGGGGGACCCATTCCCTCCCCTCCCCATTCCATCCCCTTTCTATACCCCCCCATTCCCCGATTCTGTTACAGGAAAGACCTGTACTTATGGGAAATGCCTGCTACATTGTTCTGAGGGTTAGAGGCCATGGTAATGAGAAACTTTGCAGAAAAGTTTTTTCTTACTTGTGGTTAGGGAACAGAGTACTCCCTCAGGACGCTTTTACCCGTCCCCCACTTCATGCCATTGGCTCCTTTCCCAAGGGTTTCCCACTTAGCTTTGTGGTACAAATAGGGCCGTCCTTTTTCTGCCCTGAAAGTCAGATCTCTTCCTTTCTAAGCCCCAGTCCTGAGCGGCTAGTGCACGCCTCCAAGAGGGTTGCCTCTAGCTCTAGCTTTGGCCAAGCATTCACCTGGGTTCTTGTCACTGCCTGGAACCCTGCTCTCTCTCATCCAAGTCGCCGGAAAGGGTACTGCAGGTCGCAGCCCCTGAGCATCAGTCTGTGTGGAGCCCGGATCCTAGAAGTGAGTAAGGCACAGGAAGGGGTGGCCAGGAGGTGGCTACTTTGGAGCCTAGGGACTCACCTCCAGGGGCTTCGGCTGGACCACCACTGGTTTGGCGTTGGTCGAAAAGTCAATCATGGGGTGGCCTGGGCGAGGGAGGAAGGAGAGACCATCCTGCTGGGAGCTCAGAGCTCTTCCGCAGGCTTTGGAGTTGAATAGCTGAAGAGAGGGGTCTGCTAGCAGTAGTAAACTTGCAGAGCACTCGGTCTTGGTGCCCCAGTGGAGTCACTGCCAAGTACTGGCACTCAGAGATCCCCAGTCGGGATCTGCGGAGTCCAGCGGGAACTCTGGCCTGCTCAGTGTGACCTCACCGGGTCAGGATACACTGCCTAGGGTTCCTTTGCATGGGAAGGAACTGAGGCACCAAGAGCCCGAAGTCACCCAAGTAACCAGCGGGTCTGGGGCCCGTGCAGGGCAGCTGAAATTCTAGCCTGGATTCTCAACCCAGGAATGGGCAGTGTGCTCATGCTTCCAGTGGGTGGGTCACACGGCCGGCGCCGGCCTGTTGGAACAGAGACCCTGGCCCAGGGGAGTGTGAGTGGGGTGAGGGCTCCTGGACTCCCCTGAGGGCAAGCTAGATGTATGTGATGTTCATTGCTATCATCTGTCCATACTGTTCTTCAGTTCCCAGTAACCGCGCTGCAGTATCTCCAGTGCTGAGTTCACAAGGGTGTGCACCATGCCTTGATTCCTTCCTATTTCTAAGCATAGTCGATGAGGGAATTAAGAAAGAAAGAAGGAAGGAAGGATGGGAGAGAGAGAGAGAGAGAGAGAGAGAGAGAGAGAGAGCTTCCTGGCAGCGGTGGTGGCGGGCAGGAGTGGTGGAGAGTTTACAGTCAGGAGTGTAGGCTGGAGCTCTGCAAGTTCCTGGGAAGTGGAAGGTGCTGGCGACAGTGGGCTGCGGAACACACCAGCGCCGCCCTCACTCATTTTCTTTTGGTTTCTCTTCTTTTGTCTCAATTTTCTGTTCCTTTACTTTACTTTTTTCTTTCTCTTTCTTTTTCCTTTTCTCACCCCTTCCTTTCCCTCCTCTCTTCACAGTGGAAATTGGAGTTGAGGGCCTGTTTTAAAGAACAGAATGAGTGAAAGTCTGTGTGGGCTCAGAAGCTTTGCCCTTCCTTTTCCCTCGCTGCCTGATTGAGCTGAGACTCGCCTGTCTCCTGTGTCCTCTTCCCATCCCTGGAAGCTCCTTCTCCATGGCTAGAGCCTGAAGAATTCAGGAAACGAAGTCACAGACCTTCCTTTTACAACAAGGGTTTAGTGATGCTCTAATTTATGAAAGGATTCTTTTTAAAATATTCAATTATGAAGAGAGAGAGAGTCAGAGGGGAGACACATGCATGTCACGATACGCAAGGGGAGGTCAGAGGCCAATTTGTGGCAATCGGTTCTGTCCTTCTGCCATGTGAGCTTTTGGGAATCTAACTTCTGGTCTTCTGGTCTGTGAACAGGGGACTTACCAGTGTGTGACTTCAGGAAGCCAGAGGGTATGTTGGTAACAGAGCATTCATTCCACACCAACAGCAGTGATTGTGGACGGCACTGCAGACCCAGCCCAGTGGGTCAATCTGCATCCCTCCAAGGCCCCTTACAAGAACTCATCCTGTGGACAGTTTTATCTCCTCTTCACACACAGTGCTGAGGATTAAACCCAGAACCTTGCTCATGTCAAATATCTGCTCCACCAGGCAGCCACATCTCTAACCCTATTTGTCCTCTGTCTTTTGTGTCTGATACTCTGCACAGAATAACCTAGATGTCAGTGTTATCCCTAAGGTCTGACCTTTCCCTTTCTCTGGCTGCCATTAGCTCAGATTCCCTGTCACACACAGGAGGCTACATGGCTGGCACTTTGCAGGCCCTGCCAGACTTCGTGTGCTGAGGATTGTGGGAGATAGTTGAACGTCTGCTGGTGCTAACAAGTAGAGCCTGTAGCTGGGCCTGCTCATGATCTGGGGAAGTCAGAAGTCAATAGGAGGGTAGAGGAGGCCTTTCATCTACTCCGCTGCTTCCATTGCTCATTTACTAGGTATTGCCTGGTGTCTTGCTGACAGAGGCTTGCATGTGACTCTATACATGCCCAAGCTACTGTTTTCTCCCAAAAGCGGGTCCCTTCCTCTAATGCCAGAAAGATTTACATTTGGTAGAAATACTCTTAAACTCATTGAAACTTTCCTTCTCAACTGAACATGTGGTGTCTGTCTGTCATCCCAGCACTAAGGAGGCTGAGGCAGGAGGATCACAAGTCCAGACTAGGCTGGACTGCGTGGCAGCATCCTGTTTCAGAAAAGTAAAAACAAACACCCCCCTTCAAAGCCCACAAATATCAAATGTTCCTTTGATTCTCTTAGGGTCTGCCAAGATGCCCGTCATGGTGAATGAGGTGATGAACCTGCTGTGCTCCATTTCCAAGGAGAAGAAAATGAAGGCTGCTGTCAAGCAGTCTGGCATGGGTGCCCTGGTCACAGGGGCTGTGGCTTTTGTTGGTGGTTTGGTTGGTGGCCCACCAGGAATAGCTGTTGGTGAGTACAGAGTTTTGCAGGTATAAACAAACAAACAAACAAACAAATAAACAAACAAACAGGTCTCTGTAATCAGGCCTGTTGATGCACTTCAGGTCTTTAATCCCAGCCCCCAGGAGAGGAGGATGGGGTTTGAGGATGGTTGGACTAGAGATGACCTCTGACCCTCTGCTCAGTCTCACTTCCAGGCTGGGCTGAGTTATCAGGCTCCATCTCAAAACCCAAAATCTAAGAGGAAAGGTCTTTGAAATGACCGGAAGGCATGGGCTGGTGAGGATGGTGGCACACGTCTGAAGTGTGTGTGGTTCCGTTGCTTCTGTGTGTAGTCCGCCCTGTTGAAAACATGAGCCTTTGAATGTGAGTGTGTGTGGTGTGTGGGGGTGTCTCAAAATACAGGGCGATCTTCACTTTAGACTCTGGGTCTCTTGGATCCAGGAGACACCTGTCCCCCATGCTAGGATCCCAGTGACCCTGACCTTCCCCTGGAGATGTGTCTGGTGGTCTAAAGACACCAAGTGTTTGTGGTCCTTGACTGTCATCACCGTCACCATGCCCCCGAGGAGGGAGCAGGCAGGAAGCTGTTTGCTGGACTGCAACATGGACACATGCTCAGAGTGCGGCCATTTCAGAGTGCCTCTCCTGAAAGCAAAAGACCCCAAAGAAAACCAAACAGAAAAGCAAAGATCCGTTTCAGTACAGGTAGCCAAGCAGTGGGAGACTCATGCTACCCTCAGAGTGGCTGTCCGGACACCATTTTACCACGTGCTTCTGCTTGCCTCATTTCTGGCCAAGGATGAAATCTTGGCTCCTTCTCCCAGTGTTTCTTAGAGCAAAGGGGAAGTTGTTTCCTTGTACTTTTGCACTAAGAAACATTCCAGGCCTCAGGAGACCTGCCTTGCTCAGGCAGAGGCCACAATAGGCTGGGGTGGAGTTGGAGCTGCTGCCCTCCAGAGGAGTTGAGAAGAGGCCAAGGAATGCCTCCCCCACGATAGACCCCACGATAGCACAGATCAGTTGGCATCCTAGGCTGCTGTGTTGATCTGGGTGGCTGTTTACTGAATGCTGCTCTATGCCAATCCCCTAAGCTGTGGTCACAGGGCCACAGAAAGCCCAGAGTGTTGCAAAGCCTTCCTAGGTAGCTTGTAATCTCCATCCACTTGAGAGTGGATAAAGGGAGGCTTTTTTTTTTTTTTTTTTTGCTAAGGGGCTTCTGTTTCCAGGGAACTCTTCCTGCTCTATTCTTCCCTTTCTTGGCAAGATTGAGAGTCAAGGACAGTTCGCTGAGCTAAAGTAACAGTGCAGAGAAATGAAACCTGCTGACTGACCATCCCTTGATCTATTTCTCTTTCCAGCAGTCTGTGAACTTAGGGAGTCCTGACTCAGCTTTCCAGGAGGGATGAGTGAGGGAGGAGCCAACCACTTCCTGCTTCCTCAGCGGCTTCCTGGCCTCATGCCCACTCTTCTAGGTGCCTCGGGAGGCCTGGCTGAGATAATTTCATCACAGACTCTGCCCTTGCCATCCTGGAAGCCCATGTTTCATTCAGATTGAGTACAGCTGGCAGAGAACATGTCTGCAGGGAGAGCCGGGGGATTCACTGCTTCTGGGCCCTGGACACGGGTGGGAAACACAGGCATTCTTTCTTCTGCACAGACTTAGTAATCTGCAGGTCGATATTCCTATCAACTTTCTGCTTTAAGTGCTGCTGTAAGTCAAATATTGATGCTCTCACAAAGGGTTAGTGTAGATGAGTGCAACTTTTTCACCCCAAGTAGTTCACAGGGCATCATAGGAAAAGTTCAGAAAAACTTGTAAATTAGCTGGTTTTCCCTTCCCAGAATGTTCTTTTTTTTTTTTGAAAAAAGAATGTGGTCGAGCCTGGTCTGGAAAGCATGGTTTAGCTTCCAGAATGCTGGGTTACAAACACACACCACTGTTCCCAATGTTTAAGCACACTTTTCATGTTGGAATAATACTAGATTTACATAGAAGTTATAAAATTGTACAGGAGAGGCTGGAGAGGTAGCTCAGGGGTTAAGACTCTGCCTTGTAAGCAGAAGGTCCTGAGTTTAGCGGAGGGTCTGCCAATTCTCTATTCTGTTCGGCTTCCAGGAATGTGGGCTTTGCTATCTTCTGTAACCTGTAAGTGGTTTCTCTGTAATTTAGGCTGCATCATTTATTTTCAAGACAAGGTTTTGTTTTTTAAAAACTAAGCTGGCCTAGATCCCCAGGTCTGGGATCATGGCTTTGTACTGCTATGCTCATCTGGACTGTATTTTCTAAAACACACTCTGTGTGTGTGTGTGTGTGTGTGTGTGTGTGTGTGTGTGTGTGTGTGTGTGTGTGTGTGTATGTGTGTGTATGTAGACTTAGGCATGAGCTGTACCTTGGTTTAACTCTGGCATGCCTGAAACTCACCATGTATCCTGTATTAGATCTCAGACTAAAGATCATCATGGTTTAGCTTCCAGAATGCTGGGTTACAAACATACACCATTGTTCTCAATTCCAACTTTTCATGTTGGAATAACACTAGATTTACATAGAAGTTATAAAGTTGTACAGGAGAGGCTGGAGAGATAGCTCAGTGGTTAAGACTCTGCCTTGTCAGCAGAAGGTCCTGAGTTTAGATCTCAGGTCCCACCTAAAAATGCCAGGTGGAAACAGCTATGGCCTGCACTCCTTTCCCTGATGGGTGAAGCAAAAAGGATAGAGATAGAACAATCCAGAATGATTCCCGATGGTTCTCCATGGGGAAACATGATGCCCTCTGATACACATGCACACACACATGCTCAATAAATAAATAAATAAAGTTAGTTTGAAAAAAGATACATGATTTAAAAAAAAAAAAGTTGTGGAGGAAATTCTCACATACGGTTTCAGTTTCCAGTTTGAACATGTGTTGTAGTTCACCTGTGATGCTCAGAGAGCGGCACTGATAAAGAGCTGCTGGCCTCCTCCAGTTTTGATTCCTATCTGACCAGACTTTGGACCTGTGGCTTAGTTTTGCTTCAAGTTATCCCACTGCTTTTAAGGCCCTCCTCAGTCTCTCCTGATTGTGATACTCTCCAGGGCTCCCTTTGGTTTATGACCGTCTTAGTTTCAAGGTGCTGAAAGGAGATTAGAGAATACTTGTTGCTTCTATTCCACAGGAGCTGTGAGTCTCTTGAAGGAAATCCTAGGGCCAAGTATTTATTCTGTATCAGACCTGGGGTGTGTGCTATCACTGGTTACTGACCTTGGCCATGTGCCCAAGGTCACATGGGTCTTCCCACAGTAAAGGTTTTGTTTTGTGTTCCATACTCTGTTCTTCAGAAATGACTCAGGAAGTCCAGCTCCGTCACATCTGTAAACATGTGCCAATATGTATAAAATTGGGGGATACCTTTTTAAGATATCAACTTGGTGTTCTGCGGGGCAGCATTTGGCTAGCATGCAGCTGCCTCTTCAGACAGGGACATAGCCCCCCTAGGTGACTATAGGCACCTTGGCTCATTTCACCACTTTAGGTCACTACCTGGCTTTTGAAAGTCCTTAAGTTGGAGTTCTCTGTCTTAGGGTACTTTCCTTCACCGTGCCATGTCACACCTGGCCTGTCGAGGTGCAGCTTTCTGTAGTTCAAGGTATTCATGGCCCACAGTAACATGCACTAATTTTGACAAGCAGCTAATATTTAAAAAAATGTTTCTAGCTAAAGATGGAGCTCAGAGGCAAAGAGTTTGTTTGGCAAGCATGAGGCCCTGTACTCAATACCCAGCACTTAAAAAGAACAAAAATCTAAAAATAATGTTTCTATCTGAGCATGGTGGTACACACCTATGATCCCAGCACCTGGGAGGCCGAGGTAGAGATCTAGGCCAGATTGGGCTACACAGTGAGACCTGTCTCCAAAAAGATGAAACCAATAAGAAAAGTAAAAGTTCTAACCTGGTTGGGTAGCAGAAAGATAAATAGAAAACTATGTTAAATGTGTTACCTATCATCACACGACTTGGAAGGGTAGAGTAAAACACATCCTTCAAGAGAAAAAGAACCTCACATCTGTCCCTAGGATCCATTGCCCAGGTGAGTTCTCTGAAAACTTTCTAAACTCCTGAGCACCAACCACCTGGTGGAAGCAACGCAGCCTCCCCATGGAGGTTTCCTGCAGCACACATTTGCACCCCAGCCTTTCCTCATTAGGAGAGATTTTTCTGGAAAGCTTGGGGTAGAGGGAGGGGGAGGGTGTTCTTCAGCTCTGAATGGAACTTGGTTGGCTCAGGTCCTGAGGTGGGGATGGTGCACCGCTCATGTGTACGTGTGGAGTGTTGGGAGGAGCATGCTTGGGTGTCAGTTATCCAGGTCAGATGGACTAGAGGCCATGTGAACCCTTGTCCTGTAATGGGCTGGAGGTCCAGCTGGCACTTGCTGTGACCAGCTCATGAATGTTCTCACTTGTCATGACAGCAGCCACATTCTCCGCAGGAACCCAAGGCCATCATTTGAGAATGGGGCTGACTAATGGAGCTCTTCCTTGTTTTCCAGGTGGGGCTGTTGGGGGCCTGTTAGGTACAGCGATGACTAGTGGACAGTTTAAACCAGTTCCTCAGATCTTAATGGAGCTGCCCGCGCTGAGCAGCAGAAGCTCGCTAACAAAGTCGCCATCATCATCAGGAACTTGGACTGGACGGATGCCGTGCAACTGACCACACTGGTCATGGGCAGTGGGACCCTGCAGCAGCAGCTCCTGGCCATGCTGGTGAACTACGTCACCAAGGAGCTAACGCCGAGATCCGCTATGATGATTAGATGCTGCCCTCAGGGGAGTGAGTTTTCATGGGTTTCATTAGATAGTTCTGTGAATCTCAGAAGGTGACTGGAGAATGGGGGAGTCTAGTGGGTGCCACTAAGAATCTGAGCATCACCAGCCCTGGCCTTAGGAAGGAGCATCCTGCTGGAGAGACTCCAGCCTGGCTGTGTGGTTGTGGCGGACCAGCGGTCACCTGTGCAGCTGTGGTTGACAGCCTCCTGAGCTGCAGAAGGCACAGGAGATCTGTTGCTGGTCTCTCCAGCAGTTTCTTGAGTCCTCCCTTTCCCCTTTCCTCCCCTGTGGCACCACTGGGGGGTGAGGTGGGTCTGGAGGAAGTTCCCATGTTCACCGGAAGACTGTCTTGGATGCTCTTCATGGCCTGAAGATGGCCCTTCATCAGGCACTTGTCTCTCGACTAGACCCTCCCAGACTTCAGGATCTTGAGTTTCAGAGACCGTTCTTTGCCAGGTCACGGTGACGTCCTGAAGTGTCCCTTCCCTGCCAAGAACTTCTCATGAGGTCTTTTTAGTGAAGCCACACATGCCAGGCCACTGACTGTACCCCAGGCTCTCACGGGTAACTCAGCTCTTCCCTCCCCAAATGAAAAATCATGACATTTCTTTACTTTTGATTTTCTTTTCAACCTTTCACCCTCCATTCCATTCTCCTCATGTTCTTCCACTGTTCTCTGGCCCAGCTGTTTCCCTGACATGTTGACTAGGATCTGTATTCACTTGTGCACAAGACAAAATAAACAATTATAAGTTAAAGATCTCAACTCAACTAGATGACGTAATGTGCTACTGTTGTCCGGGGAACTGGCAGATTAAGGCTGGAGGGAAGATGAGTTCAGGTCGACCTGGGCATCATGGTGGAGCTGATGAGAAGTTGCATGGATAAGCCGTCTGAGTTGGCTTTTATTTACAGTTACAGTAGAGAAGGGACGAGTGTTCTGATGAGGCAAGCAGGTGTAGACAGGAGGCCAAGGGAAGGAACAAATGGAAAGAAAGAACCTTGTTTCAGACTTCCTTTCCTTGTGGATGTTGAACCACCTCTTTAGCAGCTAAAGCTTAGAACTGACTTGCTTGGGGATTGTGGCTAGCTCTCTCTGATGCCCTGCCTTCTCGTGGTGCTCAGGATGCTATTCAGTGCCTTACACGGTCTAGACAAGTGCTACACGGAGCCACACGCGCAGTCCCTCAGAAATGGAGTCTAAGCGAGCTCTCTGCCACTGAGCCCTGCCCGGCTCTTGAACCCCAGATTCATTTTCAGTTTGGTTTGGTCCTAGTGCAGGAACTCAGTGCAAACCAATGAACCTTTTGTAAATTCGACTTAACATGTGACTTCTTTCTGACTCTTGTGGTATTAGAATGTGAAACTTGAGGAGGACAGAGACTGTGTCTTCATGACTCCTGTGTCCAGCTCTTCATGTGGTGGACACTCAGTAAATACTGGGTTGGTTTCAGGCCTTTTGGCAGTTTCTTGATAGACCCAGCTTGGTTTTGAACTCCTGACCCTCCTGCCTCAGGCCTCTTGAGCACTGAGATTACAGTGCACATCACCATGCCAGCTCTGTAGATATATTTTTATTGAAGTGTTTTGAGCCATCGTAGTTTTGTTTTCTTGAGAGGGTCTCATGCAGTGTAGACTGACCGTGAACTCCTTATGCAGCCGAGGATGACCTTGAACCCCAGATTCTCCTGCCTCCACCTCCCAGGTACACGCATTGCAGATGTGTGTCATCACTAGGCTTCAGGATATATCGTGAATCACTGTTCTCGAGCATTTCATAGGGAAGTTCTCCAGTGAGGAAACATGCTGCGCCATGCAGCAAAGGAGGCCAAGAGTCCAGCGTCCAGCTTCTGGAAGTCACCGAGCTAACTGCATTTGCCAGGATTTGGATCTTTCAGTACAGTGTGTACTTTCTGAAGATGAATCCTCACTATGGCCATCAGTGTTTCCAACCTCAGACCCCCCCCCATCAGATTCTATTTACTTTCAGAAATACGACTGTGTACCAAATTGCAGTACATTTTTATTCTGAAGTCATGTGGCCATGTGTTTTGTGTAGATCCTCTAACTTTTGAAAGCTACTGGATGCTGGGTGAACACTTTCCCTGGGGAGATGTCATACAACTGTCTATCCAACCTAGACAGTTTAGGCCACAGTAGCAATTATACCAAGTTCCATCTTGAGGAGCCGATGAGTGTATTGGGGTTACCAGCATAGCTGGCAGCTTCCCTGTGGCTTAGTAGA
Organism: Typhlomys cinereus; assembly: GCA_023101885.1. Taxonomy (NCBI): domain Eukaryota; kingdom Metazoa; phylum Chordata; class Mammalia; order Rodentia; family Platacanthomyidae; genus Typhlomys; species Typhlomys cinereus. The sequence continues at coordinate 200,834 of JALPQD010000569.1, read as the reverse complement.
TGGAATCTTCCTTCCATTTACCTTCCTCCACCTGTGCACCCTCAGATCCCTCCCAGACCTCGAGGTCCCCAGGGCAGTGTGTACTACTCACTCCTCCTCATTCGTCTGTCTCTGAGGGACATCAACAGATGTTATCTTAGATGGCAGCTGTTTGGAGGAAACTGGCATGCAACACTGGAACAAAAGGGAAGGTTCCTGGATTTGTGACTTTAGAGGCCAGTGAAGACCCACCCCCTCATTCCACATTCCAAGAGTGACTTCTCCAGGCCAGCTTTGACCCTGCCAGCTGCATGGCCAAGCTCCCCCATCCCTCTGTCCAGGTTCCAAGCCCGCATGAATGGGATCTGGGGTTGGAGGGAGGCATTGGACTGACACCTGAGACTCTGAAGAAAGCCCTAGGTGGATTGTACCCCAGGGGGACTGAAGGTGGAACCTCCATCTCAGAGTTGTCAACTAGCCTCAGCTGGCTGTAATTCAGGGGACCCTTGAGGCTCACAAGCCACGCTGGTCACTTGTTTGAGTGGAGCGCGTGGGGACAGGGCTGGGAGGAGTGCTGTCTCTGAAGGCTGAGTGTGGCCCTTCTGTTGAAGTGATCATTCCTGCCCTTCGCAAAATAGTGAGTGTCCACAGGGTCCCTCCACTGGGGTCCTGGCCCTCTTTACTCCCAGGTTCTGTGGTACTCTGGGCTCTACTGTTGCCCCATGAGTCTATATGGGAAAACCGATTAGCAGATATATGGGAATGAAACCAGAATGAAGACTTAATCCGTGCTTCCAAGTCAGAGCGTTTATCTTTGTTTTGTTTTGAGTGCTGCCCTCAAAGGTGCATGTCCAAGAGTCAACTTTAGACATGTTGAACTGTGCAACTGTTTCACTGATGCTTCTTGCAAAATCAGGATTGTGATCAATTTCCCTTTATTAGGCAAACGGCGCCCCATCCTACCATGCTCCTTCATGTGTAAGATCCCAATGTGTGCCAGGCTCTGGGGCCCTGGGTGTCCTGAAGCGTCCTCTGGTAATTTCCACACCAGGGAGGGGAAAGGCAAAGATTTTAAGCATGTTTAGGGGTAACCAGGGCTTCCCGCTCTGCACAGGTAGTGATGGTTGACATGGGGCAGGCTTGGGGCCGGGTGCTCTTCACATTGCAAGGAGAGTTTGCAGCTTGGGGCTGTTGCTGGAACTTATTTCCTAGTTGTTGTTCTTCAGATGCTCGGATGTTTCCTCATCATTCCCCAATAATCATTCACACATAAAAGGAAGTAGATGATTTCTAAAAACCTTTTTGTTTAAAGGAAATTGCGGACCAGGAAGACAACTTGGTCAGTTAAAGTCCTTGCCATGCAAACCTGATGACTTGAGTTCAAAACCCACATGATAGAGCTGAAAGTTGTGGTGCACACCTGTAACTCCAGCACGAATGCAGAGACAGGAGGGAGACGGGCGATTTGGCCGGAAGCCGCTGAGCCAGCTGTCCTGGAGTACGGTGCACTGCAGAGAACAGGGGAGGCCCTCCTCAGTCAAATGGACAGTGGGGACCAGATCCTGAAAGCTTTGCTCTTCCCCACATGTTGCCGTAGTACATGCATGACCTCACCCATGAACACTCGCCAAATGAATAAAGAATTACTAATGAAGAATTGAAGCTAGTCATGGTGTTCTAGGCCTGGAATCCCAGGACTCAGTGGCTGAGGCTGTCAGCACTCTGCAGTGAGGACTTGTGTTTTAGTTGCATTATGTGTGTGTGTGTGTGTGTGTGTTGTGTGTGTGTGTGTGTGTATCAGAGGTCACTGCGTATGCCTGTGGTGACCCAAGCATTATTTGAGAATCATCCTGTATTATTTTCCCTTCTTTTTTCTTTGTTCTGTGGTTTCCCTGGCTCTGCCTTCCAGGCTTGGAAGCAATTTCTGCCAGGCATCTTTGCATAGGATCTGGAATTCAAACTCAGGTCCTTTTGCTTTTGAGGTGGAGACTTAACCCTCAATACATGTCTCCAGCCCCAGTTGTTTCTTGAATCTTGATGGGCATTTATTTCCTTCAATTAGGGAATTTTCCTCTATTGTTGCATTAATTATGCCTGATGAATTTTTCTCTAAGGTGTCTCCTTCAGAACACCCATGATCTCTACGTTGGCTCTTTTCATGGTGTCTCAAATGTTCAATTCATGCATGCTTTTTGATTTGTCACTTTCTTTGATTGACTTTTCAAATTCCACCATCTTGTCTTCCAGTTTTGATATTCTGCTTTCCACTTGGTTGGTTTTATTTTTGAGACTTTCTATTGAATTTTTAAAAATTATTTATTTTATGTGATGTGTGTGTGTGTGTGTGTGTGTGTGTGTGTGTGTACCAGAAGGTACCATGTGTCCCTGGGGGGACCAAGTGTGACTTTGGGAATCATCCTCAATCACTTCTACCTCCTTTTTGCTTCCTTCTGGGATTTCCCAGGCTCCGCCCACCAGGGCCAGTAGTGCAGCCCACTGTTCTTTCTTTTTTTTTTTTTAATTTTATTTTAAAAAAATAATAAAAATACAAACTTATTAGGTACACCAGTTCCCTCCCTCCCTCCTCCTCCCCCAAACCCCCTGCTCCCCCTCCCCACCCCTCTCACTCCCCATCCCCCAGTGCCTCCCACCCCAATTCCAGAGAGTCCTTTCTTGTGCATGTCTGATTTTCCTCTGGGCCCTCCTCTCCGATGACATACAAGGACCCAGTGGCCTTTCCCTGAACCTTTTCCCATGTTCCCCTTAGGTATAGGAACACTGCTGTGGCTGCCAATCCTTTGCCTCCAAGGATCTTGGTGCCTTTAGCAGATGCTAGACTTTGTGAGGTCAACAGTGTGTTGGACAATGCGCAGGGTCTGGGATACTCACTTAATATAATTGTTTCTAATGACATCCATTTCCCGGCAAATTCCAGTAATTCATAATTTTTGATGGCTGAGTAGTACTCCATTGTATAGATGTACCACTGTTTCCTTACCACTCCTCAACTGTTGGACATTTGGGCTGATTCCATGACTTTGCTATTGTAAACAGTGCTGCTATGAACATGGTCGTGCTTGTGCTATCGAGGTGAACTTCTGCTGTATGGGGGGTTATTCCCAAAAGTGGAATAGGAGGGTCATATGGCATTTCAATCTTTAATTTCTTTAAGAATCTCCAGACGGCTCACCAGAGTGGCTGTATGAGCCTGCATTCCGACCAGCAATGTAGGGGAGTTCCCCTCTCTCCACATCCTCTCCAACATTTGTCGTTGTTAGTATTGTGGATTTTTGCAATCCTGACCGGGGTGAGATATCTCAGGGAAGTTTTGATTTGCATTGCCCTGATGGCTAAAGAAGTGGAGCATTTTTCAGATATTTGTTAGACATTTTAATTTCATCCCTGGTAAAGTTTCTTTTAAGTTCCAGGGCCCATTTTTTAATTGGGCCATTGGTTTCCTTGGTAGTTTAGTTTTCTAAGTTCTTTGTGCACTCTGGACAGCAGAGTTCTATCAGATGTGTGGTTAGTGAAGATTTTCTCCCATTCTGTGGGTTGCCTTTGAGCTCGTGTTACAATCTCTTTATCTGAACAGAAGCTCTTTAATTTCACAAGATCCCAACTGTTGAGAGTTGGTAGCAGTGACTGTGCCATTGGATGTCTGTTTAGGAAGTGTTGGCCTAGCCCAATCAGCTCGAGGGAGTTCCCTATCCTTTCAACTATGGTTTTTATAGTCTCTGGCCTGATATCAAGGTCCTTGATCCATTTGGAATTAAGTCTTGTACATGGTGACAAGTACGGGTCCAGCTTTAATCTTCTGCATGTGGAGATCCAGTTTTGCCAGCACCATTTGTTGAAGATGCTGTTCTTTTTCCATTGGATTCTTTGGGCCCCTTTGTCAAAGACCAAATGGCTGTAACTTTGTGGGCTTATATCTGGGTCTTCAATCCTTATCCATTGATCTGTGTGTCTATTTTGGAGCCAGTACCAGGCTGTCTTTATAACTATGGATTTGTAGTATAGACTAAGGTTTTGGTATGGCAATACCTCCAGCTGTGTTTTTGTTACTCAGGATTGTTTTTGCTATCCTGGGTCTTTGTGCCTCCATATGAACTTTGAGATTGTTTGGTCAACTTCTTTGAAGAATTGCTTTGGGATTTTGATTGGTATAGCATTGAATCTGTATATTGCCTTTGGTAGGATGGTCATTTTTACGATGTTGATTCTGCCAATCCAGGAACAAGGGAGGTCTTTCCACCTTCTGGTGTCTTCTGCAATTTCTTTCTTTAGGGTTTTAAAGTTTTCATTGTAAAGGTCTTTTACCTCCTTAGTTAGGTTTATACCAAGGTATTTCATTTTTTAGGGGCTTATAGTAAATGGGATGGTTTCTCTCAAGGCTTTTTCACTTCTTTCATTCTGGGCATATAGGAAGGCCTCTGATTTTTGCACATTTATTTTGTATCCTGCCACCCTGCTGAACTTCTCAATTAGTTCCAGGAGCTTCCTGGTGGAGTTTTTGGGATCCCTCAGGTATAAGATCATGTCATCTGCAAATAGGGATAGCTTGACTTCTTCCTTGCCGATTTGAATCCCTCTTATGTCCCTTTCTTGTCTTATGGCTTCAGCTAAGACTTCAAGTACAATATTGAATAGAAGTGGTGAGAGTGGACAGCCTTGTCTAGTTCCTGATCGAAGTGGGAATGCTTCCAATTGTTCCCCATTGAGCATAATCCTTGCTGTGGGCTTGTTGTATATAGCTTTTATTATATTGATAAGGTTCCTTCCATTCCTACTGTCTCTAGCATTTTGATCATAAAAGGCTGTTGGATCTTGTCAAAAGCTTTTTCTGCATCTATCGAGAGTATCATGTGGTCTTGGACTTTGGACTGGTTTACATGATGAATTACATTTATTGATTTGCGTATGTTGAACCAACCTTGTGTGCCGGGGATGAAGCCTACTTGGTCCCCGTGAATGATCTTTTTAATATGTTTTTGAATCCGATTTGCTAAGACTTTGTTGAGAATCTTTGCGTCTGTGTTCATCAGGGAGATCGGCCTATAGTTTTCTTTTTAAGTGAATCTTTATTAGGTTTTGGGATTAAAACGATATTAGCTTCATAGAAGGAATTTGGTAGTGTTCCTTCCTTTGCTATTTGATGGAACAGTTTAAGGAGTATTGGTGTTATTAACTCCTTAAATGTCTGGTAGAACTCTGTGCTGAATCCATCTGGTCCAGGACATTTTTTGGTGGGAAGATTCGAGATTACTTCCTCAATTTCCTTATATGTTATAGGACTATTTAAATAATTCACAACTTCCTGATTCAATTTAGGTAAGTTGTGTTTACTTAGAAATTCATCCATCTCTTTTGTGTTGTCAAACTTCACAGAGTATAAGTTTTTGAAATATGATGTTATAATTCTCTGGATTTCTTGGGTATCAGTAGTGATAACTCCATGTTCATTTCTAATTTTGTTAATTTGGGTTTTCTCTCTCTTGCTTTTGGTTAGTTTAGCTAGGGGTGTATCAATCTTATTGATTTTTCAAAGAACCAGCTTTTTGACTGGTTGATTTTTTCTATCGTTTTCTTAATCTCGATTTCAGATATTTCTCCCCTTATTTTGCTAATCTCCTCTCTTCTACTAGCTTTTGGGATCAGATTGCTCTAGTTTCTCTAAAGCTTTAAGCTGCATTGTTAAGTTGTTTATTTCTGATGTTTCCATTTTTTTGATGTAGGCATTAAGAGCTATGAACTTACCTCTTAGAACAGCTTTCATTGTGTCCCAGAGATTTTGGTAAGTTGTATTTTCGTTATCATTCACTTTCAGGAAATCTTGAATTTCCTTTTTAATTTCTTCCTGAATCCAGTTCTCATTCAGCATCATAGTGTTAAGTTTCCAGGAGTTAGTGTATTTTCTCTTGTTTGATGTGTTGTGGATGTCCAGCTTTAGGCCGTGGTGGTCTGATAGGGCACAGGTTAGAATTTCAACTTTCTTGTATATGTGTAGATTCATTTTGTGGCCCAATATGTGATCTATTTGGAGAAAGTTCCGTGTGCTGCTGAGAAAAATGTGTATTCTTTGGTGCGTGGGTGAAAAGTTCGATAGAGATCTGTAAGGTCCATTTCTTTCAGGGTTTGATTAAGTTCCAAAGTGTCTCTGTTAAGCTTTTGACCTGTTGATCTATCCCATGTAGAGAGGGCGGTGTTGAAGTCCCCAAGAATTATCGTTTGGGGGTTGATTTCTTGCTTTAGACGCTGTAGGGTTTTCTTAATGAATGTGGAAGGGGCCCGTATTGGGTGCATATATGTTCAGTACTGTGAAGTCTTCCTGGTGAATTGTACCTGTGACTAAAATGTAGTATCCATCTGTGTCTCTTATAATTTACTTTGGTTTGAAGTCCACTTTGTCTGATAGCATAATGGCTACCCCTGCCTGTTTTCTGCTTCCATTTGCTTGTAGAATTGTTGACCAGCCTTTTATTTTTAGAGCGTGCCTATCTTTTGTGGTGAGATGGGTTTCCTGCAGGCAGCAGATTGATGGATTGTGATTTTTAATCCAAGTTTGTAATCTGTGTCTCTTGATCGGTGAATTAATTCCATTAACATTTAGTGTTATAATGGAGAAACTATTGTTAATTCCAGACATTTATTATGTTTAGTAGCTTTTATAAGTATATTGCTTCGCTTTTAATGGTGTTATATTTGCCTTCTGTTCTCCTGGATATGCCTGTTTTTTTCTTCACGCTTGAGTATCATTTCTAGCATTTTTGAAGGCCTGGTTTGGTGGACATGTATCCCTTAAAGTTGTCTTTGTGCTGGAAAATTTTTCTTTCTCCCTCGATCATGACTGATAGTTTTGCAGGGTAAATCAGCCTGGGTTGACATTTTTGCTCATTCAATACTTGAAGTATGTCTCTCCAAGCTCTTCTTGCTTTTACTGTTTCGACTGAGAAGTCATTTGTTATTTTAATAGGTTTACCTTTAAAAGTGACTTGTTTTTTCTCCTTGAAGCTCTCAGCACCAGTTCTTTATCTTGAATGTGGAGTGTTTTAACTATTATTTGCCGTGGCGTGCTTCTATTTTGGTCGTATCTGTTTGGGGTGCGGAATGCCTCTTGTATATGGATGGGCCTTCTCTTTTTTTAGATGAGGAAAGTTTTCCTTGATGATCGTTTGAAAAATTTCCTCAGGGGTGGTATTTTGAGATTCTTGCTCTGGTATTCCATGAATACGCATGTTAGGCTTTTTCAGGGTGTCCCATATCTCTTGGATATTTCTCTCAAGTATCTTTTTGGCTTTAACAACCTCTTCCATTGAGCTGGTTAGTACTCCCACTTTATCTTCAAGGTCTGAAATTCTGTTTTCTGCTTCGTTAGTTCTGTTGATAAGACTCTCTGTGGCGTTCTGGGTTGAAGATAACTTGTCTTTTAGCTCAGTTTTAAACTCTGCTTGAGTTTGTTTTAACTGCTCTATGCCACTTTTTGTTTCTTGCACTGTTTTTCTCAACTCCTCCAGATGTCTGTTGTGTTCCTCTTCAAAGCGATTGATTCGATTATGTAATTCCTCCCTGATTTCCTCGTTCATAGTTATTGAACATGGTAATGATCATATTTTGAAAGTCTTTATCCTGGGTGAGGCTTTCTTGGCCTTTTTCCGTGGGTGTGTTTTGGTTGGAGTCTAACATTATGGGATAATTTCTTCAGTGGGAAATTTGTTTACTTGAGTGTTGCTTCTCATGGATTTGCAACTTTGACTTTGGCGTTGTCATTTTAAACTCTTAAGATCTCTCAATTTCACTAAAATGAATTCTTTGTCTGGAGTCCTGGGTGGCGGCACGGGTGGGAGACTTACCTAGGTTATGGCGGGTGATGCCCTGGCTGGACCCGAGCGTGCGTCGGACCGGTGGAGTGGGGTGGGGTGTAAAGGGAGGATGGGGGGCGGCGGCAATGGAGCTATTTAACCCGAGGGCAGCTGGGGCGGTGCCCGGGCGAGGGGGAGGTCATCCTCGTACCTTCGGCCCCGCGCGCGGCTCCGGCTGGATGGTGGGAGTCGGAGCCGGGTCCCTGTGGGCTGACCTGGGGTCCTGGTGGGCGGTGCGCGGAGCGGAGACTTACCACCTAGGGCGCGGGGTGAGGCCCGGCTGGACCGCGCGCGCGTCCCGTCCGGCGGAGCGGGGCGGGGTGTAAAGGGAGCGCTACTCCTCTTTCTGCCTGGCATTTTTTACATGGGACCTGAGATCTGAACACTGGACCTTCTGCTTGTAAAACAGCGTCTTAACCCCTGAGCCATCTCTCAGGTCCTTCTACTGAATTCTTATTGCTTAATGTGTATGATGTTTTGACTGTTGATTTTATTTCAGTTTTTTTCCGTGTTTCTATTTGATCTCAGACCATTTTGGTCCTTTGTCAGTGCTTCTATGTTTGTCTTCAACGGTTCTTCTGATTGGGTCTAGCTGTTCATTTGTGTTTTCTTGGTTCTTAATGTGTTCTTCATATTTTCTCAAGTAGGGGCAAATGTTATCTCCCCCATGTTCCTTAGAATCAGTGACATCCTATCCACTAACTAAAGAGACTTCCTTGACTGCCCAGCTACCTGCTGTATATATTGTGCTCCCTGCTTTGTATTGGACACTGCATCCCCTGTGCACGACATCTGCACTTCCTAATAAAAGTGGCTGTTAAGACTTTCAGAAAGGTGATGTCTGAAGTTGTCTGGCTATTGTGAGTTAAAAATCACATCATCACTTCTCAGCAACGATCACTGGTACAGCAGGCAACTACAAGGGATGACTTGTAGTAGCCTGGATGGAGATATTTAAACTACTATACTAAATCCTAATTGAGTAGCATTCAATTTCACCCCTCATAAGCTATCCGAGAACGGGCTTCCTTACCCCTGATGGGACTCCATGCCAGAGTCTGTGAGTTCTTGGTGGCTCTCTTGCCCCTTATGCATTCATGTCTGTGAGTTCTGTTCTGCCTTAATTCTCAAAAAAAAAAAGTATAAAATCAAGGAGGCAAATGAAATAATAAAAGAAAGAAAATAAAGCAGTACAAAAAAAGAGGAGAAAAAGTACATAAAAATGATAACATAAAACATAAAAAGTACATCTTGTCAACTATTGGCCCATCTGGCTTGAGTTTGAAAATGTTCCGCATGTTCTCTAGCTGTAGGAGCATGCAGGGGCTTCTCTGTGGGGGGAGGAGGAGCATTTCATATCAGCACTTCTGTCTTTCTTGGTGTTCTATGAGAGCCGAGCGCCTTTCCTGGCTTTTTGAGTCCTTTTCTTGGTTCTCTGGACCTACCATATTCAAGGTAGGTCTAAAGTGTCTGGGGAAATTGTCTGTGCAGTTTCTGGTGGTGTTATTTCTCACCAGCAGCCTGCTTTTCTTCCATGGTTTGTTTATCTGGCTGTGAAAGCGGAACATCCGGGAACCAACTCTGCTCTTTTACTGACACTGTGGCGGCAATTGTCTAGTTGGGTAATTAGTGACTGATGGTGGTGCTGTGCACAGTAGGCTTTTTAGAGTACGTGCATGGTAGTCATTGTATGTCTGGGGCGCTAAGGGAGGTTTTTTTTTTTTAAAGATTTCCTACTAGTGGCACTTGTCTAGATATCCTGGAAAGTTTGGTTCGGTTTCAGTCTCAGAGTCTGAAGCTGCTGTGGCAGTCCCCATAAGTTCCTCCTGACCCCCCCCCCATATGCTGCAAGTCAGATTTCTTGGTTTGAAAAAAAGAAAAACTGGGATTGCTCACTGAGTGACTTTTAGTGACACTTAGGTGTCTTATTTTCCTAACTATGATCTGCTCCTAACTCTGAGGTTGCTACCATGCCACCATCTTGCCAGGAACTCTCCTCTTCTAATCTGTATTATCAACAAATGTTTTTATTGCTGTTTAGGGAAAGAATCTTGCTATGCAGTCCCAGCTGACCACCAACTCCATCTTCAGTGTCCCTGGAACTGGGATTACAGATAGTTACCACACCATATATTGTTATTGCTGCTTATTAATATTGTCATTTCAAATCCTTGGAAACATTCACAGAATGCATTGTAGGTCACTTCAGGGTGATTTCTTTTAGGCAAGTTGTGGCAGTTACAGTGCTTCAGTGAACATGTCCCTGTTACTGTTTTCCTCATTTTGAAATTTGATAGACAGGCTTTGAAATGGCTGAATTAAGAAGTAGGTGGGGTAGGACGAGATGGCTCAGTGGGTAGATGCTTGCAGCACAAGCCTGTCATTCTGAGTTTGATTCCTGGAACTCACATAAAGGTGGAAAAAGAACCAACTGTGCAGTAGTTCACAGTGGTTGTCTTCTGACCCCCACCTACCCACAACCTCTCTCTTTCTCATACACACACACACACACACACACACCACAAACACACACACACACACACACACACTGTAACAGTTACTCTTAACTATTGCTGTGAGAGAACACTCAAAGTCAAGCAATTTAAGGGAGAAAGGAGGTTTATTCAGCTTATGGTTCCAGAGGGAAGGTACAGTCTCTCAAAGCAAAGGTGGCATGGCTGGCTGGCCAAAGCTGGAGGAGGCTAAGTCACCGCAGACATCTTGGAAGCTGAGAGCTGCAGACTGCTTGCTGCAAAGGCAGACTTCTCCTTGGAGGTAGGGTGGGAATAATCCACCTCAAGGCCCACCCCTTGTGACTGCCTTCCTCCAGCAAGGCTCCACCTCTCAGGTGCCATGACATTGCCAAACACACGAGACTGTGGAGGACACATTTCAAACCAGGACACACACACATACAGAGTCAAAATCTCTAATTTACTCCCCCCAACCAGGTCTGGTGTGCATCTCAGGACGTCCCCTCCAGGACAGGACTAGTATTTCAGGGCCCAGTCACCTGGGTGCAGGGCTCCTGTGGGGCTGTGGCTCTGTGGTGGCAATGTATTGATAGTATGAAGACAAAGTGTAACAGACACCAAACTTATGCCACACAAAACGTAAGTGAAAATATCATCAGCCAAGATGTGAGAAATAACTCTTGGTTATAAAACTATTGATTGAAAATATGGGAATAATTCTTTATGGATGGATTATTCAATGACTTCTAAGATATGGCAAAAATACAATGTGATAAAGAAGAAAACAGGTCAATGGGACTATATCAAAATACAAACTGTTTCTCAGACACCATCAATATGTTTAAAGAAAAACATGGTATGGTAGAAATTCCAAACCCTCTTTTTAATGGCCTAATATTCAGAATATATAAAGAACTCTCACTAGCCAATAAGAAGACAGTGTAATTTAAAATGGCAATAAGGTCTGGTGAGATAGCTCAATTAGTAAAATGCTTGCTTGCAAACTTGGTGATCTTAGTTCAATTCCTAGGAGCCACATATTAGAAGGACTAACTTATTTCTGAAAGCTGTCCCCTGGTCCCCACATGTGTATACCTGTACACCACGACATTCTCTCTCTGTCTTCTTTCTACTGCAAGTGAAAAAGGTGAAAAGATAATCCATTGTGGCAATTAGTTACACATGTTCATGTGACAATTGAAGGCTGTGCTTTTGGGAAGCCTATGCAGAGTTATTAGTTAAGGCAATCCTGAGCAAATAATTGACATATGAAGACCCAGCCGGTAGCGGGTGGAACTGTTCCCTGGGCAGGTGAGGAAGATGGAGAAACTGGGTCAGTATTTTGGAATACAGGCATACTGACAAGATGGGAAGCTATGTCCCTCTCTCAGCTCTGTATGGACAGTGGGCCAGTTCCCTCAGCTCCTGATGGTGCTGTGAACTCTCCTCCATGTTGATGAACTGTGCCTGAGAATCTTCAGCTAGAACGAACCCCTCATCTCCTACATTGTTTGGGTCCTACATTCACTCAGTAACAGGAAGATGAAACGAACACACTTGGTACCAGGGGAGTGGGGCTGCTGAAAAAGTCACACATAAGTGTTAGGGCAACGAACTCATGAGGAGATGCTCACCCCTTTGACCATCAAAGAGCAATGAGCTACATCTTCTGCCCTACTAGGATGGCTAAGGTAATGGAAGTAAACATCAGTTGTAGCTGGGAAGACATCACAGCCCTCCTTGACACTGGCAGGAATGTCCAACGGTTTGGCGATTTGACAGTGTCTCAAAATGTCACATAGATCTGTCAAGTGACCAGTAATTCCATTCCTAGGTGTGTAACCAGGATCATTGCAAACACAGGATCACATGGAAACTCACGAATATTCTCATGTTGGGGCTGGAGAGGTGGCTCAGGGGTTAAGCCTCTGCCTTGCAGGCAGACGGTCCTGAGTTCAGATCCTAGACCAAACGGATAGACGCCTGCGGAAGCGGAGGTGGCCTGCGTTTCCGGGCCTGGTAGGGCGGAGCTTGTGCATCCCGGGGCAGAGTAAACAAGAAGGAGGTTGACGCGGTCCATGGTGGTTCCCGAATTCGTCCATGGTTCTATACACACACACACACACACACACACACACACACACACACACACGTGCACACGTGCACACAGTGCACACATGCATACACCCACAATTGAATAAAAAAAAAACAAGAAACAAATATTCTCATGTAAACTCATGTAGCAAAAAAAAAAAAAAAAAACCAATCCTACACATACAAGGATGAATGGAAGGAAAATACAGTGCTTAGTGCACAAAGAACTGTGATTCAGTAATAATAGAAGTTAAATAATGATGCTATGGTACTGGTGAACCTTAAAGCATTCTAGAATATTTTATTTGAAAAAGAAAAAGACAAGAGAGAGAGGGAGAGAATATATATGCATGTCACTATCATTTGTGGAGGTCAGAGGGCAACTTTCCTTCTACCATATGGGCTTCCAGGAATCGGACTTAGGTCACCAGGTTTGTGAGCCTGTGCCTTTGCCCTCTGAGCTATCTTTTTGGGCCTCCTGAGAAATACTATACGGAATGAAAGAGACTGTTCAGAAAATGTCACACACTATATGGTGCTACTTATGTGAAAGTCCAGAATAAGCAAATCCATGGAGGTAGAAAGTAGATCAGTTGTTCAGTAACAGGCCAGGCAAATGAGGATGGGACCATCTATAGCTATGAAGCTTCTCTTTGCATTGTTGATTCTTAGGCAATTTTATGACTGTGGCAAAATACGTAATCTATGAAAGAGGGAAAGGAGGTCAAAGAGGGAGAAGAGGTCAGAGGCCAAGTTTCAGGTTGTTCTCACCTTGTACCTTGTGGGTGAACACAGACATCTTTACCTGCTGAGCCAGCTCATCAGCCCTGATTTACATATTTCAAAGAAGGTGTGTGGTATAGTTTGGATGAAAATGTCCCCCTAGGCTCATGTGTGTGAGCACTTACTTAGTCCCTAGTGGGTGGTGCTGTTTTAAGAAGTCGTGGGACCTTTGGGTGGGGCCTGAGTGGCAGAAGTGGTTTGCTAGGGGTTGACCCTTCATTCCAATCTGTAGTTTCTGCCCTGGGACATGTGAAGGATTGCCACTGCATGTCCAGCAGAGCCGGTCCTGTCACCATGCCTTCCCCACTAAGACAGACTGAACCATCTGTGACCGTGAGCCACACTCGACTTTTCTGTTGGGGTGTGTCATAGCATTGAGTGATGTGACTACATTTCAGGAAATCTGTTTCATTCCCTCAGGCTTATATTCAATTTCACCATTTAGCAGCAACATTTTAGTATTGCTCTAACTTTTCAAATGATGTTTTTAAAAATATTTTATTCATTTAAGAGAGAGAAACAGCATGAATGCATGTGTGAATGTGAGAGTGCAAAAAGAGCAAGAGCAAGGAGAGAGAGAAGAAAACAGAGAGAGAGAAAGAGAGAGAGTGAGGTATGCCATAGTACATAAGTGGAGGTCAGAGGCTAACTTAGGAAGCCAGCACTCTTCTCCCACCATGTGGGCTTTTGAGGATGGAATATAAGTCACCAGGCTTGTGAGCAGGGCCCTGATCCATTGCATTATGTCTCAGCAACACCCCAACTCTTCTGCTTTTAAGTGTGTTAGTTTTACTTTCTTTTGCTGAATGAATACAGGACCCAAATGACTTAGGGAAGCAAGGGTTTCATTATTCAACCTTACGATTCCATAGGTTACATTTATCAGCACTGCATTGTTGGTACCAAGCTCAGGAGCCAAGGGAACTGGTCACACCATATCTACAGGAAGGATGGAGAGAGTGGCACACTTCCTCGTTTGCCATTCTACCAAAAGAGTGAACTGGCTCTCTCCAGCATCTTACTACCTACGCAGAGGAAGACCCACCATGAGAACAAAAACACCCATATCAATGAGACCACCTCCCACAGACTTGCTATAACAGGGCTTGCCTCAAATAAACATTCATAGACATGTCTGAATGCTCAGTTCTCAATTGTCTAGATGATCCCAGAATCTATCTGGTTCACCACTAGGTCATTTTTACACTCTGCCATGTAAATAAGAACATTCTAGATTCCTTCGGTCTTCAGAAACCCCCATGAGATGTCTGCCATGCATATTGCCAGAATAAGTAGGCAGCTTGCCAAAGTCACAGAGAAACTGAAGCACCCAGTGGAGCCTCAGCCACCTTGGAAGATGAGGCAGTTGAATGACACTTGTGCCCTTCAGGGGAATCGCTACATGATCTACTTCACACTCTTTGAGGTCTTTCTTCATGTGCTGGGTCTGGCACGCTCAGTGCTCTTCCTGGGCATGAGACATGGCCGATTCTGTAATGTGCCACCAGAGGGCGCTGCCCATGGGGGAACAGGAGCATCCTGCTGCAGGCCTCTGGAGCAGCAAGGTGGGTCTATTCTTAGAGTCCTTGAAAGTCACAACTTTTTAAGTCAAGGCACTCATTCCGAAATGAATGGAATCATTTCACTCCTGCGAGGGGAATATTGATATTCAGGCCTTCTGGACTTGTTCACAGGGAGACAAGAAAGAACAGCAGCAACGTGGTTCTGCATGGGAACCGAGTTTGCCCTCTGGGTGTCCACAGCACCCTGAATAGTCAGGCAGATGCTGGCCACAAGCAAGAGCTTGGAGCCACATGCAGCCACGCTACAGACAGCACCGCCATTCCTCCTAACTGGACGGCCTTGTCCCAACCCCCCTCTGGGTCTATTACAGGAAAGATCACAGTGAGTTTATGATATTATCACACCTTAATTTCCAATTCCAGCCTCCTTTTTTTTTTTTTTCTCATGACAACCCTTCTTCTTCCCTACAAGTTTTCCTCTGGTCTTTATTTCTTTTCTCATATCTGGTCCACCAGACATGAATGGATTACCTCTGATGGCACGTGGCCAAACACTTGCTGGAGCATAACTCATATATCAATGGGTAGAGGATGAGGAAAGCATTCTGCCCATCTCATTACCCCTCATCAGGGAGGAATGGGGCATCTGGACATATCTTCCCTTCAAATTCCATGTAGATTACGGAAGTATGCACAGGTTCCGTGAATTCATGGATGGAACAGCGCGGTCATGTCCAAAACATAATGTGTGGCATCTCTGCTTCAGTTCAGGCTCTTACATCTTCCCATCTCCCTCCATGTTACCTGAGTTTTGGCGTGGGCGTGGGTGCATGGGAGTGTGGTTAAATGTTGTCTTTAGGGCAAAGCAGTCTGCTGTCTCTTATTTTTTGTACTTCGACCTGTTGTGGTTTTCTCTAATAATCACCTTCCAATGCAAAAAGGAAGCTTCTAGGTCCAATGTCCAGCACTCCTCCAATCTGTGGGTTTAATGACATGTTTTTTAAAAATTTTTATTATTATTTATTCAATTGTTCGTGTGTGCATATGTATGTGTGTGTGTGTGTGTGTGTGTGTGTGTGTGTGTGTGTAGAACCACGGGCGAATTCGGGAACCACCATGGATGTCTCCACCTCCTCCTTGTTTACTCTGCCCTGGGATTCATAGGCTCTGCCCTACCAGGACCAGAATGCAGGCCGCTCCCACTTCCGCCTGGCATCTATACGTGGGATCCAGGATCCAAACTCAGGACCTTCCACCTGCAAGGCAGAGGCTTAACCCCTGAGCCACTTCTCCAGCTCCATGAAAGATGTTTAAAAGGCAATTTTATGTAGTGTCTTTTTAATTAATCCTTAATAGTTTGCATTAAACTTAGAGCTCATATCATCCCCTTTCATAAGCTCTTGTCCTGGTTTATAGTACCAGGAATTTGATACCTGCTGAAAAGTGGGCCTTGAATCCATTCAGAAAGCTCTTGGTTGCCACATTGATTATGCGGTGGGGGAGCTTGCAGGTGATGTAGCTGCCTTTCAGTCATCCCTACTCCTATCACTCATTCTGTCAATCACCTCACCCCTACTTCTGTAAGTAACCCCTATAAACTCATTGGCTTGCCAAGGTGGCACTAGTCATAATCACTACTTTGATTTACAGTAAAACTTCTTTCTGAGGTGGACAGGAGTTCATAGGTGTTGTCCCAGGAAACACATTCATACAACAGGGCCCAGAAATCTCTCTCCGATTTGGGGTGGTTCAAAGCGAGTCCTGGAATCCCTGGGATCAGAGTTCTCCACACCCCTCCTGGTGATTTTACTATCCCCCCCCCCCTGCCACATACACACCAGGCACTTGTTCCTTTCCCAGACATTCCTCATTCAGATTTGCCCTGCGAGTGGGGCCGCCCCTTCCTGGCTAGGGCTCTTCTTTTCCAGAGTGCCAGGATCAGAGGTCCTGTGCATGCCCAATTTGGGTCTGCTGTGGACTTCCTCGTGGCCAACCACTGATGTGGTGGCCCTTCTGACTTTCTAGGACTCTCTTCCCTCTCCCATGCCCAGGTTTCAGGGAAAGGGAACTGTGGGTGGAACCTAGACTTGAAATAAGGCAAAGGGAGGGGTGGCCAGGAGGTGCACAGCTTTGGGGAATGGAATCACTTTCACGTGCCCCCGTCCTGGCTGGGTCACTACTGGCGTTAGCCACAATTAAAGAGTGAATCATGAAGTTCTCTGGGATAAGGAGGAGAAGAGGCATCTCTGTGCTTATCAGAGCTCTTCCCCTGGCCAGGCCCTCCAGCAGGCTGTGGAGCTAGAAGGCCAGAGGGCAGGGCCAGCCTGCCCATAGCTAGCTTGTAGAAGAGCTGGCTTTGGTGTCCTCTGTGTTTCTCCCTCCGTCCAGTTGCAGTGCTGAGAGACACCCAGCAGGTCTGCAGAGTCCAGGGCACACTTTGACCTGCTCAGCGTGAGCACAAAGGGTCTGGGCACAGGGCTGGAGCTCTAGAACTAAGGCATGAAGACTCCAAAGTCGCCCACATTAAGCACAGGTCCTGGGCTACCTAAGGGACAGCAGGAGGCCAGGTTAGCTGTGGTGGGGACAGTGAGCTACGTTAGCCTTTAGGCAAAGAAGCAGGTGCTTGAGGGCGCACAGCATTGTGCTCCTGGCCAAGTAAGAAGAGAAAAGAGGATGCGTGCTGGGGAGGACTCGGGGTTAAATGCTTTGCCTTGCAAGCAAGAGGATCACATGTGAAAACTCAGTTGGGAAATGGTGGCTAGCACGCCCAGCCCTGGAAAGCAGAGCCTGGGAAAACCCACAGCACAGCAATAAGGAGGTAGATCAATCCAGGATGATAAATAATGTCACTCTTGGGTCCCCACAGGAACATACACTCAAGTACCCTCTGGATACATGCACACACACACACACACACACACACACACACACTTGAAAAGTGGATCATTGGGGCATGGGAACAGCTGGACCCAGGACTGTGTGCTGATGCCTAGGTGGGCAGTGGGGGTGGCAGCCCTTGACCAGCCCTGGCTACAAGTGATATGTACCGTGAAATCTTATAGTTCGCAGTGACTGTTCTTCAACTCCCAGCAATTCTGTCACAGCTGAGATCACAGGGTGGATCACCACACTCTTGATATCTTCTTTCTAAATATTGTCAATGAAATAACCAAAAAACAACTTTGTGGGGGTGGAGTTTGCAGGGCCAGGACTAGGCTAGTGCTCTGCAAATTCCCAAGAGAAGTGGAAGGCACTGGGGACTGCGAGGGAGGGAACACACCGAGGGTCCGCCCTTACTCATTTTCTTTCAGTTTCATTTCTTGATTCTCTTCCCTAGGGGAAGGAAGAGACTTGTCTGGGTCTCCAAAGTGTCGCCAGAGGGCGCTGCTGGCAGGGGAAAAGGAGAACCCTGGTGGTGTAAGGCTGGGGTCCAGAGCTAGGCTGGGTCTATTTTGAGTATCCCTTACTTGGCTCTTAAAAATCACAAGAGCTCATCTGACTTCTATCCCTGGCAGCCCACAGGGTAGAGAGAACTGACTCCTGAAAATAGTTCTCTGACCTCCACCCTATGTGCCTTGGTATGCATGTGTGCATATGTGTTCTTTCTCTTTTTTTTTTTATTATTATTATTTATTCAACTGTGTGCATATGCGTGTGTATGTGCGCGCGTGTCTGTGTGTGTGTGTGTGTGTGTGTGTGTGTGTAGAACCACGGACGAATTCGCGAACCACCA
The DNA here is from genome assembly GCA_023101885.1 of Typhlomys cinereus. Classification (NCBI taxonomy): domain Eukaryota; kingdom Metazoa; phylum Chordata; class Mammalia; order Rodentia; family Platacanthomyidae; genus Typhlomys; species Typhlomys cinereus. The sequence continues at coordinate 182,389 of JALPQD010000569.1, read as the reverse complement.
AGGACGTCTCCACCTCCTTCTGCCCCGGGATTCACAGGCTCCGCCCTACCAGGACCAGAAGCGCAGGCCGCCCCCACTTCTGCCTGGCGTCTATACGTGGGATCTGGGATCCGAACTCAGGACCTTCCGTCTGCAAGGCGGAGGCTTAACCCCTGAGCCACCTCTCCAGCCCCATCTTTTTGAAATAAATTAATAGCAAAATAAATAAAAAAGAATTTTTAAAAAGGAAATCACAACTTAAGCAAAAAAAAAAAAAAAAAAAAAAAAAAAGCATCTATTGGGAACCGAATGACATTATTTTGCTTCAGATTCACAAGAAGACAGAAAAGAACAGCAGTAACATGACTCTGATGTGAAAACCTGGTTTGGACACTGCCACACTTCCTAACTAGGTGCCTTGGGGGACCCATTCCCTCCCCTCCCCATTCCATCCCCTTTCTATACCCCCCCATTCCCCGATTCTGTTACAGGAAAGACCTGTACTTATGGGAAATGCCTGCTACATTGTTCTGAGGGTTAGAGGCCATGGTAATGAGAAACTTTGCAGAAAAGTTTTTTCTTACTTGTGGTTAGGGAACAGAGTACTCCCTCAGGACGCTTTTACCCGTCCCCCACTTCATGCCATTGGCTCCTTTCCCAAGGGTTTCCCACTTAGCTTTGTGGTACAAATAGGGCCGTCCTTTTTCTGCCCTGAAAGTCAGATCTCTTCCTTTTCTAAGCCCCAGTCCTGAGCGGCTAGTGCACGCCTCAAGAGGTTGCCTCTAGCTCTAGCTTTGGCCAAGCATTCACCTGGGTTCTTGTCACTGCCTGGAACCCTGCTCTCTCTCATCCAAGTCGCCGGAAAGGGTACTGCAGGTCGCAGCCCCTGAGCATCAGTCTGTGTGGAGCCCGGATCCTAGAAGTGAGTAAGGCACAGGAAGGGGTGGCCAGGAGGTGGCTACTTTGGAGCCTAGGGACTCACCTCCAGGGGCTTCGGCTGGACCACCACTGGTTTGGCGTTGGTCGAAAAGTCAATCATGGGGTGGCCTGGGCGAGGGAGGAAGGAGAGACCATCCTGCTGGGAGCTCAGAGCTCTTCCGCAGGCTTTGGAGTTGAATAGCTGAAGAGAGGGGTCTGCTAGCAGTAGTAAACTTGCAGAGCACTCGGTCTTGGTGCCCCAGTGGAGTCACTGCCAAGTACTGGCACTCAGAGATCCCCAGTCGGGATCTGCGGAGTCCAGCGGGAACTCTGGCCTGCTCAGTGTGACCTCACCGGGTCAGGATACACTGCCTAGGGTTCCTTTGCATGGGAAGGAACTGAGGCACCAAGAGCCCGAAGTCACCCAAGTAACCAGCGGGTCGGGGCCCGTGCAGGGCAGCTGAAATTCTAGCCTGGATTCTCAACCCAGGAATGGGCAGTGTGCTCATGCTTCCAGTGGGTGGGTCACACGGCCGGCGCCGGCCTGTTGGAACAGAGACCCTGGCCCAGGGGAGTGTGAGTGGGGTGAGGGCTCCTGGACTCCCCTGAGGGCAAGCTAGATGTATGTGATGTTCATTGCTATCATCTGTCCATACTGTTCTTCAGTTCCCAGTAACCGCGCTGCAGTATCTCCAGTGCTGAGTTCACAAGGGTGTGCACCATGCCTTGATTCCTTCCTATTTCTAAGCATAGTCGATGAGGGAATTAAGAAAGAAAGAAGGAAGGAAGGATGGGAGAGAGAGAGAGAGAGAGAGAGAGAGAGAGCTTCCTGGCAGCGGTGGTGGCGGGCAGGAGTGTGGAGAGTTTACAGTCAGGAGTGTAGGCTGGAGCTCTGCAAGTTCCTGGGAAGTGGAAGGTGCTGGCGACTGTGGGCTGCGGAACACACCAGCGCCGCCCTCACTCATTTTCTTTTGGTTTCTCTTCTTTTGTCTCAATTTTCTGTTCCTTTACTTTACTTTTTTCTTTCTCTTTCTTTTTCCTTTTCTCACCCCTTCCTTTCCCTCCTCTCTTCACAGTGGAAATTGGAGTTGAGGGCCTGTTTTAAAGAACAGAATGAGTGAAAGTCTGTGTGGGCTCAGAAGCTTTGCCCTTCCTTTTCCCTCGCTGCCTGATTGAGCTGAGACTCGCCTGTCTCCTGTGTCCTCTTCCCATCCCTGGAAGCTCCTTCTCCATGGCTAGAGCCTGAAGAATTCAGGAAACGAAGTCACAGACCTTCCTTTTACAACAAGGGTTTAGTGATGCTCTAATTTATGAAAGGATTCTTTTTAAAATATTCAATTATGAAGAGAGAGAGAGTCAGAGGGGAGACACATGCATGTCACGATACGCAAGGGAGGTCAGAGGCCAATTTGTGGCAATCGGTTCTGTCCTTCTGCCATGTGAGCTTTTGGGAATCTAACTTCTGGTCTTCTGGTCTGTGAACAGGGACTTACCAGTGTGTGACTTCAGGAAGCCAGAGGGTATGTTGGTAACAGAGCATTCATTCCACACCAACAGCAGTGATTGTGGACGGCACTGCAGACCCAGCCCAGTGGGTCAATCTGCATCCCTCCAAGGCCCCTTACAAGAACTCATCCTGTGGACAGTTTTATCTCCTCTTCACACACAGTGCTGAGGATTAAACCCAGAACCTTGCTCATGTCAAATATCTGCTCCACCAGGCAGCCACATCTCTAACCCTATTTGTCCTCTGTCTTTTGTGTCTGATACTCTGCACAGAATAACCTAGATGTCAGTGTTATCCCTAAGGTCTGACCTTTCCCTTTCTCTGGCTGCCATTAGCTCAGATTCCCTGTCACACACAGGAGGCTACATGGCTGGCACTTTGCAGGCCCTGCCAGACTTCGTGTGCTGAGGATTGTGGGAGATAGTTGAACGTCTGCTGGTGCTAACAAGTAGAGCCTGTAGCTGGGCCTGCTCATGATCTGGGGAAGTCAGAAGTCAATAGGAGGGTAGAGGAGGCCTTTCATCTACTCCGCTGCTTCCATTGCTCATTTACTAGGTATTGCCTGGTGTCTTGCTGACAGAGGCTTGCATGTGACTCTATACATGCCCAAGCTACTGTTTTCTCCCAAAAGCGGGTCCCTTCCTCTAATGCCAGAAAGATTTACATTTGGTAGAAATACTCTTAAACTCATTGAAACTTTCCTTCTCAACTGAACATGTGGTGTCTGTCTGTCATCCCAGCACTAAGGAGGCTGAGGCAGGAGGATCACAAGTCCGACTAGGCTGGACTGCGTGGCAGCATCCTGTTTCAGAAAAGTAAAAACAAACACCCCCCTTCAAAGCCCACAAATATCAAATGTTCCTTTGATTCTCTTAGGGTCTGCCAAGATGCCCGTCATGGTGAATGAGGTGATGAACCTGCTGTGCTTCCATTTCCAAGGAGAAGAAAATGAAGGCTGCTGTCAAGCAGTCTGGCATGGTGCCCTGGTCACAGGGGCTGTGGCTTTTGTTGGTGGTTTGGGTTGGTGGCCCACCAGGAATAGCTGTTGGTGAGTACAGAGTTTTGCAGGTATAACAAACAACAAACAAACAAATAAACAAACAAACAGGTCTCTGTAATCAGGCCTGTTGATGCACTTCAGGTCTTTAATCCCAGCCCCCAGGAGAGGAGGATGGGGTTTGAGGATGGTTGGACTAGAGATGACCTCTGACCCTCTGCTCAGTCCTCACTTCCAGGCTGGGCTGAGTTATCAGGCTCCATCTCAAAACCCAAAATCTAAGAGGAAAGGTCTTTGAATGACCGGAAGGCATGGGCTGGTGAGGATGGTGGCACAACGTCTGAAGTGTGTGTGGTTCCGTTGCTTCTGTGTGTAGTCCGCCCTGTTGAAAACATGAGCCTTTGAATGTGAGTGTGTGTGGTGTGTGGGGGTGTCTCAAAATACAGGGCGATCTTCACTTTAGACTCTGGGTCTCTTGGATCCAGGAGACACCTGTCCCCCATGCTAGGATCCCAGTGACCCTGACCTTCCCCTGGAGATGTGTCTGGTGGTCTAAAGACACCAAGTGTTTGTGGTCCTTGACTGTCATCACCGTCACCATGCCCCCGAGGCGGGAGCAGGCAGGAAGCTGTTTGCTGGACTGCAACATGGACACATGCTCAGAGTGCGGCCATTTCAGAGTGCCTCTCCTGAAAGCAAAAGACCCCAAAGAAAACCAAACAGAAAAGCAAAGATCCGTTTCAGTACAGGTAGCCAAGCAGTGGAGACTCATGCTACCCTCAGAGTGGCTGTCCGGACACCATTTTACCACGTGCTTCTGCTTGCCCTCATTTCTGGCCAAGGATGAAATCTTGGCTCCTTCTCCCAGTGTTTCTTAGAGCAAAGGGGAAGTTGTTTCCTTGTACTTTTGCACTAAGAAACATTCCAGGCCTCAGGAGACCTGCCTTGCTCAGGCAGAGGCCACAATAGGCTGGGGTGGAGTTGGAGCTGCTGCCCTCCAGAGGAGTTGAGAAGAGGCCAAGGAATGCCTCCCCCACGATAGACCCCACGATAGCACAGATCAGTTGGCATCCTAGGCTGCTGTGTTGATCTGGGTGGCTGTTTACTGAATGCTGCTCTATGCCAATCCCCTAAGCTGTGGTCACAGGGCCACAGAAAGCCCAGAGTGTTGCAAAGCCTTCCTAGGTAGCTTGTAATCTCCATCCACTTGAGAGTGGATAAAGGGAGGCTTTTTTTTTTTTTTTTTGCTAAGGGGCTTCTGTTTCCAGGGAACTCTTCCTGCTCTATTCTTCCCTTCTTGGCAAGATTGAGAGTCAAGGACAGTTCGCTGAGCTAAAGTAACAGTGCAGAGAAATGAAACCTGCTGACTGACCATCCCTTGATCTATTTCTCTTTCCAGCAGTCTGTGAACTTAGGGAGTCCTGACTCAGCTTTCCAGGAGGGATGAGTGAGGGAGGAGCCAACCACTTCCTGCTTCCTCAGCGGCTTCCTGGCCTCATGCCCACTCTTCTAGGTGCCTCGGGAGGCCTGGCTGAGATAATTTCATCACAGACTCTGCCCTTGCCATCCTGGAAGCCCATGTTTCATTCAGATTGAGTACAGCTGGCAGAGAACATGTCTGCAGGGAGAGCCGGGGGATTCACTGCTTCTGGGCCCTGGACACGGGTGGGAAACACAGGCATTCTTTCTTCTGCACAGACTTAGTAATCTGCAGGTCGATATTCCTATCAACTTTCTGCTTTAAGTGCTGCTGTAAGTCAAATATTGATGCTCTCACAAAGGGTTAGTGTAGATGAGTGCAACTTTTTCACCCCAAGTAGTTCACAGGGCATCATAGGAAAAGTTCAGAAAAACTTGTAAATTAGCTGGTTTTCCCTTCCCAGAATGTTCTTTTTTTTTTTTGAAAAAAGAATGTGGTCGAGCCTGGTCTGGAAAGCATGGTTTAGCTTCCAGAATGCTGGGTTACAAACACACAACCACTGTTCCCAATGTTTAAGCACACTTTTCATGTTGGAATAATACTAGATTTACATAGAAGTTATAAAATTGTACAGGAGAGGCTGGAGAGGTAGCTCAGGGGTTAAGACTCTGCCTTGTAAGCAGAAGGTCCTGAGTTTAGCGGAGGGTCTGCCAATTCTCTATTCTGTTCGGCTTCCAGGAATGTGGGCTTTGCTATCTTCTGTAACCTGTAAGTGGTTTCTCTGTAATTTAGGCTGCATCATTTATTTTCAAGACAAGGTTTTGTTTTTTAAAAACTAAGCTGGCCTAGATCCCCAGGTCTGGGATCATGGCTTTGTACTGCTATGCTCATCTGGACTGTATTTTCTAAAACACACTCTGTGTGTGTGTGTGTGTGTGTGTGTGTGTGTGTGTGTGTGTGTGTGTGTGTGTGTGTATGTGTGTGTATGTAGACTTAGGCATGAGCTGTACCTTGGTTTAACTCTGGCATGCCTGAAACTCACCATGTATCCTGTATTAGATCTCAGACTAAAGATCATCATGGTTTAGCTTCCAGAATGCTGGGTTACAAACATACACCATTGTTCTCAATTCCAACTTTTCATGTTGGAATAACACTAGATTTACATAGAAGTTATAAAGTTGTACAGGAGAGGCTGGAGAGATAGCTCAGTGGTTAAGACTCTGCCTTGTCAGCAGAAGGTCCTGAGTTTAGATCTCAGGTCCCACCTAAAAATGCCAGGTGGAAACAGCTATGGCCTGCACTCCTTTCCCTGATGGGTGAAGCAAAAAGGATAGAGATAGAACAATCCAGAATGATTCCCGATGGTTCTCCATGGGGAAACATGATGCCCTCTGATACACATGCACACACACATGCTCAATAAATAAATAAATAAAGTTAGTTTGAAAAAAGATACATGATTTAAAAAAAAAAAGTTGTGGAGGAAATTCTCACATACGGTTTCAGTTTCCAGTTTGAACATGTGTTGTAGTTCACCTGTGATGCTCAGAGAGCGGCACTGATAAAGAGCTGCTGGCCTCCTCCAGTTTTGATTCCTATCTGACCAGACTTTGGACCTGTGGCTTAGTTTTGCTTCAAGTTATCCACTGCTTTTAAGGCCCTCCTCAGTCTCTCCTGATTGTGATACTCTCCAGGGCTCCCTTTGGTTTATGACCGTCTTAGTTTCAAGGTGCTGAAAGGAGATTAGAGAATACTTGTTGCTTCTATTCCACAGGAGCTGTGAGTCTCTTGAAGGAAATCCTAGGGCCAAGTATTTATTCTGTATCAGACCTGGGGTGTGTGCTATCACTGGTTACTGACCTTGGCCATGTGCCCAAGGTCACATGGGTCTTCCCACAGTAAAGGTTTTGTTTTGTGTTCCATACTCTGTTCTTCAGAAATGACTCAGGAAGTCCAGCTCCGTCACATCTGTAAACATGTGCCAATATGTATAAAATTGGGGGATACCTTTTTAAGATATCAACTTGGTGTTCTGCGGGGCAGCATTTGGCTAGCATGCAGCTGCCTCTTCAGACAGGGACATAGCCCCCCTAGGTGACTATAGGCACCTTGGCTCATTTCACCACTTTAGGTCACTACCTGGCTTTTGAAAGTCCTTAAGTTGGAGTTCTCTGTCTTAGGGTACTTTCCTTCACCGTGCCATGTCACACCTGGCCTGTCGAGGTGCAGCTTTCTGTAGTTCAAGGTATTCATGGCCCACAGTAACATGCACTAATTTTGACAAGCAGCTAATATTTAAAAAAATGTTTCTAGCTAAAGATGGAGCTCAGAGGCAAAGAGTTTGTTTGGCAAGCATGAGGCCCTGTACTCAATACCCAGCACTTAAAAAGAACAAAAATCTAAAAATAATGTTTCTATCTGAGCATGGTGGTACACACCTATGATCCCAGCACCTGGGAGGCCGAGGTAGAGATCTAGGCCAGATTGGGCTACACAGTGAGACCTGTCTCCAAAAAGATGAAACCAATAAGAAAAGTAAAAGTTCTAACCTGGTTGGGTAGCAGAAAGATAAATAGAAAACTATGTTAAATGTGTTACCTATCATCACACGACTTGGAAGGGTAGAGTAAAACACATCCTTCAAGAGAAAAAGAACCTCACATCTGTCCCTAGGATCCATTGCCCAGGTGAGTTCTCTGAAAACTTTCTAAACTCCTGAGCACCAACCACCTGGTGGAAGCAACGCAGCCTCCCCATGGAGGTTTCCTGCAGCACACATTTGCACCCCAGCCTTTCCTCATTAGGAGAGATTTTTCTGGAAAGCTTGGGGTAGAGGGAGGGGGAGGGTGTTCTTCAGCTCTGAATGGAACTTGGTTGGCTCAGGTCTGAGGTGGGGATGGTGCACCGCTCATGTGTACGTGTGGAGTGTTGGGAGGAGCATGCTTGGGTGTCAGTTATCCAGGTCAGATGGACTAGAGGCCATGTGAACCCTTGTCCTGTAATGGGCTGGAGTCCAGCTGGCACTTGCTGTGACCAGCTCATGAATGTTCTCACTTGTCATGACAGCAGCCACATTCTCCGCAGGAACCCAAGGCCATCATTTGAGAATGGGGCTGACTAATGGAGCTCTTCCTTGTTTTCCAGGTGGGGCTGTTGGGGGCCTGTTAGGTACAGCGATGACTAGTGGACAGTTTAAACCAGTTCCTCAGATCTTAATGGAGCTGCCCCGCGCTGAGCAGCAGAAGCTCGCTAACAAAGTCGCCATCATCATCAGGAACTTGGACTGGACGGATGCCGTGCAACTGACCACACTGGTCATGGGCAGTGGGACCCTGCAGCAGCAGCTCCTGGCCATGCTGGTGAACTACGTCACCAAGGAGCTAAACGCCGAGATCCGCTATGATGATTAGATGCTGCCCTCGGGGAGTGAGTTTTCATGGGGTTTCATTAGATAGTTCTGTGAATCTCAGAAGGTGACTGGAGAATGGGGGAGTCTAGTGGGTGCCACTAAGAATCTGAGCATCACCAGCCCTGGCCTTAGGAAGGAGCATCCTGCTGGAGAGACTCCAGCCTGGCTGTGTGGTTGTGGCGGACCAGCGGTCACCTGTGCAGCTGTGGTTGACAGCCTCCTGAGCTGCAGAAGGCACAGGAGATCTGTTGCTGGTCTCTCCAGCAGTTTCTTGAGTCCTCCCTTTCCCCTTTCCCTCCCCTGTGGCACCACTGGGGGGTGAGGTGGGTCTGGAGGAAGTTCCCATGTTCACCGGAAGACTGTCTTGGATGCTCTTCATGGCCTGAAGATGGCCCTTCATCAGGCACTTGTCTCTCGACTAGACCCTCCCAGACTTCAGGATCTTGAGTTTCAGAGACCGTTCTTGCCAGGTCACGGTGACGTCCTGAAGTGTCCCTTCCCTGCCAAGAACTTCTCATGAGGTCTTTTTAGTGAAGCCACACATGCCAGGCCACTGACTGTACCCCAGGCTCTCACGGGTAACTCAGCTCTTCCCTCCCCAAATGAAAAATCATGACATTTCTTTACTTTTGATTTTCTTTTCAACCTTTCACCCTCCATTCCATTCTCCTCATGTTCTTCCACTGTTCTCTGGCCCAGCTGTTTCCCTGACATGTTGACTAGGATCTGTATTCACTTGTGCACAAAGACAAAAATAAACAATTATAAGTTAAAGATCTCAACTCAACTAGATGACGTAATGTGCTACTGTTGTCCGGGGAACTGGCAGATTAAGGCTGGAGGGAAGATGAGTTCAGGTCGACCTGGGCATCATGGTGGAGCTGATGAGAAGTTGCATGGGATAAGCCGTCTGAGTTGGCTTTTATTTACAGTTACAGTAGAGAAGGGACGAGTGTTCTGATGAGGCAAGCAGGTGTAGACAGGAGGCCAAGGGAAGGAACAAATGGAAAGAAAGAACCTTGTTTCAGACTTCCTTTCCTTGTGGATGTTGAACCACCTCTTTAGCAGCTAAAGCTTAGAACTGACTTGCTTGGGGATTGTGGCTAGCTCTCTCTGATGCCCCTGCCTTCTCGTGGTGCTCAGGATGCTATTCAGTGCCTTACACGGTCTAGACAAGTGCTACACGGAGCCACACGCGCAGTCCCTCAGAAATGGAGTCTAAGCGAGCTCTCTGCCACTGAGCCCTGCCCCGGCTCTTGAACCCCAGATTCATTTTCAGTTTGGTTTGGTCCTAGTGCAGGAACTCAGTGCAAACCAATGACCTTTTGTAAATTCGACTTAACATGTGACTTCTTTCTGACTCTTGTGGTATTAGAATGTGAACTTGAGGAGGACAGAGACTGTGTCTTCATGACTCCTGTGTCCAGCTCTTCATGTGGTGGACACTCAGTAAATACTGGGTTGGTTTCAGGCCTTTTGGCAGTTTCTTGATAGAACCCAGCTTGGTTTTGAACTCCTGACCCTCCTGCCTCAGCCTCTTGAGCACTGAGATTACAGTGCACATCACCATGCCCAGCTCTGTAGATATATTTTTATTGAAGTGTTTTGAGCCATCGTAGTTTTGTTTTCTTGAGAGGGTCTCATGCAGTGTAGACTGACCGTGAACTCCTTATGCAGCCGAGGATGACCTTGAACCCCAGATTCTCCTGCCTCCACCTCCCAGGTACACGCATTGCAGATGTGTGTCATCACTAGGCTTCAGGATATATCGTGAATCACTGTTCTCGAGCATTTCATAGGGAAGTTCTCCAGTGAGGAAACATGCTGCGCCATGCAGCAAAGGAGGCCAAGAGTCCAGCGTCCAGCTTCTGGAAGTCACCGAGCTAACTGCATTTGCCAGGATTTGGATCTTTCAGTACAGTGTGTACTTTCTGAAGATGAATCCTCACTATGGCCATCAGTGTTTCCAACCTCAAGACCCCCCCCCATCAGATTCTATTTACTTTCAGAAATACGACTGTGTACCAAATTGCAGTACATTTTTATTCTGAAGTCATGTGGCCATGTGTTTTGTGTAGATCCTCTAACTTTTGAAAGCTACTGGATGCTGGGTGAACACTTTCCCTGGGGAGATGTCACACAACTGTCTATCCAACCTAGACAGTTTAGGCCACAGTAGCAATTATACCAAGTTCCATCTTGAGGAGCCGATGAGTGTATTGGGGTTACCAGCATAGCTGGCAGCTTCCCTGTGGCTTAGTAGATGGAATCTTCCTTCCATTTACCTTCCTCCACCTGTGCACCCTCAGATCCCTCCCAGACCTCGAGGTCCCCAGGGCATGTGTACTACTCACTCCTCCTCATTCCGTCTGTCTCTGAGGGACAATCAACAGATGTTATCTTAGATGGCAGCTGTTTGGAGGAAACTGGCATGCAACACTGGAACAAAAGGGAAGGTTCCTGGATTTGTGACTTTAGAGGCCAGTGAAGACCCACCCCCTCATTCCACATTCCAAGAGTGACTTCCCAGGCCAGCTTTGACCCTGCCAGCTGCATGGCCAAGCTCCCCCATCCCTCTGTCCAGGTTCCAAGCCCGCATGAATGGGATCTGGGGTTGGAGGGAGGCATTGGACTGACACCTGAGACTCTGAAGAAAGCCCTAGGTGGATTGTACCCCAGGGGGACTGAAGGTGGAACCTCCATCTCAGAGTTGTCAACTAGCCTCAGCTGGCTGTAATTCAGGGGACCCTTGAGGCTCACAAGCCACGCTGGTCACTTGTTTGAGTGGAGCGCGTGGGGACAGGGCTGGGAGGAGTGCTGTCTCTGAAGGCTGAGTGTGGCCCTTCTGTTGAAGTGATCATTCCTGCCCTTCCGCAAAATAGTGAGTGTCCACAGGGTCCCTCCACTGGGGTCCTGGCCCTCTTTACTCCCAGGTTCTGTGGTACTCTGGGCTCTACTGTTGCCCCATGAGTCTATATGGGAAAACCGATTAGCAGATATATGGGAATGAAACCAGAATGAAGACTTAATCCGTGCTTCCAAGTCAGAGCGTTTATCTTTGTTTTGTTTTGAGTGCTGCCCTCAAAGGTGCATGTCCAAGAGTCAACTTTAGACATGTTGAACTGTGCAACTGTTTCACTGATGCTTCTTGCAAAATCAGGATTGTGATCAATTTCCCTTTATTAGGCAACGGCGCCCCATCCTACCATGCTCCTTCATGTGTAAGATCCCAATGTGTGCCAGGCTCTGGGGCCCTGGGTGTCCTGAAGCGTCCTCTGGTAATTTCCACACCAGGGAGGGGAAAGGCAAAGATTTTAAGCATGTTTAGGGGTAACCAGGGCTTCCCGCTCTGCACAGGTAGTGATGGTTGACATGGGGCAGGCTTGGGGCCGGGTGCTCTTCACATTGCAAGGAGAGTTTGCAGCTTGGGGCTGTTGCTGGGAACTTATTTCCTAGTTGTTGTTCTTCAGATGCTCGGATGTTTCCTCATCATTCCCCAATAATCATTCACACATAAAAGGAAGTAGATGATTTCTAAAAACCTTTTTGTTTAAAGGAAATTGCGGACCAGGAAGACAACTTGGTCAGTTAAAGTCCTTGCCATGCAAACCTGATGACTTGAGTTCAAAACCCACATGATAGAGCTGAAAGTTGTGGTGCACACCTGTAACTCCAGCACGAATGCAGAGACAGGAGGGAGACGGGCGATTTGGCCGGAAGCCGCTGAGCCAGCTGTCCTGGAGTACGGTGCACTGCAGAGAACAGGGGAGGCCCTCCTCAGTCAAATGGACAGTGGGGACCAGATCCTGAAAGCTTTGCTCTTCCCCACATGTTGCCGTAGTACATGCATGACCTCACCCATGAACACTCGCCAAATGAATAAAGAATTACTAATGAAGAATTGAAGCTAGTCATGGTGTTCTAGGCCTGGAATCCCAGGACTCAGTGGCTGAGGCTGTCAGCACTCTGCAGTGAGGACTTGTGTTTTAGTTGCATTATGTGTGTGTGTGTGTGTGTGTGTGTGTGTGTGTGTGTGTGTGTATCAGAGGTCACTGCGTATGCCTGTGGTGACCCAAGCATTATTTTGAGAATCATCCTGTATTATTTTCCCTTCTTTTTTCTTTGTTCTGTGGTTTCCCTGGCTCTGCCTTCCAGGCTTGGAAGCAATTTCTGCCAGGCATCTTTGCATAGGATCTGGAATTCAAACTCAGGTCCTTTTGCTTTTGAGGTGGAGACTTAACCCTCAATACATGTCTCCAGCCCCAGTTGTTTCTTGAATCTTGATGAGCATTTATTTCCTTCAATTAGGGAATTTTCCTCTATTGTTGCATTAATTATGCCTGATGAATTTTTCTCTAAGGCGTCTACTTCAGAACACCCATGATCTCTACGTTGGCTCTTTTCATGGTGTCTCAAATGTTCAATTCATGCATGCTTTTTGATTTGTCACTTTCTTTGATTGACTTTTCAAATTCCACCATCTTGTCTTCCAGTTTTGATATTCTGCTTTCCACTTGGTTGGTTTTATTTTTGAGACTTTCTATTGAATTTTTAAAAATTATTTATTTTATGTGATGTGTGTGTGTGTGTGTGTGTGTGTGTGTGTGTGTACCAGAAGGTACCATGTGTCCCTGGGGGGACCAAGTGTGACTTTGGGAATCATCCTCAATCACTTCTACCTCCTTTTTGCTTCCTTCTGGGATTTCCCAGGCTCCGCCCACCAGGGCCAGTAGTGCAGCCCACTGTTCTTTCTTTTTTTTTTTTTAATTTTATTTTAAAAAAATAATAAAAATACAAACTTATTAGGTACACCAGTTCCCTCCCTCCCTCCTCCTCCCCCAAACCCCCTGCTCCCCCTCCCCACCCCTCTCACTCCCCATCCCCCAGTGCCTCCCACCCCAATTCCCAGAGAGTCCTTTCTTGTGCATGTCTGATTTTCCTCTGGGCCCTCCTCTCCGATGACATACAAGGACCCAGTGGCCTTTCCCTGAACCTTTTCCCATGTTCCCCTTAGGTATAGGAACACTGCTGTGGCTGCCAATCCTTTGCCTCCAAGGATCTTGGTGCCTTTAGCAGATGCTAGACTTTGTGAGGTCAACAGTGTGTTGGACAATGCGCAGGGTCTGGGATACTTCACTTAATATAATTGTTTCTAATGACATCCATTTCCCGGCAAATTCCAGTAATTCATAATTTTTGATGGCTGAGTAGTACTCCATTGTATAGATGTACCACTGTTTCCTTATCCACTCCTCAACTGTTGGACATTTGGGCTGATTCCATGACTTTGCTATTGTAAACAGTGCTGCTATGAACATGGTCGTGCTTGTGCTATCGAGGTGAACTTCTGCTGTATGGGGGGTTATTCCCAAAAGTGGAATAGGAGGGTCATATGGCATTTCAATCTTTAATTTCTTTAAGAATCTCCAGACGGCTCACCAGAGTGGCTGTATGAGCCTGCATTCCGACCAGCAATGTAGGGGAGTTCCCCTCTCTCCACATCCTCTCCAACATTTGTCGTTGTTAGTATTGTGGATTTTTGCAATCCTGACCGGGGTGAGATGATATCTCAGGGAAGTTTTGATTTGCATTGCCCTGATGGCTAAAGAAGTGGAGCATTTTTTCAGATATTTGTTAGACATTTTAATTTCATCTCTGGTAAAGTTTCTTTGAAGTTCCAGGGCCCATTTTTTAATTGGGCCATTGGTTTCCTTGGTGTTTAGTTTTCTAAGTTCTTTGTGCACTCTGGACAGCAGAGTTCTATCAGATGTGTGGTTAGTGAAGATTTTCTCCCATTCTGTGGGTTGCCTTTGAGCTTGCGTTATAATCTCTTTATCTGAACAGAAGCTCTTTAATTTTACAAGATCCCAACTGTTGAGAGTTGGTAGCAGTGACTGTGCCATTGGATGTCCGTTTAGGAACTGTTGGCCTAGCCCAATCAGCTCGAGGGAGTTCCTTATCCTTTCAACTATGGTTTTTATAGTCTCTGGCCTGATATCAAGGTCCTTGATCCATTTAGAATTAAGTCTTGTACATGGTGACAAGTACGGGTCCAGCTTTAATCTTCTGCATGTGGAGATCCAATTTTGCCAGCACCATTTGTTGAAGATGCTGTTCTTTTTCCATTGGATTCTTTGGGCCCCTTTGTCAAAGACCAAATGGCTGTAACTTTGTGGGCTTATATCTGGGTCTTCAATCCTTATCCATTGATCTGTGTGTCTATTTTGGAGCCAGTACCAGGCTGTCTTTACAACTATGGATTTGTAGTATAGACTAAGGTTTGGTATGGCAATACCTCCAGCTGTGTTTTTGTTACTCAGGATTGTTTTTGCTATCCTGGGTCTCTTGTGCCTCCATATGAACTTTGAGATTGTTTGGTCAACTTCTTTGAAGAATTGCTTTGGGATTTTGATTGGTATAGCATTGAATCTGTATATTGCCTTTGGTAGGATGGTCATTTTTACGATGTTGATTCTGCCAATCCAGGAACAAGGGAGGTCTTTCCACCTTCTGGTGTCTTCTGCAATTTCTTTCTTTAGGGTTTTAAAGTTTTCATTGTAAAGGTCTTTTACCTCCTTGGTTAGGTTTATACCAAGGTATTTCATTTTTTTAGGGGCTATAGTAAATGGGATTGTTTCTCTCAAGGCTTTTTCACTTCTTTCATTCTGGGCATATAGGAAGGCCTCTGATTTTTGCACATTTATTTTGTATCCTGCCACCCTGCTGAACTTCTCAATTAGTTCCAGGAGCTTCCTGGTGGAGTTTTTGGGATCCCTCAGGTATAAGATCATGTCATCTGCAAATAGGGATAGCTTGACTTCTTCCTTGCCGATTTGAATCCCTCTTATGTCTCTTTCTTGTCTTATGGCTTCAGCTAAGACTTCAAGTACAATATTGAATAGAAGTGGTGAGAGTGGACAGCCTTGTCTAGTTCCTGATCGAAGTGGGAATGCTTCCAATTGTTCCCCATTGAGCATAATCCTTGCTGTGGGCTTGTTGTATATAGCTTTTATTATATTGATAAAGGTTCCTTCCATTCCTACTGTCTCTAGCGTTTTGATCATAAAAGGCTGTTGGATCTTGTCAAAAGCTTTTTCTGCATCTATTGAGAGTATCATGTGGTCTTGGACTTTGGACTGGTTTACATGATGAATTACAGTCATTGATTTTCGTATGTTAAACCAACCTTGTGTGCCGGGGATGAAGCCTACTTGGTCCCCATGAATGATCTTTTTAATATGTTTTTGAATCCGATTTGCTAAGACTTTGTTGAGAATCTTTGCGTCTGTGTTCATCAGGGAGATCGGCCTATAGTTTTCTTTTTTAAGTGAATCTCTATTAGGTTTTGGGATTAAAACGATATTAGCTTCATAGAAGGAATTTGGTAGTGTTCCTTCCTTTGCTATTTGATGGAACAGTTTAAGGAGTATTGGTGTTATTAACTCCTTAAATGTCTGGTAGAACTCTGTGCTGAATCCATCTGGTCCAGGACATTTTTTGGTGGGAAGATTCGAGATTACTTCCTCAATTTCCTTATATGTTATAGGACTATTTAAATAATTCACAACTTCCTGATTCAATTTAGGTAAGTTGTGTTTACTTAGAAATTCATCCATCTCTTTTGTGTTGTCAAACTTCACAGAGTATAAGTTTTTGAAATATGATGTTATAATTCTCTGGATTTCTTGGGTATCAGTAGTGATAACTCCATGTTCATGTCTAATTTTGTTAATTTGGGTTTTCTCTCTCTTGCTTTTGGTTAGTTTCGCTAGGGGTGTATCAATCTTATTGATTTTTTCAAAGAACCAGCTTTTTGACTGATTGACTTTTTCTATCGTTTTCTTAATCTCGATTTCAGATATTTCTCTCCTTATTTTGCTAATCTCCTCTCTTCTACTACTTTTGGGATCAGATTGCTCTAGTTTCTCTAAAGCTTTAAGCTGCATTGTTAAGTTGTTTATTTCTGATGTTTCCATTTTTTTGATGTAGGCATTAAGAGCTATGAACTTACCTCTTAGAACAGCTTTCATTGTGTCCCAGAGATTTTGGTAAGTTGTATTTTCATTATCATTCACTTTCAGGAAATCTTGAATTTCCTTTTTAATTTCTTCCTGAATCCAGTTCTCATTCAGCATCATAGTGTTAAGTTTCCAGGAGTTAGTGTATTTTCTCTTGTTTGATGTGTTGTGGATGTCCAGCTTTAGGCCGTGGTGGTCTGATAGGGCACAGGTTAGAATTTCAACTTTCTTGTATATGTGTAGATTCATTTTGTGGCCCAATATGTGATCTATTTTGGAGAAAGTTCCGTGTGCTGCTGAAAAAAATGTGTATTCTTTGGTGCGTGGGTGAAAAGTTCGATAGAGATCTGTAAGGTCCATTTCTTTCAGGGTTTGATTAAGTTCCAAAGTGTCTCTGTTAAGCTTTTGACCTGTTGATCTATCCTATGTTGAGAGGGCGGTGTTGAAGTCCCCAAGAATTATCGTTTGGGGGTTGATTTCTTGCTTTAGACGCTGTAGGGTTTTCTTAATGAATGTGGAGGGGCCCGTATTGGGTGCATATATGTTCATTATTGTGAAGTCTTCCTGGTGAATTGTACCTGTGACTAAAATGTAGTATCCATCCGTGTCTCTTATAATTTTCTTTGGTTTGAAGTCCACTTTGTCTGATAACATAATGGCTACCCCTGCCTGTTTTCTGTTTCCATTTGCTTGTAGAATTGTTGACCAGCCTTTTATTTTTAGAGCGTGCCTATCTTTTGTGGTGAGATGGGTTTCCTGCAGGCAGCAGATTGATGGATTGTGATTTTTAATCCAAGTTTGTAATCTGTGTCTCTTGATCGGTGAATTCATTCCATTAACATTTAGTGTTATAATGGAGAAACTATTGTTAATTCCAGACATTTATTATGTTTAGTAGCTTTTATAAGTATATTGCTTCGTTTTTAATGGTGTTATATTTGCCTTCTGTTCTCCTTGATATGCCTGTTTTTTTCTTCACGCTTGAGTATCATTTCTAGCATTTTTTGAAGGCCTGGTTTGGTGGACATGTATCCCTTAAAGTTGTCTTTGTGCTGGAAAATTTTTCTTTCTCCCTCGATCATGACTGATAGTTTTGCAGGGTAAATCAGCCTGGGTTGACATTTTTGCTCATTCAGTACTTGAAGTATGTCACTCCAAGCTCTTCTTGCTTTTACTGTTTCGACTGAGAAGTCATTTGTTATTTTAATAGGTTTACCTTTAAAAGTGACTTGCTTTTTCTCCCTTGAAACTCTCAGCACCAGTTCTTTATCTTGAATGTGGAGTGTTTTAAGTATTATTTGCCGTGGCGTGCTTCTATTTTGGTCGTATCTGTTTGGGGTGCGGAATGCCTCTTGTATATGGATGGGCCTCTCTTTTTTTAGATGAGGAAAGTTTTCCTTGATGATCATTTGAAAAATTTCCTCAGGGGTGGTATTTTGAGATTCTTGCTCTGGTATTCCATGAATACGCATGTTAGGCTTTTTCAGGGTGTCCCATATCTCTTGGATATTTCTCTCAAGTATCTTTTTGGCTTTAACAACCTCTTCCATTGAGCTGGTTAGTACTCCCACTTTATCTTCAAGGTCTGAAATTCTGTTTTCTGCTTCCTTAGTTCTGTTGATAAGACTCTCTGTGGCGTTCTGGGTTGAAGATAACTTGTCTTTTAGCTCAGTTTTAAATTCTGCTTGAGTTTGTTTTAACTGCTCTATGCCACTTTTTGTTTCTTGCACTGTTTTTCTCAACTCCTCCAGATGTCTGTTGTGTTCCTCTTCAAAGCGAAATTCGATTATGTAATTCCTCCCTGATTTCCTCTTTCATAATATTGAACATGGTAATGATCATATTTTGAAAGTCTTTATCCTGGGAGAGGCTTTCTTGGCCTTTTTCCGTGGGTTCGTTCTAGTTGGAATCTAACATTTTGGGATTAATTTCTTCAGTGGGAAATTTGTTTACTTGAGTGTTGCTTCTCATGGATTTGCACTTTGACTTTGGCGTTGTCATTTTAACTCTTAAGATCTCTCAATTTCACTAAACTGAATTATTTGGCCTGGGGTCCTGGTGGGCAGGCGCGGGCGGAGACTTACCTAGGTTATGGGGTGAGGCCCGGCTGGACCGAGAGTGCGTCCCGACCGGCGGAGCGGGGCGGGGTGTAAAGGGAGGATGGGGGCGTCGGCGTGGAGCTATTTAACCCGAGGGCAGCTGGGGCGGGGCCGGGCGCAGGGGGAGGTCCTCCTCGTCCCTCGGCCCCGCGCGCGGCTCCGGCTGGATGGTGGGAGTCGGAGCCGGGTCCCTGTGGGCTGACCTGGGGTCCTGGTGGGCGGTGCGCGGAGCGGAGACTTACCACCTAGGGCGCGGGGTGAGGCCCGGCTGGACCGCGCGCGCGTCCCGACCGGCGGAGCGGGGCGGGGTGTAAAGGGAGCGCTACTCCTCTTTCTGCCTGGCATTTTTTACATGGGACCTGAGATCTGAACACTGGACCTTCTGCTTGTAAAACAGCGTCTTAACCCCTGAGCCATCTCTCAGGTCCTTCTACTGAATTCTTATTGCTTAATGTGTATGATGTTTTGACTGTTGATTTTATTTCAGTTTTTTTCCGTGTTTCTATTTGATCTCAGACCATTTTGGTCCTTTGTCAGTGCTTCTATGTTTGTCTTCAACGGTTCTTCTGATTGGGTCTAGCTGTTCATTTGTGTTTTCTTGGTTCTTAATGTGTTCTTCATATTTTCTCAAGTAGGGGCAAATGTTATCTCCCCCATGTTCCTTAGAATCAGTGACATCCTATCCACTAACTAAAGAGACTTCCTTGACTGCCCAGCTACCTGCTGTATATATTGTGCTCCCTGCTTTGTATTGGACACTGCATCCCCTGTGCACGACATCTGCACTTCCTAATAAAAGTGGCTGTTAAGACTTTCAGAAAGGTGATGTCTGAAGTTGTCTGGCTATTGTGAGTTAAAAATCACATCATCACTTCTCAGCAACGATCACTGGTACAGCAGGCAACTACAAGGGATGACTTGTAGTAGCCTGGATGGAGATATTTAAACTACTATACTAAATCCTAATTGAGTAGCATTCAATTTCACCCCTCATAAGCTATCCGAGAACGGGCTTCCTTACCCCTGATGGGACTCCATGCTCAGAGTCTGTGAGTTCTTGGTGGCTCTCTTGCCCCTTATGCATTCATGTCTGTGAGTTCTGTTCTGCCTTAATTCTCAAAAAAAAAAAAGTATAAAATCAAGGAGGCAAATGAAATAATAAAAGACTAAAAGAAAATAAAGCAGTACAAAAAAAGAGGAGAAAAAGTACATAAAAATGATAACATAAAACATAAAAAGTACATCTTGTCAACTATTGGCCCATCTGGCTTGAGTTTGAAAATGTTCCGCATGTTCTCTAGCTGTAGGAGCATGCAGGGGCTTCTCTGTGGGGGGAGGAGGAGCATTTCATATCAGCACTTCTGTCTTTCTTGGTGTTCTATGAGAGCCGAGCGTCCTTTCCTGGCTTTTTGAGTCCTTTTCTTGGTTCTCTGGACCTACCATATTCAAGGTAGGTCTAAAGTGATGGGGAAATTGTCTGTGCAGTTTCTGGTGGTGTTATTTCTCACCAGCAGCCTGCTTTTCTTCCATGGTTTGTTTATCTGGCTGTGAAAGCGGAACATCCGGGAACCAACTCTGCTCTTTTACTGACACTGTGGCGGCAATTGTCTAGTTGGGTAATTAGTGACTGATGGTGGTGCTGTGCACAGTAGGCTTTTTAGAGTACGTGCATGGTAGTCGTTGTATGTCTGGGGCGCTAAGGGAGGTTTTTTTTTTTAAAGATTTCCTACTAGTGGCACTTGTCTAGATATCCTGGAAAGTTTGGTTCGGTTTCAGTCTCAGAGTCTGAAGCTGCTGTGGCAGTCCCCATAAGTTCCCCCTGACCCCCCCCATATGCTGCAAGTCAGATTTCTTGGTTTGAAAAAAAGAAAAACTGGGATTGCTCACTGAGTAACTTTTAGTGACACTTAGGTGTCTTATTTTCCTAACTATGATCTGCTCCTAACTCTGAGGTTGCTACCATGCCACCATCTTGCCAGGAACTCTCCTCTTCTAATCTGTATTATCAACAAATGTTTTTATTGCTGTTTAGGGAAAGAATCTTGCTATGCAGTCCCAGCTGACCACCAACTCCATCTTCAGTGTCCCTGGAACTGGGATTACAGATAGTTACCACCAATTATTATTGTTATTGCTGCTGCTGTTATTAATATTGTCATTTCAAATCCTTGGAAACATTCACAGAATGCATTGTAGGTCACTTCAGGGTGATTTCTTTTAGGCAAGTTGTGGCAGTTACAGTGCTTCAGTGAACATGTCCCTGTTACTGTTTTCCTCATTTTGAAATTTGATAGACAGGCTTTGAAATGGCTGAATTAAGAAGTAGGTGGGGTAGGACGAGATGGCTCAGTGGGTAAAGATGCTTGCAGCACAAGCCTGTCATTCTGAGTTTGATTCCTGGAACTCACATAAAGGTGGAAAAAGAACCAACTGTGCAGTAGTTCACAGTGGTTGTCTTCTGACCCCCACCTACCCACAACCTCTCTCTTTCTCATACACACACACACACACACACACACACCACAAACACACACACACACACACACACTGTAACAGTTACTCTTAACTATTGCTGTGAGAGAACACTCAAAGTCAAGCAATTTAAGGGAGAAAGGAGGTTTATTCAGCTTATGGTTCCAGAGGGAAGGTACAGTCTCTCAAAGCAAAGGTGGCATGGCTGGCTGGCCAAAGCTGGAGGAGGCTAAGTCACCGCAGACATCTTGGAAGCTGAGAGCTGCAGACTGCTTGCTGCAAAGGCAGACTTCTCCTTGGAGGTAGGGTGGGAATAATCCACCTCAAGGCCCACCCCTTGTGACTGCCTTCCTCCAGCAAGGCTCCACCTCTCAGGGTGCCATGACATTGCCAAACACACGAGACTGTGGAGGACACATTTCAAACCAGGACACACACACACATACAGAGTCAAAATCTCTAATTTACTCCCCCCAACCAGGTCTGGCTTGTGCATCTCAGGACGTCCCCTCCAGGACAGGACTAGTATTTCAGGGCCCAGTCACCTGGGTGCAGGGCTCCTGTGGGGCTGTGGCTCTGTGGTGGCAATGTATTGATAGTATGAAGACAAAGTGTAACAGACACCAAACTTATGCCACACAAAACGTAAGTGAAAATATATCATCAGCCAAGATGTGAGAAATAACTCTTGGTTATAAAACTATTGATTGAAAATATGGGAATAATTCTTTATGGATGGATTATTCAATGACTTCTAAGATATGGCAAAAATACAATGTGATAAAGAAGAAAACAGGTCAATGGGACTATATCAAAATACAAACTGTTTCTCAGACACCATCAATATGTTTAAAGAAAAACATGGTATGGTAGAAATTCCAAACCCTCTTTTTGATAATGGCCTAATATTCAGAATATATAAAGAACTCTCACTAGCCAATAAGAAGACAGTGTAATTTAAAATGGCAATAAGGTCTGGTGAGATAGCTCAATTAGTAAAATGCTTGCTTGCAAACTTGGTGATCTTAGTTCAATTCCTAGGAGCCACATATTAGAAGGACTAACTTATTTCTGAAAGCTGTCCTCTGGTCCCCACATGTGTATACCTGTACACCACGACATTCTCTCTCTGTCTTCTTTACTCTTGCAAGTGAAAAAGGTGAAAAGATAATCCATTGTGGCAATTAGTTACACATGTTCATGTGACAATTGAAGGCTGTGCTTTTGGGAAGCCTATGCAGAGTTATTAGTTAAGGCAATCCTGAGCAAATAATTGACATATGAAGACCCAGCCGGTAGCGGGTGGAACTGTTCCCTGGGCAGGTGAGGAAGATGGAGAAACTGGGTCAGTATTTTGGAATACAGGCATACTGACAAGATGGGAAGCTATGTCCCTCTCTCAGCTCTTGTATGGACAGCGTGGCCAGTTCCCTCAGCTCCTGATGGTGCTGTGAACTCTCCTCCATGTTGATGAACTGTGCCTGAGAATCTTCAGCTAGAACGAACCCCTCATTCTCCTACATTGTTTGGGTCCTACATTCACTCAGTAACAGGAAGATGAAACGAACACACTTGGTACCAGGGGAGTGGGGTGCTGCTGAAAAAGTCACACATAAGTGTCTAGGGCAACGAGCTCATGAGGAGATGCTCAACCCCTTTGACCATCAAAGAGCAATGAGCTACATCTTCTGCCCTACTAGGATGGCTAAGGTAATGGAAGTAAACATCAGTGTAGCTGGGAAGACATCACAGCCCTCCTTGACACTGGCAGGAATGTCCAACGGTTTGGCGAGTTTGACAGTGTCTCAAAATGTTGCACATAGATCTGTCAAGTGACCAGTAATTCCATTCCTAGGTGTGTAACCAGGATCATTGCAAACACAGGATCACATGGAAACTCACGAATATTCTCATGTTGGGGCTGGAGAGGTGGCTCAGGGGTTAAGCCTCTGCCTTGCAGGCAGACGGTCCTGAGTTCAGATCCTAGACCAAACGGATAGACGCCTGCGGAAGCGGAGGTGGCCTGCGTTTCCGGGCCTGGTAGGGCGGAGCTGTGCATCCCGGGGCAGAGTAAACAAGAAGGAGGTTGACGCGGTCCATGGTGGTTCCCGAATTCGTCCATGGTTCTATACACACACACACACACACACACACACACACACACACACACACACACGTGCACACACGTGCACACACGTGCACACATGCATACACCCACAATTGAATAAAAAAAAAAACAAGAAACAAATATTCTCATGTAAACTCATGTAGCAAAAAAATCAAAAAAAAAAACCAATCCTACACATACAAGGATGAATGGAAGGAAAATACAGTGCTTAGTGCACAAAGAACTGTGATTCAGTAATAAATAGAAGTTAAATAATGATGCTATGGTACTGGTGAACCTTAAAGCATTCTAGAATATTTTATTTGAAAAAGAAAAAGACAAGAGAGAGAGGGAGAGAATATATATGCATGTCACTATCATTTGTGGAGGTCAGAGGGCAACTTTCCTTCTACCATATGGGCTTCCAGGAATCGGACTTAGGTCACCAGGTTTGTGAGCCTGTGCCTTTGCCCTCTGAGCTATCTTTTTGGGCCTCCTGAGAAATACTATACGGAATGAAAGAGACTGTTCAGAAAATGTCACACACTATATGGTGCTACTTATGTGAAAGTCCAGAATAAGCAAATCCATGGAGGTAGAAAGTAGATCAGTTGTTCAGTAACAGGCCAGGCAAATGAGGATGGGAAATGACCGTCTATAGCTATGAAGCTTCTCTTTGCATTGTTGATTCTTAGGCAATTTTATGACTGTGGCAAAATACGTAATCTATGAAAGAGGGAAAGGAGGTCAAAGAGGGAGAAGAGGTCAGAGGCCAAGTTTCAGGTTGTTCTCACCTTGTACCTTGTGGGTGAACACAGACATCTTTACCTGCTGAGCCAGCTCATCAGCCCTGATTTACATATTTCAAAGAAGGTGTGTGGTATAGTTTGGATGAAAATGTTCCCCCATAGGCTCATGTGTGTGAGCACTTACTTAGTCCCTAGTGGGTGGTGCTGTTTTAAGAAGTCGTGGGACCTTTGGGTGGGGCCTGAGTGGCAGAAGTGGTTTGCTAGGGGTTGACCCTTCATTCCAATCTGTAGTTTCTGCCCTGGGACATGTGAAGGATTGCCACTGCATGTCCAGCAGAGCCGGTCCTGTCACCATGCCTTCCCCACTAAGACAGACTGAACCATCTGTGACTGTGAGCCACACTCGACTTTTCTGTTGGGTAGTGTGTCATAGCATTGAGTGATGTGACTACATTTCAGGAAATCTGTTTCATTCCCTCAGGCTTATATTCAATTTCACCATTTAATTGCAGCAACATTTTAGTATTGCTCTAACTTTTCAAATGATTCTTTTAAAAATATTTTATTCATTTAAGAGAGAGAAACAGCATGAATGCATGTGTGAATGTGAGAGTGCAAAAAGAGCAAGAGCAAGGAGAGAGAGAAGAAAACAGAGAGAGAGAAAGAGAGAGAGAGTGAGGTATGCCATAGTACATAAGTGGAGGTCAGAGGCTAACTTTAGGAAGCCAGCACTCTTCTCCCACCATGTGGGCTTTTGAGGATGGAATATAAGTCACCAGGCTTGTGAGCAGGGCCCTGATCCATTGTATTATGTCTCAGCAACACCCCAACTCTTCTGCTTTTAAGTGTGTTAGTTTTACTTTCTTTTGCTGAATGAATACAGGACCCAAATGACTTAGGGAAGCAAGGGTTTCATTATTCAACCTTACGATTCCGTAGGTTACATTCATCAGCACTGCATTGTTGGTACCAAGCTCAGGAGCCAAGGGAACTGGTCACACCATATCTACAGGGAGGATGGAGAGAGTGGCACACTTCCTCGTTTGCCATTCTGCCAAAAGAGTGAACTGGCTCTGTCCAGCATCTTACTACCTACGCAGAGTTAGACCCACCATGAGAACAAAAACACCCGTATCAATGAGACCACTTCCCACAGACTTGCTATAACAGGGCTTGCCTCAAATAAACATTCATAGACATGTCTAAATGCTCAGTTCTCAGTTGTCTAGATGATCCCAGAATCTAACTGGTTCACCACTAGGTCATTTTCACACTCTGCCATGTAAATAAGAACATTCTAGATTCCTTCGGTCTTCAGAAACCCCCATGAGATGTCTGCCATGCATATTGCCAGAATAAGTAGGCAGCTTGCCAAAGTCACAGAGAAACTGAAGCACCCAGTGGAGCCTCAGCCACCTTGGGAGGATGAGGCAGTTGAATGACACTTGTGCCCTTCAGGGGAATCGCTACATGATCTACTTCACACTCTTTGAGGTCTTTCTTCATGTGCTGGGTCTGGCACGCTCAGTGCTCTTCCTGGGCATGAGACATGGCCGATTCTGTAATGTGCCACCAGAGGGCGCTGCCCATGGAGGAACAGGAGCATCCTGCTGCAGGCCTCTGGAGCAGCAAGGTGGGTCTATTCTTAGAGTCCTTGAAAGTCACAACTTTTTAAGTAAAGGCACTCATTCCGAAATGAATGGAATCATTTCACTCCTGCGAGGGGAATATTGATATTCAGGCCTTCTGGACTTGTTCACAGGGAGACAAGAAAGAACAGCAGCAACGTGGTTCTGCATGGGAACCGAGTTTGCCCTCTGGGTGTCCACAGCACCCTGAATAGTCAGGCAGATGCTGGCCACAAGCAAGAGCTTGGAGCCACATGCAGCCACGCTAGAGATGACACCGCCATTCCTCCTAACTGGACGGCCTTGTCCCAACCCCCCTCTGGGTCTATTACAGGAAAGATCACAGTGAGTTTATGATATTATCACACCTTAATTTCCAATTCCAGCCTCCTTTTTTTTTTTTTTTTCTCATGACAACCCTTCTTCTTCCCTACAAGTTTTCCTCTGGTCTTCATTTCTTTTCTCATATCTGGTCCACCAGACATGAATGGATTACCTCTGATGGCACGTGGCCAAACACTTGCTGGAGCATGACTCATATATCAATGGGTAGACGGATGAGGAAAGCATTCTGCCCATCTCATTACCCCTCATCAGGGAGGAATGGGGCATCTGGACATATCTTCCCTTCAAATTCCATGTAGATTACGGAAGTATGCACAGGTTCCGTGAATTCATGGATGGAACAGCGCGGTCATGTCCAAAACATAATGTGTGGCTGCATCTCTGCTTCAGTTCAGGCTCTTACATCTTCCCATCTCCCTCCATGTTACCTGAATTTTGGCGTGGGCGTGGGTGCGTGGGAGTGTGGTTAAATGTTTTCTTTAGGGCAGAGCAGTCTGCTGTCTCTTATTTTTTGTACTTCGACCTGTTGTGGTTTTCTCTAATAATCACCTTCCAATGCAAAAAGGAAGCTTCTAGGTCCAATGTCCAGCACTCCTCCAATCTGTGGGTTTAATGACATGTTTTTTAAAAATTTTTATTATTATTTATTCAATTGTTCGTGTGTGCATATGTATGTGTGTGTGTGTGTGTGTGTGTGTGTGTGTGTGTGTGTGTGTAGAACCACGGGCGAATTCGGGAACCACCATGGATGTCTCCACCTCCTCCTTGTTTACTCTGCCCTGGGATTCATAGGCTCTGCCCTACCAGGACCAGAAATGCAGGCCGCTCCCACTTCCGCCTGGCATCTATACGTGGGATCCAGGATCCAAACTCAGGACCTTCCACCTGCAAGGCAGAGGCTTAACCCCTGAGCCACTTCTCCAGCTCCATGAAAAATGTTTAAAAGGCAATTTTATGTAGTGTCTTTTTAATTAATCCTTAACAGTTTGCATTAAACTTAGAGCTCATATCATCCCCTTTCATAAGCTCTTGTCCTGGTTTATAGTACCAGGAATTTGATACCTGCTGAAAAGTGGGCCTTGAATCCATTCAGAAAGCTCTTGGTTGCCACATTGATTATGCGGTGGGGGAGCTTGCAGGTGATGTAGCTGCCTTTCAGTCATCCCTACTCCTATCACTCATTCTGTCAATCACCTCACCCCTACTTCTGTAAGTAACCCCTATAAACTCATTGGCTTGCCAAGGTGGCACTAGTCATAATCACTACTTTGATTTACAGTAAAACTTCTTTCTGAGGTGGACAGGAGTTCATAGGTGTTGTCCCAGGAAACACATTCATACAACAGGGCCCAGAAATCTCTCTCCGATTTGGGGTGGTTCAAAGCGAGTCCTGGAATCCCTGGGATCAGAGTTCTCCACACCCCTCCTGGTGATTTTACTATCCCCCCCCCTCCTGCCACATACACACCAGGCACTTGTTCCTTTCCCAGACATTCCTCATTCAGATTTGCCCTGCGAGTGGGGCCACCCCTTCCTGGCCATGGCTCTTCTTTTCCAGAGTGCCAGGATCAGAGGTCCTGTGCATGCCCAATTTGGGTCTACTGTGGACTTCCTCGTGCCCAACCACTGATGTGGTGGCCCTTCTGACTTTCTAGAACTCTCTTCCCTCTCCCATGCCCAGGTTTCAGGGAAAGGGAACTGTGGGTGGAAACCTAGACTTGAAATAAGGCAAAGGGAGGGGTGGCCAGGAGGTGCACAGCTTTGGGGAATGGAATCACTTTCACGCGCCCCCGTCCTGGCTGGGTCACTGCTGGCGTTAGCCACAATTAAAGAGTGAATCATGAAGTTCTCTGGGATAAGGAGGAAGAAGAGGCATCTCTGTGCTTATCAGAGCTCTTCCCCTGGCCAGGCCCTCCAGCAGGCTGTGGAGCTAGAAGGCCAGAGGGCAGGGCCAGCCTGCCCATAGCTAGCTTGTAGAAGAGCTGGCTTTGGTGTCCTCTGTGTTTCTCCCTCTGTCCAGTAGCAGTGCTGAGAGACACCCAGCAGGTCTGCAGAGTCCAGTGCACACTTTGACCTGCTCAGCGTGACCACAAAGGGTCTGGGCACAGGGCTGGAGCTCTAGAACTAAGGCATGAAGACTCCAAAGTCGCCCACATTAAGCACAGGTCCTGGGCTAGCTAAGGGGCAGCAGGAGGCCAGGTTAGCTGTGGTGGGGACAGTGAGCTACGCTAGCCTTTAGGCAAAGAAGCAGGTGCTTGAGGGGTGCACAGCATTGTGCTCCTGGCCAAGTAAGAAGAGAAAAGAGGATGCGTGCTGGGGAGAGGACTCGGGGTTAAATGCTTTGCCTTGCAAGCAAGAGGATCACATGTGAAAACTCAGTTGGGAAATGGTGGCTAGCACGCCCAGCCCTGGAAAGCAGAGCCTGGGAAAACCCACAGCACAGCAATAAGGAGGTAGAGCGATCCAGGATGATGAATAATGTCACTCTTGGGTCCCCACAGGAACACACACTCAAGTACCCTCTGGATACATGCACACACACACACACACACACACACACACACACACACACACACACTTGAAAAGTGGATCATTGGGGCATTGGGACAGCTGAACCCAGGATTGTGTGCTGATGCCTAGGTGGGCAGTGGGGGTGGCAGTCTTTGATCAGCCCTGGCTACAAGTGATATGTACGTGAAATCTTATAGTTCGCAGTGACTGTTCTTCAACTCCCAGCAATTCTGTCACAGCTGAGATCACAGGGTGGATCACCACACTCTTGATATCTTCTTTCTAAATATTGTCAATGAAATAACCAAAAAACAACTTTGTGGGGGTGGAGTTTGCAGGGCCAGGACTAGGCTAGTGCTCTGCAAATTCCCAAGAGAAGTGGAAGGCGCTGGGGACTGCGAGGGAGGGAACACACCGAGGGTCTACTCATTTTCTTTCGGTTTCATTTCTTGATTCTCTTCCCTGGGGGAAGGAAGAGACTTGTCTGGGTCTCCAAAGTGTCGCCAGAGGGCGCTGCTCGCAGGGGAAACAGGAGCGCCCTGGTGGTGTAAGGCTGGGGACCAGAGCTAGGCTGGGTCTATTTTGAGTATCCCTTACTTGGCTCTTAAAAATCACAAGAGCTCATCTGACTTCTATCCCCGGCAGCCCACACGGTAGAGAGAACTGACTCCTGAAAATAGTTCTCTGACCTCCACCCTATGTGCCTTGGTATGCATGTGTGCATATGTGTTCTTTCTCTTTTTGAAATAAACTAATAGCAAAATAAATAAAAAAGAATTTTTAAAAAGGAAATCACAACTTAAGCAAAAAAAAAAAGCATCTATTGGGAACCGAATGAGATTATTTTGCTTCAGATTCACAGGAAGACAGAAAAGAACAGCAGTAACATGACTCTGGTGTGGAAACCTGGTTTGGACACTGCTACACTTCCTAACTAGGTGGCCTTGGGCGACCCATTCCTTCCCCTCCCCATTCCCTCCCCTTTCTTACTCCTCCTCCCCCATTCGCAGGTTCTATTACAGGAAAGACCTGTACTTATGGGAAATGCCTGCTACACTGTTCTGAGGGTTAAAGGCCATGGTAATTAGACACTTTGCAGAAAGGTTTTTTCTTACTTGTGGTTAGGGAACAGAATACTCCCTTAGGACGCTTTCGACCCGCCCCCACTTCATGCCATTGGCTCCTTTCCCAAGGGTTTCCCACTCAGCTTTGTGGTACAAATAGGGCCATCTTTTTTCTGCCCTGAAAGTCAGATCTCTTCCTTTCTAAGCTCTAGTCCTGAGCGGCTAGTGCACGCCTCCAAGAGGGTTGCCTCTAGCCCTAGCTTTGGCCAAGCATTCACCTGGGTTCTTGTCACTGCCTGGAACCCTGCTCTCTCTCATCCAAGTCACCAGAAAAGGTACTGCAGGTCGCAGCCCCTGAGCATCAGTCTGTGTGGAACCCGGATCCTAGAAGTGAGTAAGGCACAGGAAGGGGTGGCCAGGAGGTGGCTACTTTAGAGCCTAGGGACTCACCTCCAGGGGCTTCGGCTGGACCACCACTGGTTTGGCGTTGGTCGAAGAGTCAATCATGGGGTGGCCTGGGCGAGGGAGGAAGGAGAGACCATCCTGCTGGGAGCTCAGAGCTCTTCCGCAGGCTTTGGAGTTGAATAGCTGAAGAGAGGGGTCTGCTCGCACTAGCAAACTTGCAGAGCACTCGGTCTTGGTGCCCCAGTGGAGTCACTGCCAAGTACTGGCACTCAGAGATCCCCAGTCGGGATCTGCAGAGCCCAGCGGGAACTCTGGCCTGCTCAGTGTGACCTCACCGGGTCAGGATACACTGCCTAGGGTTCCTTTGCATGGGAAGGAACTGAGGCACCAAGAGCCCGAAGTCACCCAAGTAACCAGCAGGTCGGCAGCTGAAATTCTAGCACTGGATTCTCAACCCAGGAGTGGGCAGTGTGCTCATGCTTCCAATGGGTGGGTCACACGGCCGGCGCCGGCCTGTTGGAACAGAGACCCTGGCCCAGGGGAGTGTGAGTGGGGTGAGGGCTCCTGGACTCCCCTGAGGGCAAGCTAGATGTATGTGATGTTCATTGCTATCATCTGTCCATACTGTTCTTCAGTTCCCAGTAACCGCGCTGCAGTATCTCCAGTGCTGAGTTCACAAGGGTGTGCACCATGCCTTGATTCCTTCCTATTTCTAAGCATAGTCGATGAGGGAATTAAGAAAGAAAGAAGGAAGGAAGGATGGGAAAGAGAGAGAGAGAGAGAGAGAGAGAGAGAGAGAGAGAGAGAGCGCTTCCTGGCAGCGGTGGTGGCGGGCAGGAGTGGTGGAGAGTTTACAGTCAGGAGTGTAGGCTGGAGCTCTGCAAATTCCTGGGAAGTGGACGGTGCTGGCGACTGTGGGCTGCGGAACTCACCAGCGCCGCCCTCACTCATTTTCTTTTGGTTTCTCTTCTTTTGTCTCAATTTTCTGTTCCTTTACTTTACTTTTTTCTTTCTCTTTCTTTTTCCTTTTCTCACCCCTTCCTTTCCCTCCTCTCTTCAGAGTGGAAATTGGAGTTGAGGGCCTGTTTTAAAGAACAGAATGAGTGAAAGTCTGTGTGGGCTCAGAAGCTTTGCCCTTCCTTTTCCCTCACTGCCTGATTGAGCTGAGACTCGCCTGTCTCCTGTGTCCTCTTTTCCCATCCCTGGAAGCTCCTTCTCCATGGCTAGAGCCTGAAGAATTCAGGAAACGAAGTCACAGACCTTCCTTTTACAACAAGGGTTTAGTGATGCTCTAATTTATGAAAGGACTCTTTAAAATATTCAATTATGAAGAGAGAGAGAGAGTCAGAGGGGAGACACATGCATGTCACGATACGCAAGGGGAGGTCAGAGGCCAATTTGTGGCAATCGGTTCTGTCCTTCTGCCATGTGAGCTTTTGGGAATCTAACTTCTGGTCTTCTGGTCTGTGAACAGGGGACTTACCAGTGTGTGACTTCAGGAAGCCAGAGGGTATGTAGGTAACAGAGCATTCATTCCACACCAACAGCAGTGATTGTGGACGGCACTGCAGACCCAGCCCAGTGGGTCAATCTGCATCCCTCCAAGGCCCCTTACAAGAACTCATCCTGTGGACAGTTTTACCTCCTCTTCACACACAGTGCTGAGGTTAAACCCAGAACCTTGCTCATGTCAAACATCTGCTCCACCAGGCAGCCACATCTCTAACCCTATTTGTCCTCTGTCTTTTGTGTCTGATACTCTGCACAGAATAACCTAGATGTCAGTGTTATCCCTAAGGTCTGACCTTTCCCTTTCTCTGGCTGCCATTAGCTCAGATTCCCTGTCACACACAGGAGGCTACATGGCTGGCACTTTGCAGGCCCTGCCAGACTTCGTGTGCTGAGGATTGTGGGAGATAGTTGAACGTCTGCTGGTGCTAACAAGTAGAGCCTGTAGCTGGGCCTGCTCATGATCTGGGGAAGTCAGAAGTCAATAGGAAGGTAGAGGAGGCCTTTCATCTACTCCGCTGCTTCCATTGCTCATTTACTAGGTGTTGCCTGGTGTCTTGCTGACAGAGGCTTGCATGTGACTCTATACATGCCCAAGCTACTGTTTTCTCCCAAAAGCGGGTCCCTTCCTCTAATGCCAGAAAGATTTACATTTGGTAGAAATACTCTTAAGCTCATTGAAACTTTCCTTCTCAACTGAACATGTGGTGCCTGTCTGTCATCCCAGCACTAAGGAGGTTGAGTCAGGAGGATCACAAGACTAGAGTGTAAATGCTACCTCTCAAAAAAGAAAAACTATAA
Source organism: Typhlomys cinereus (assembly GCA_023101885.1). NCBI lineage: Eukaryota > Metazoa > Chordata > Mammalia > Rodentia > Platacanthomyidae > Typhlomys > Typhlomys cinereus. The sequence goes on along the minus strand of JALPQD010000569.1, from coordinate 150,448 downwards.
AAATCACATGTTCCTTTGAATCTTTTAAGGTCTGCCAGGATGTCTTACAGTGTGAATGACATTGTGAGCCTGCTGTGTACCATATCCAAGGACAGGAAAATGAAGGCAGCCATCAAAAAGAAGTTTAGTAAAACTTCCCTGTTGGCAGGAACTGGGATTGGTGTTATCGCTGTTATCACTGGTGGCCTAGTAGGAGCAGCAGTATTCATTGGTGAGTATGGGTGTCTCATAGACACATCCAACTTTGCAGCATAAATAAAGAGGTCTATGTAGTCAGGTGCTGCAGGCCTTAGTCTCAGCACTTGGGACGCAGACAGATGTTTGAAGACAGCCTGCATTACAGAGTGACTTATGGGGCGCCATCTCAAAATCCAAAGTCTAGGAAGAAAGGTTTTGAAATCACAGGAAGGAGAATGGCCTGGGGAGGATGATGCTCTATGCCCATGAGGGGACTGTTGTGGTCCCGTTACTTCTGTGTGTGGTCTGTCCTCCAGGACCCATGGGTCTTTGGGTGTGTGGGTGTGGGGGGGGTCTCAAAATACAGGGCGCTCTTAGTCTCCATGTTTCTCAGATCTAGGAGACACATTTTGCCTGTGCCAGGATCCCAGTGGCTGGAGATGTGTCCTCCAGTGTAAAGACACGAGGGCGTATGGGGTCCTCGGCTGACGTCCTCATCATCATGCCACTGAGAAGGGCGCCAGGCAGGAAGTTGTTTGCTCAGCTCCAACCGATGGCACATGCTCAGAGTGTGGCCAGTTCACATAATGTCTTCTCTGAAAGCAAAAAGCCCCAAAGTAATGAAACAGAAGCAATGGTCCAATGCAGGAAAAGCAGCCAAGCGGCAGGAGTTGTGTTATTCCTAGAGTGGCCGTCCTCGTGCCGTTTTCCCACTTGCTTCCACTTCCCGTTTTTGGCAAGGGATGTAAAAGAGATGGCTTTTCCTTCCACTTTTCTCGGAGCCAACAGGAAGCTGTTTCCTTTGTACTTGTGCACTGGGCACTTGTGTTCCAGGCCTCAGGAGACCTGCCTGGCTCAGGCAATGGCGTAAACCATAGGCTGGGGTAGAGTCAGAGCTGGCCGCCCTCCAGAGGAGTTGAGAAGAGGCCAGGGAATGCTTCCCCACGATGGTCACCCATGCACCCTGCAGCACAGATCCTCTGGCATCTGGCCTGCCATGTTGGTCAGGGTAGCTATTTACTAAATGCTGTTGTATGCCAGGCATCTGGGCTGTGATTCAGGACCTCAGAGAACCCAGTGCGTTGCAGATCCTTTCTGGGTAGCTTGCAATCCCCACATGTTTGAGGATGGACAAAGAGACTCTTTCTCTCTCCTGAGGGTGGGTGTTGTCTTCCAGCTTCCTGATAAGTCTCCTGTTCTTTGGTGGTAGGATGACAATCAAGGACAGTTCCTCAAGCTAAAGCCTCAGTTTAGAAAAATGTAAATCTTCTTAACAGGGTTTGTGAACTCAGGAGTCTTGACCTCAGCTCTCCAGAAAGGGATGAGTGAGAGAGGAGAAAAACCATTTCCTGTGCCCTCAGTGACATTCTGGCTTCATGCCCACCTCTGTCCAGATGCCTCAGGAGGCCTGGCTAAGATAACTTTATCAGAGACGCTGCCCCTTGCCATCCTAGGAGCTCGTATTTTGTTCAGACTGACTAAGGTGGCAGAGAACAGATGTCTGCAGGGAGAGCCAGGGGGAGTCACTGCTTCTGGCCCTGGTCATGAGTGGGAGCTCCATTTTACCCAGAAAACACAGGAATTCTCTCTTGTGTACAGATCTAGTAATCTGCAGGTTGATATTTCTTTCAACTTTACGCTTTAAGTGTTGTCGTAACTCAAATACTGACGTTCTCACAAAAGGTTAATGCAGATGAGTGCAATTCTGTTGCCCCACGCAGTTCGTGGGCACCATGGGGAAAGTTCAGGAAAACTTATAAATTAGCCAGTTTTCCCTCCCCAGAATGTTCCTTTTCTTTGGAGAAAAGAATGTGGGTGGTCCTGGCTTAGGAACCAGAGAAGATGTAGATCCCACTTTCTGCCCTGTTTGGCTTCCAGGAGTGTGAGCTTTGCTATCTCCTGCTCCAAGTGTGTGCTCTGTAATTAGGCTGCATTATTTATTTACTTTTGAGGAAAATTCTTGCTATGTAGTCAAGCTGGCCTAGAATTTGTGGTTCTCCTCTGATGTGGAACTACAGGTGTGAATCACCATGCCTGCCTGGACTGCATTTTCTTTTTTTTTTTCTCCCACATTTTATTTTTTTCCTAATCATACAAGGTATGATAGGTACTCCTGTCCTTTCCCTCCCCCTCCTTCCCGCCAACATCTATTCTACTCTCTCCCCTTCTACCCTTCCTTTCACCCTCCTTCCTTCCTCCTCTCTTGTGCTTCCCCCTTCCTCTCTCCCATGCCCTGGAATATCAGTTTATGAGATTACCGATCCTCCCTCTGAGTCCTCCACACTAATGAGGGTTCAGGATTCAGTGGGATAGCCCATGGCCCCTTCTTGGGCTTCCTGTTAGCATGGGAACTCTATTATGACTGTTTAAATCCCTTGCTTCTAAGGATCCTACTGCCTGAAGCCTTCTCCCCTACAATCCATGCTAGACTTTGGGGCGTGTTGACATGTTAGCCATTGGGCAGGTCAGGCAAAGCTGGACTGCATTTTTGACAGCAATATTTATGTGTATCTGTGTGCATATGTGTGAGTGTGTGAACGCACACTTGAGCATGTTTGTACATATGTGTGCCTGTGCATATGCATATATGTACATGCCTGTATCTCTTTATCTTTCTCTGTGGGTGTGTATGTATGTGTGCATGTATGTGTGTGCACATGTATTTGACTGAGTACATGTCTGTGTGTGTTTATTTGCTTCTCTCTCTCTGTGTGTGTGTGTGTGTGTGTGTGTGTGTGTGTGTGTGTGTGTGTGTTACAAGGCCTCTCTATGTAGCTTAGCTATATGGTAATTTACTGTGTATCCCAGATTGCATCTCAGACTCAAGATCTTCATGCTTCATCTTCTAGAATGCTGGGTTTACAAATACTGTTCCCAGTGTTGAAACACCATTCATATTGGAATAATACTACATTTAAAAATTTTTATTTTTCTAGTTTTACAAGCATAGTAAGTACTTATCCCTGCTTCTATCTCTTCTATCCCCCTCCTTTTCTTCATCAATCTATCCCACTCCCTCAAACCCTCCTGCCTGTCTGCTTCTATGGACCCCACGGTTATCTCGGGCTTGTCTACTCTTGTGGGGATTCAGGTCTCTTGTGGCATACGAAGTGCATTTTCCTGCACTCACCCAGTTTTAGTCTCCAAGGTTCCCACTGTATGCGTTTTATCTCTCTTGAGTTTCTTGCTAGTCTATGGGGGCATGTTGGTAAGTCAGTCATTACACAGGTCTGATAAGGACAAGGCTCACTACAGTGAGTTCCTAGATGCAGAAGTTCTTCCTTGAATGGAATGTCTTGCCAATGGTGAACCTTCCCAACTTTAGGTTCTTGCAATCTCACCGCCCCCTCTTCTGAGAGGTTCCCAAAGCCTTAGGATGGGGAGAAATTAGGCTGGCCTGATTCTGGGTGAGTCTTGTTGGGTCACTGGAACTCTGCTTTACATCTGGCTATTGTTGTCCACTTCACTGATTTATGTACTGGCCTAGGCTGCATCCTGTCAGATTGTTTCAGTCCTCTACCTCTGTTGTTGAAGAATACTTCTAGGCTGAATGTTAGGTGTTCTTCCAATCTGTGGGTATAATTACAGCTATTTACAGGTCAGTTTGATGTACTGTCTTCCTACCTATAGATTCATTGGCTGTTTTTAACCTGTTGATCTATTTCCTTCCCTTTTTTAGGTTCTTGTTCTAGTTAATGATAGCAGGAATGTGTTCCATCCTGACAAGCAGGTCTTGAGTTTAATCAGAAAGCTGTTGGTTGTCTCCTTGATACTCATGCCACCATTACACTGGTGGCCACCTGTTGTCATAGTGATTTTTATTGCAGCTTGCAGATCTCCTGAGTTGTTTCTTTCCCCCAGTAGCTTCTGCAGTATTCCTTGGTACTGTGTAAGCTCTCCAGCAACGAGAAAGTTCTCAGACCAGTTCTAGTTGATGTATTTTGCCCATGGTCTGTGATCCATATGTGTTGCGTCTTCAATAATAGTGTCTGTTGCAGTATGCCTGCATGGTTGCTGATAAACCACCATCAAAATGGCTTAAGGGAACAAGAGTTTTATTCTCTCTTATGATTACTGGGTTACAGTTCATAGTCCAGCTTGATGGGAGAGCACACAGCAACACCAGGGCCAAGGGAACTGGTCACACCACCACCACATAACAGCTGAGAGACAGACAATCCTTACTTGCCAGACCAGCATGTCTGGCCAAGTGTACAGAAGGATGACAACTTTCTCAACCAGCTCTCAGTATCTTAGTCACCTGTTTAGGACCTAGTCCCACACCACCATGTGCTGGGCCTTCCCCATCAGCTACACAATCTTTTGCAGGTTTGCTCTGGGCTTAACTCAACCATTAATTCTCTACAAATGTGCCCAGAGCTCAAACCCTCAATAGTCAAGTTGATATCTGTGCCTAACTATGACAGGGTCTTACTGACAGTTTTTTGGAGAGCAACCAAGAGCAATGGCAAAAGCCCATAATGTTTGGGGTTCTTTGAAACTTCTCTGACCAACATTTTATCAGGAAGTGTCATATTCCTGTTACTTCTAGTGTAATTTTGTCACTAGGTTCTAAGTGGATCAGCTCAGAGCTTCCCCCACCTCTGTTTCCCTCACTCTATGCTTCTCTGCATAGGGACTGCCCATTTTTTGTTCCTTTCTTTAAGAAGACACTTTTCCCCCTATTACTAGCATAGGAGGTTCCTTTAGGGGAATAATACTACATTTATGCAAAAGTTATAAAAGTCGTATAGGAAAGTCTCATATAGCCTCACATTTTTCTCTTCCCTGTATGAGTACGTCCCGGCACTTGGGAAGCTGAGGCAGAAGAGTTGCAGGACAGCTTGGGCTACACAGTGAAACCTTGTCTCCAAAAAGGAAATAAGAAAAAGGTTGTGCCCTTGTTAGGTCACATAAAGAAAAATAGAAAATTTTGTTAAATATGTTATTTATCACCACATGACTTGGAAGAGTGGAACGAAGCATTCTTCAAGAGAAAAAAACTTTATCTGTCCCCAGGATCCTTTGCACATGTATGTTCTTGCAAAATATTTATAAGCTCAGGGATTGGTTTTTCAACACCCAGCCAATGGAAACAACGCAGCCCCCCAGCTTCTCTATGGAGGTGGTTTTCCTGGAGCACACATTTGCACCCCAGCCATTCCTTCATGAGGAGAGATTTTTCTGGAAAGCTTGGAGTAGGAGGAGGGGGAGGGTGTTCTTCAGCTCTGAATGGAACTTGGTTGGCTCAGGTCTGAGGTGGGGATGATGCAGGTTGCACTGCGCATGTGTACGTGTGGAGTGTTGGGAGGAGCATGCTTGGGCGTCAGTTATCCAGGTCAGATGGACTAGAGGCCAAGTGAACCCTTGTCCTGTAATGGGCTGGAGTCCAGCTGGCACTTGCTGTGACCAGGTCATGAATGTTCTCACTTGTCATGACAGCAGCCACATTCTCCGCAGGAACCCAAGGCCATCATTTGAGAATGGGGCTGATTAATGAAGCTCTACCTTGTCTTCCAGGTGGGGCTGTTGGGAGCCTGTTACATCGATGGATGACTAGTGGAAAGTTTAAATCAGTTTCTGAGATCTTAAAGATGCTGTCCCCTGCCCAGAAGGAGAAGCTTACTGAAAAAGCCAATGATATCATCAGGAAATACAACTTGGTTAAGGATGCCAAGCAATTGAACATGCTGGTCTCGAGAAATAAGGCCCTGAAGGAGGAGCTCTTGGACATGCTGGGGAAGTACCTCAAGAAGGAACTCCATGCTAAGATTCGCTTTGACTAACTGAACATTGCCTCTGGGGTTTTTGTCCCTGGGTTTTCATTTATACTCTCAGAAGGTGACTGGGGAATGGGGGGAAGCCCAGTGGGTCCACCTGGGAAACTGAGCATCACCAGTCCCACTACAGCATCCTGCTGCAGAGACCCGGCCATGCTGCGTGCTTGTGTGGCCCAGTGCTCACCTATGCGGCTGAGCACTACAGAAGGTGCAGCATGCCTTCCAGCAGCTTGGTGAATTTCCTCCACCCGCTGCCATTGTAGAGGTCTGGAAAAGTTCCTCTGTTCACTAGCAGACTGCACTGGATGCTCTTCATGGCAAGAAGGTGGCTCCCCAAAGGTTCCTGTCGCATGCTCCAGGACCTTGGGTTCAGAGCCAGCTCTTGCCAGATTGTGGTAACCTTCTGAGTGTGTCCCTTCTCTGCCCAGGGATTTCTTAGCGTTCCCATGAGGACAACCAGTCCTTCTAGTGAAGCCACAAATGCCAAGCAGGCTCCACACTGGGCCACTGGCTGCACCCCCAGACTCTCATAACCAACCTCCCTGTCTCTTCCTTCCCAAAATGAAAAATCATAGCCATTCTTTACCGTTGATTTTTGTTTTCAGTTCTTTAGCCTTAATGTCACTCACCTCAAGTTCTTCCATTATTCCCTTGCCCACCTGTTTCCTTGGCATGTTGCCTGTAACCTGTGCTATTCACCTGTGTGTAAAGACAAATTAAACTTAAAGATTTTTTTATGTGTTAAGCTTCATTGTTTTATTCTTTCAGTATTTTATATATGAATATAGATAATTTGTGATATTTTCACACATGAATCATCAATCCTATCTTCCCACCTCTTCCCATTACAGTCCTTCTCTTTTCTTTCTGGTCTTTGTCCTTTTTTTCTTTTCTTTTTGCATGAATGGTCAGGTGTTTCATCTAGGTTGCTTTTGATGGTACTGCCTGAATGTTTGCTGGAGCATGAATCATAGAGCAGTGGGTGTAGCACCAAGGATAGCATTTTCCTTAGCCCCATGATCATTAACTCTCATCAGTCTCTCAGGGGGTATAGAGTCTCTTGAGAGCTTTCATCTTCCATGGTGAAATGTTATAGGAAAAATCCATGCAGGTCTTGTGGAAATATAGCAGCTCTGTCATGTCAAGAAGATAATGTCTGACTGCAGTCCTGCACTTCTTCAGGCTCTTCTAAGATGTTCCCTAACTGTTGGACTACATGAGGGGTGGGGTTGGGGGGTGGGGTTGGGGGGTGGGGGGCATCCTAGATGTCCTGTTTAAAGTCGAACAGTCTGCTATCACTTATTTTCTGCACTTTGGCCAGTTGCAATTTTAGTTTAAGGATCTGAGCTGAGCCAGGTGTAGCAAGGTGTTCCTGTTGGTCCAGCTAATTGGAAGGCTGAGGCTACAACAATAGTGAGTTTAGGTCAGTCAGAGCAGCACAGCAACGTTAGTGAATAGTAAAGTGGGGGCGAGCCATCTGAGTTGACTTATTTGCAATCACAGTAGAGAAAAGATGAGTGTTCTGGTGAGCCAGGTGGAAGTAGACAGGAGGCCAAGGAAAGGCAGAAGTAGAAAAAAAAGCACATTTTAAACTTCAAGTTACTACCTAGTCACTGGAAGTGGTTTGGGGACTTTGGTGGGTGTCTTTGAAGCTCCAGTAAGAACAGATCCGGCTTAATGTCTAATACGCTCCAAGGCAGCACTGTCTCCCCCTTAGTCACACCTGCATGTCCTGAGAGTCTTGGGCTAGGTGACCAATCATCTATCTTTTTATAGAAGAAAAATGTACACAGTTTACCCTGGGGGGATTATTCCTGACCCATGGGAAATACTGAGACCTTTTCATCTGCATTGTTTTACTATTCATGTCTTGAGTGAACTGCTCTTCAGGCTTCGAACTTTTCTAGAAATCCACTGGCACATCATTTGGCTTTTTATCAGCCTTTTCCTTGGGAAATCCAGCTTTTAGACAAATCTTGCTAATCTGCATTCTAGAGATGCAACCTAATCTTGTCGTCTGTTGTGTCATTTTTCTATCTTCTCTAGCATTCTTTTCTACTTTACAGACATGATTTGCATGTTGGATCTGATCTATATGCTAGTATAAATCACACCCCAACAAAGGGCTCAGCAAAGCTACTAAAGCACCATGCCTTCCCAGGTCTCAGCTGAACTGACTTCTTGCTTAACTCTAAAGAACACAATTTTATCAGGCCCAACAACTGGACATCAAATATCACTTCTCTTATTTCCAGTTCCCTCATCAATGCCTATCTTTCTTCTATTGTCTTTCATCCCCCTGACATTCATAGGGACTTCAGTTGGTGATAACCATGCATTCCTAATGGCTCCTATAAGTCAGTCAATAAGAGACCCATAAGGGTCCCCATAAGGGACCGATTCCCTTTATGTTGCCTCAAGTTACACAGTCTCTGTATCTAGAAGGGCTGAGTGGTTATGGTCTCTTCCTCTTCTCTGACTCTTTCCATGTTTCCAAGCTTTTGGATTTCAGGCAGGGCTCTTTAGTATGGGTCTAACTTGTACTTTTTTTTCCTTTTAGCCACCCAGTCCTAAGAAACAACAGGCCATTTGCGTGTCAAATCAGAACCTAGCAGCAGAGTCTAGCTGCATCTTCCTTTCCCATTATAATTCCTCCTTCATACAAATAAGTTCTCTGTGGACAGCTGCCTCAGCCTCAGACTCCATACAACATAAAGCAGTGGCCACACAATCTCTGCATCGCTTGCTGATATTCTTGTCTCTAGAGTGCTATTTTCAGGGGCCACAGTGTTTGCTCTAAACCATTAAACATTCTTAAAGCATCTCTATACTCTTACAGTGTATCCCACTCATCCAGCAGACATACCACTATAACACATAGAAGATGATTGCCACCTGCAAAAAAGGATCCCCCCTGCAGACATCTCACCTTTATTGACTCAACTTAGTTACATGGCTCATTACTCATGGATCACCCATACACACACCACCATAGCAAGAAGGCACACTGCCAACACCTCATGGGGAACGATGACCATGGTGAGATTCCCTTTGCAGATGCTCCACCCTCACAAAGTTCAACCCCAGTTGCAGGTGTGATTACTTATGGAAGGAGCTGTTGCAGTTGCATTGTTATTGATAAAATCATGACAAAACAGCTTAAGGGAACAAGGAGTCTAATTTTCTCTTACAATTCCTGGTTACAGGTGCTTGTCCAGCTTGGCAGGAGAGTATATACCAACATCAAGGACCAAAGGAACTGGTGACACCATATCAATGTAACGGTTGAGAGAGGGACGGTCCTTATTTGTCAGACTAGCATGTCTGGCCCACCATGGGCTGGGCCTTCCCCATCAACTAGGCAATCTCCTTCAGGTTTGCTCTGGGCTTAACTACTAATTCTCTACAAATGTGCCCAGAGCTCAAACCCTCAACAATCAAGTTTACATCTGTATCTAACTATGACACTTCACTCCTGGTCAACTTGACACAAAAACATATTACTTTTAATCTGTAACCTTCATTTTTCTTCCACAGGTGGAATTTATAATATAAAGACACTTATATTTTATAATTTATCTTACAATATAAAGACATTTAAACCTATTAATTCTAAAAGTATGAAACTCTTAGGAGATTTAAGATCTTGTCAAATCAAATCAAGTTAAATACTTCAACACAAATAAAATATTAAAATGGAATTATTATGACACAAGAAGAAAATATCAAGTTAAGACTAAAGTCCAGCCAGTCAAATACTGCATCCTATAGTTCAATGTCCCTCTTCTGTTGCTCATCACATAGTCATGGTGGCTCAAACATTCTAGGCAATCCCAGTCCCTCTCCACAGCTCAAAGCTGTACAGCGTTTCTCTGGACCAGATTGAATCTCCACTTGCAGCCATCCTCAGCACACATCCACCAGGTGAGCATGCTGCCTGCCCCTCCACCTCCCAGGTCCCGGGAGACAATCAAGCATGGCAGGGAGTTAAGTCGAAGCATGAACTCACTTTATTGTACACAGTGCAGCAGTTTATAAAGGGAAAAACCACAAGGCATGAAACAGACAGCCAATCATATAAAGGTCAGTGCAGCACTCAGGCCTCACGGGCTAGGGTCAGCATTATGGAACACTTACAAACCAATCAGGGTTCCCTGTGATACAAACAGAGTTACACTACACACACTAGCTCCCAGCGCCATCTTAGGCCCCATGTGCTCGGCTATACCTTGTTCACTTCCTCCCAGCGCCATCTTGCCTGGGCCGGCCCAACATCTCCCCTTTTTATTTTTTATGAGCCAATGTGTTCACCTAGATTGACTCCACCTTAGATTAGGTAAGGTGTCAATCAGGCCACCTTGGGTTAGGTCAGGCCTTTGGCCCTGTCCACCTTGGTGTAGGTAGGACTGTTGGGGGTGAGTAGTCAGCCTGTCATAATGGCACCTTGATGGGGCTGCAATGCCAAGATGTGCATCTATCATATAGAGGGTTTGTTGCCAGACGGCTTTGATGCACTCAGTTCAACATGATCAGCCTTTGGTGGTGAACCCAGTGCCCTGTCCCTGTCTTTTCGCATCTCCAATTTTTTACAATAAAAGTCCAGGGCAGACATTTAACACGTGCGAGCATCTTGGATCATTAGGTGACCCGGTGAGGGGCAGGGTACAGCCCTTCTTCCCTTACATTCAGGCCAGCAGGCATGTCCTTCAGTCCAGTCTGGTACATCCCATGAGCCCCTGGCCAAATTGCCTAAGTCAAAAAGAAGGTCAGGGAACCAAGCAGTTGGTGGTTGGGTACTAGTAGTCTGGTTGACGATGTTGCCAGTCTAAGAATTGATAATCATCCACGTGACCTGCTGAGGCTGATGGGCACTGTGTGGTGTTGCTTTCATTGAGTCTATGAGGATCAGCAGGAAGAGTAGTGCTAGTAACCCTTTGGCCATTGTAGGTACTGAGATCCTTGATGGGTTCTGAAACAGAAAGCGTAGAAAAGACTTTCTCAAGGGCAGTCTGCCCTTGTTTTTTTTTTTATGGCATAATCTTTATTCTTACGCTTGCTTTTTTGTCATTTATTGTGATGTTGTCTTTTTATTTTTGATCGGTTAACTACATGGTCGATCCATTCCTTTTTTTTTTTTTTTTTAATATGGAATGCTTCACGAATTTGCGTGTCATCCTTGCTGCACAGGGGCCATGCTAATCTTCTCTGTATCATTCCAATTTTAGTATATGTGCTGCTGAAGTGAGCACGATCCACCATTCCTTTTAGGAAGGCCCTTCTTGGTCACATCATGAAGGTTCTTCTGGGGGCAAATTTTAAGGTACCTAGCTGGTACCAAAATTGGAGAGGACTCCCCAATGGGGAAAATACATCCAAATCCCCGTCCTGTAGTGATTAAGGGTCTGGTCCCCTCCAATGACCAGTGAGGGGGTCCTTCCAGCGCACTCTGATAGAAGGTTTGGTGGATAGCTGACCCCAATGCCTTTGAAATCTTGACTCTGGTTGTTCCTTTGAAAATTTAAAATATTAATTGTAAATAATGCTAGCCCTAACTGCTGATGTGGGCTTATTCCCCCTTTTTGTTTTTGTAATTGGGCCTTTAAGTACTGGTGGTTTCTTTCAATAATAGCTTGTCCTTGGGAATTATATAGGATTCCTGTGGTGTGAGTAATATGCCAAATCTGAAAGAAGTTTTGTAAAGTCTGACTAATAAAACAAGGGCCATTATCTGTCTTAATTTGTTTAGGTAACACTAAGGTGGCAAAGCATTGTAAAAAATGTGATTGTGCATGTTTGGCCTTTTCCCCTGTATGTGCAGATGCCCAACATGCTTGAGAGAATGTATCTATGGAAACAAAGCCATATTTAAGTTTACCAAATAGTGCATAATGAGTAACATCTGTTTGCCACAACATATTAAGTTTTAACCCTCAGGAATTAACCCCTGGTCCCTGCAAGGGTGGGACTTGGAGAAAGGGTTGACATGATTTGCAGGTTCAAATAATCTTTTTTAAATCCTTTACAGGAACTTGAGGGACTCTATGGAGTAAGCCCCTCCAATTAAGGTGAGTTAGGCCATGTAAATCAGAGGCTTCCTGAACATTAAGAGCCCACATCTCTTGCGAAGCTAATTCATCAGCTAAAGTATTGCCCTGGGTTAGGAATCCAGGCAGGCCAGAATGACTCCTTAAATGTTGTAAATATATAGGCTTCTCTTGTCCTTCTAATGTAGATTTTAGTTCCACCATAAGGAGCGATATAGGATTGCTATCTAACCTTATATGAGTGTTTATTACCTCCAGGAGTAAATTTACAATGTATATACTGTCAGAGAATAAGTTAATGGCCTCTTTATTATCTCTTAATGCCATTATAACTGCAAACAGCTATTTATACTAAGTTGACCCCTGGGCAGGCTGGTATTTTTGTTTCTATGGCTGAATCAAATTTCCTGAGGCAAAGGTAGCATAAGCAGATCCTGTTTTTCCCCCATCAGTGAATACATATGGGGTGTCTGGTATAAGTGTTTTAAAAAAGAGTTTGGGTTCAGCAAGTGGAAAGTGTAGAAGGGGCGTGACCCATTTAGATGGGCCATAATGACAGCTTATCTCCCCTAGGTATCCTTCTAATGCCAAAGCCAATCGCGGGTGATATTTAGTCAGCCATTCTACATCAGCCAGCCTATAGGGAAAGACAATAGGTCTGGATCTTTACCATAGTGTCTACATGTCTGTTCACATCCCCCCTTTTTTTTTTATCATATCTGCTAATTGATCTGTGGGGGTATAAACTCTAGGGGTGTTTCCCAGGGACGTGTGAATCCATTGTAGAATTTCTCCAACCTATGATAGAGCTGTTGTAAGGAGCCCCCTTCCTGAAATTGGCCATAGGGCAATGGGTTTCCCAGGATTATATCTAGCCAATTGAGCATCCTTTGAGGGCATTCTGAAACTGTTCAATTATCTGAAGGTGACTTTCCTGTAAAGTAATTGTATCTCCAGGTTGTCTGCCAGACAATAGATTAAAAAGAGGGGTGAGGGCCTCGGTGGAGATCCCCACTCATGGCCTAAGTCAATTTGTTTCTTCTAATAATTGTTGTAAACCAGTGATAGTAATATTGTCAGGCACGTTTATAAATGGTCTGAGGGGTAATGCCCACGTAAGTGACAAATGGGTTCCTAAAACCTTAAAAGGAGACACTTGTTGGGCCTTATCAGGGGCGATATGTAAATTTCCCCTTTTTAAATATTTAATCACTTCTTGCATAAGGGATTGTAATTTAGTTGGATCTCTATGTCTGACAATAATATCATCCATATAAACATATATAAGAATATTTTTATTTCCTATCAATGGTTCAATCAGTTCATGCACATAAGTTTGACAAAAAGCTGGACTATTTGCCATTCCTTGTGGGAGCACCAACCATTCATATCTTTGATCGCGCCCTGAAAAGTTCATAAATGGAACAGAAAAAACAAACTTTTCACGGTCTGCAGGGTGCAGTGGAATAGAAAAAAACAGTCTTTAAGATCAATGGCTAGAAGAGTAAAGTCTGAGGGCATGGCCATCACCCAGGGCATTCCCCTAAGGGGGGTGCCCACTAGCTTCATTTGTCTGTTGATCAGCCTTAGATCTTGTAACATACACCACTTCCCAGAGAATGGATGGATATGACCTTACTTTAATTGCTGATCTACTATTTCCCTTAGGGTCATCAGTTTTTCTTGTGGCAGAGGCCACTGCTCCACCCAGACCTGTTTGCCCAGTTCCCATTTGATCTGGGGGCTACAAGGGGCAGTGGCCCTTAGAATTGGGAGTGAACCCAAGGAACTTTTGGAGTTTCTCCCTGATAGTTATGAAAGCTAGAAAACTTGCTTTCAGGTACTGTCTCTATTGGCTCAGGAAACCTAGAGGCTCCTTCATGATCTAAAAGGTCCTCATAGAAAGCCTTGTTATCAGTAGTTAAAACCTCTTGCATCTGTCCCAAGATGTCTTGTCCTAGTAAGTTGGCAGTGAGCCCTGCTACTATAAGAGGTCGCACTTCTCCTTTGGAACCATCAGCATCTCATCACATCACCCAGGAGGCCATTTCCTCCAATTGGGTATTTCTCCCTACCCCAAGAACTTTCGGTCTGGCCTTTAGGCTTCAAGTAGGGGGAATTTCCTCTTAGGACCATATGATCAGTCACAATGTCTATCAAGCAATGGAAGCATTTGCCATTGATGAAAATACTCATTTTGGGATGGAGACCTTCCACCAGGGGAACAGTCTAATGAGCTTGGGGTTCTCCCTTTTCAGATTTTCCTAATTCAAGGCTCCCATGGGTTCTCTTTTGTGAGTTCCCATTTATTCTTCCTTTGGTTGATGAGGCTGGAGGCTGCTCCTGACTCAGTTTAAAGGTTTGCCCTCTAGGTTAAATTTAGATCTACAGTCCTTCTTCCAATGGAAGCCTCACGACATCATGGACATGGAGTGGGGGGGCCTGTTTTCCCCCCACCTCCCTTTGATCTTCTTTGTTTTTGTAAGGGCAGTCCCTTTTAAAGTGTCCCATTTGTCCACACCGAAAACAAGATCCTTTTATAACTTCCCCATGGGGAGTCTCCTGTGGTCTTGTCTGGGATCTCATGGTTAGGACTCGAGTCATAGCTTCAGTAATAGTATCTGTCTGCATTTGAAGGGCAGCTGTAAGTGTCTGGACTTGGTACCATTGAGTCTCAACGTCCTGAGAAGCAATAATCCAGGTACTCATAGATCTCTCTTTGAGCCCTGCACACGCTATTTTGTGGTCCCCGTTCATCCCTTCTCATACCAGTAATTTAGTAAATTGCTCTCTCAGGGGGTCCGGGGGAAGCTTATGCCAAAGGTTCTTTTCAACCCAGTCAATGAATTCGGGGAGAGGCTCACCAGGCTTTTGTACAATGACGCCAACCCTATCAAGCAAACCTGATCTTGGTAAGGGGCTCTTATAGCAGCCAGCTGGATCCCAGTGGAAAATTGGTCTGCTGTCCCTGATAACATCCCGAAGGTAATTAGAACCAGGGGTTGGGCAATTCCCAACCTGGACTCTGCATTCCTCCCTAAACAGTGCCGTCCATTGAATGAATGTGGGTCTGGGAAGCACCGCCCTGGCCATATCTGTCCAATCTTTAGCAGTGCAGAGTTGACGAGCTAAATCTTGAAGAAGGGTCTCAACCCAAGGGGAATTTGGACCATCCTCTAGAACTGCCCTCTTTAATTCCTTTAAATCTTTAGCCTCCCAGGGATACCATACTGCAGAGCGATTACCCCCAGGATTGAGGTTGACAGGATAGGCTTGCACCCGATATGTCTCAGCACTCGTGGGCTCCAGCTCTGGATTCCCTGCTCTAGCCTAATGGGAGCCAATGCACTCACGTGTGGAGTCGGGAGTGGTCTTTATGAAACGGGCATATGGGGGGTGGGGGGTCTTGTCTAGATTACCCCCACCCCCTTCTCCTTTGAACAAGGTTAGGTCCGGATAAAGGGGGCTGGTTGCGGCCACCTCAAGATCCCTGTCATTCCCTAGTGATTCAGGTGAGATTACAGTTTCACTTTTGCTTTCAACCCAGTGTGTCTGGGCTCTCTCCTCACCGAATTTGACCTAGTCTGCCTTATCCTCCTCTAGTTTGGGGGATGGAAGTCCCTCCTTTTCTTTTTCTCCCTGGCCTTCTCTCTGATTTCCATCAACTATTATTTTTGGAGGGGGCTGAAGGGCATCTGAGTGAAAGGACACCTTGAGAGCACAGATTGTGGGGTAGAACCCTAAAGGTGGTTGCACGTTAAAATGGAGTTCCCTCTTTCTTGCTAAATTTTCTACTCTGGCCCATGTGGTCCAGGAAAAGAGGTTGGAAGATGGGACGCAAGGAGCCAAATCAAGGACTGTTTGCCAGACCTTATCAGCGCTAGAGTCTGAAATCTCTAAACCATGGCTTTTCAACATGAGTCTCAGCGCTTTAAGCGCTGGGTCAGGTGTGCTCGTTGTGTTACCCATATTGAGGGTCTCACTCACTTCAACAGACCACTTGGCTCCAACCGTTCCCGGAAGAAGATGTCCTCACAGGGGCACCAGATGTGCGGGGGGTCGGCTCTGGCTGCCAGGAAGGAGAGAGGTGAGCGGGCTGCCTGCCCCTCCGCCTCCCAGGTCCCGGGAGACAATCAGGCACAGCAGGGAGTTAAGTTGAAACATGAACTTGTTTATTGTACACAGTGCAGCAGTTTATATAAAGGCAAAAACCACAAGGCTTGAAACAGGCAGCCAATCATAATAAAGGTCAGCACAGCAAGCAGGCTTCATGGGCTAGGGTCAGCATTACAAAACTCTTATGAACCAATCAGGGTTCCCTGTAATGCAAACAGGTTACACCCTGCTCACTAGCTCCCAGTGCCCCAAGTCCACATAGCCAGATTTATCAGCAATCCCTCACTTCTCTGGCACCAAACTCTGTAGCAGTTACTCTGCATTGTTGCTGGTAAAATCATATCAAAACAGCTTAAAGGAACAAGGGGTCTAATTTTCTCTTACAATTCCTGGTTATAGTTCTTATCCAACTTGGTAAGAGAGCCCACACCAACACCAAGGTTCAAAGGAACTGTCTACATCATTACCAACTTAAGGGTTGAGAGAAGGACTATCATTACTTGCCAGACCAGCATGTCTGGTCAAGTATATACAAGTATATAGAAAGATGCCCTTTTTCTTAAACAGTTCCCTCTATTTCAGTTACCTGCCTGGGGACTAGTCCCACCCACCATGGTCTAGGCCTTCCCCATCTCCTGCAGGTTCATTCCGGGCTTAACTACTAATTCTCTACATATGTGCCCAGAGCTCAAACCTTCCACTGTCAAGTTGACACCTATATCTAACTATGACGGGATCCATGCAACTGCTTCTCCCCAGTCCTTCTTGGTTCTAGTTAACAAGCCAGTGATTTTTGTTGGGGTTACTTACAGGAGTCTGCAGACTTTTTCTGCTCCCTCTCTAAGTCATGAGAATTGAAGCAAAGCTTCCCTCCAGAGGCCTACCCAGCTTTTCCTGCATGGTTGCTTCTTTACCTAGTCATGAGAATGCTAGCAAGGCTTGCCAACAGGGCCTACCAAGCTTTTCCCACTCTTATGCTCCTTCCTCAGCCAGTCCAGCTTCAGTTGCAGGTCTCGCCACCCAAAGCAGGGGCCGTGTTTACTGTTCTTTCCCAATGTGTGTTTGATTCTGTTGTGATCCAGGCAGCTACACCAAGTATTGCATGAGCACTTTCCCTGGCGAGACATTACATAACTGTTTATCCACCCCAGATCAAAGTAACCATTGCACCAAGTTCCAACTTGATCTAATGAACTCATTTGGGGTATTTACAGGAGTAGTGGTGAGGTTTGTAGGAACAAGGATCCTCAAAGGCCACAGAATCACCAGGAAGCCTATCAGGCAAGGGTGATGGTTTCTCCGCGGTGGCATAGATGGAATCCCCTTTCAAGTAATGTCCCTCATCTTATATGCACTAGATCCCCTCACTGACACCATGTATAGGCATGTGAATTCTAGCCCCTCCAAGCCCTTCTGTCTCCGAGGAAGCATCGACAGTCAGCAGACTTGATCTCAATAGTCTTTGACACAAATGACAACTGTCGTTCGGAGGAAAGCACCATACAATATTGGAACGAAAGAGAAACTTGCTAGAGTTGTAACTTGAGAGGCTGGTAAGACCAACCACCTCATTCCAGCTCCCAGGATTGCCTTTCCAGTTCTGTTTTGCCCGTGCCAGCTGCATGTCCCGCTTAGGCTGCCCCAGCCCTAGAAGCCCAGGGTCCAAGTAGGCATGGACGGGAGCTGATATCTGAGGAAGGCTCTGGGCCATGTGAAGTCAGTGTCTCAGAAGGCTTGCCATTTGGGTGTGTGAAGAAAGCCCCATGGACTGCACCCCAGGGGCTCTAAGGCAGGGTGGAGCCTTCATCTCGGGTGCTCAGCTGGCCTCTGCTGGCTTTGGTCAGGTGTCCCAGTTCAGGGGACACTTGAAGCTCACAAGCCACTCTGGTCATTTGTTTGCTTGAGCAAAGTGAGCGGGGATAGGGCAAGGATGAGAGGTTTGTTGTTTCTCAGAGGGCAGAGTGTAGCCCTTATGCTGATCCGATCATTTCTGCTCTTCCTGCTAAATAATAAGTGCCCACTGTGTCCCTCAAACTGAAAAATTTCCTTTAGTTGTGGCCGCTCCTCACTCCCAGGTTCTGTAGCTTCTCTAGGCTCTAAGGTTGTCTTCTGAGTATGAAGGGAAAACACTGATTTGCAGATATGTGGAAATGAGGACTTTTTTTTAAAAAATAAGTTTTTATTTTTTGCATGCACGCATATGCGTGCATGCATGTGTGCATCAGAGGGCATTGAGTGTGCCTATGGAAGCCCAAGGTGACTTTGGGAATCATCCTAGATGGCATCTATCTCCTTTTCGTTTCACTCTGAGATTTCCCAGGTTCTGCCTTCCATGGTCTTTTTCCCTGTTTTTTTTTAAATGTGGTATCTGAACTCAGGTCCTTCTACTTGCAAGGCTGAGTCTTAACCCTTGAGTCATCTCTCCCACTGCAGGATGAAGACTTTAAAATACTCTATTAAAAATGTTTGCTCAAAAAAAAAAAAAAGAATAAAACCTCTTGTCCCACTATGTTGTTTTGTTGTTTTGTCATTTATTTATCAGCAACATGAAGTGACTGGAGTAACGATTCTTTAAAATTTCATGTTTTCTGTAATCCTTTTAATGCTGTGCATGTATTTTTAATGTATTTGTGGTTTTACATATATTTATCTTTGAATTATCAACTTTATCAATTAACTTTAGATAATATGTATTAGTCAAATATACATACCAGTTAAAGATGAAATTTATTGTTATCATTATTATTATTTGAGAGAGAGAGAGAGAGAGAGTGCTTGGTGCTGAGCTTTTTAACTCAGGGCCCTATACATGGTAGGCAAGCTCTATACCACTGAGCTATATCCCTATCTTTTAATAAATGCTTTTTTGTGTGTGTTTAGAGAGAGAGAGGATCTTGTGAGGCAGCCAAATACCCACTGGAACATGAATCTTAGATCAGTGGATATACCACTGAGGAAAGCATCTTCCCTTCTCCCCATCCATTATTAACCCCCAACAGTATCTATCTCAGGGAAGTCATATAACTCCTAAGAGGGAGAAATATTTGTATACAAAACATCCACTGCCTCTCCCATGAAGACAGAATATTGTCAGCATTCTTCAAGGTTCCCCTTCCCTCCTTCCCAGTCAATAGCCTTCCATCAAAGATAACTGCCTTTCTGAAGGGGTATTTTCTGAAATCTTTCCCCTCTCTGGTGAAATGTCAACAGGGCAGATCTCATTCAGGTCTTATTAGAGCACACATACCTACAGTCTGTTGATGGATGCAACAGTCTTATCAGATCCAGAAGGTAGTGCCTGGCTGCATCTCTGCCTCACTTCAGACTCCTAAAATCTTACTGTCCTATTTTCCATGATGTTCCCTGTGCTTTGAAGTGGGGGTTGGGGTTTAACTATCCTGTTTGATCAGTCAGCAGTCGCTTATTTTCTGTACTTTGACGAGTTTATGATTTTTTTGTAATAACCACTTTTCAATGCAAAAGAGAGGTTTTTAGGCCAAGTGTTGAATGTTCCTCCAGTTTATGGGTATAATAACAAATATTTAAAAGGCAGCTTGCTATATTGCTTTTAAAAGTAAACCCTAATAGTTTGTACCCCCTACAACCTATGTCTGCCTCTTTCATAAGTTCTTGTTCTATCTAATTTATAGCACCAGGAATGTGATCTCTGTTGAAAAGTGGGCCCTAAATCCCAGAAGTGGTTGGTTGCTCTCTTGATATACACGCCACTATTTCCCTCATGCTTGGTCTTCCCAGGGTAATTGTTATTGTAACTTGAAGCTTTCTAGTACTGTGAGAGCTGGTCATCAAGGAAGAAGCTTCCAGACCAGTTATAGGGTTGTTGTTTTTTTTTTTCCTGTGTCCTGTGATGTATATTCTGTGTCTCCAGCAATAGGGTCTTACTGTCAGTTGCTAGAAGATAGCCAAGAACAATGGCAGAAACTCATACTTTTTTTGCAGGCCTTTGAGACCTCTCTGACCAACGCTTATTAAGGAGGTCTCTCTTCCTTGGTACTTGTAATTTCATTTAATTGTCTATGGCTTCTGGTAGGAGCAGTATAGGGTATTTCTATCTTCCCCTCTCTGCGTTCCTCTGTGTTTACACTCTTTTTTTAAGCAAAGGTATTTTTGTAATACTTACAGGAAGTTTCTGTTTGATGGTCTCTTACAACCTTGGTGCTTTCATTCCCTCAGCCCTTCCTGTACCCTATCTCCCATCTTTCTCTCCCCTTAACCATTTACTCCCATTTTTCCCTTTTACCTCTTTCTTTAAGGGGTTCACCATTCATTCTTCCCATCTCCACTTTTCCATATTTTCTGGTTGCTATAGGAATTCCAAATTAAGTACATAAAAACAGAAGGTGCCATGCTAGTATCCACATAGAAGAGAGAACATGAGATATTTCACTTATTATATTTTCCAGTTTCATCCATTTACTAGCAAATTTCATAATTTTAATTTTCTTGACAACTGAATAATATTTCATTGTGTATACATACTATATTTTCATTATTCATTCATCTGGTGATAGGCATATAGGTTGATTCTGTTTCCTTGCTATTGTAAATACAGCTGCAATGAACAGGAATGTGCAAGTGTCTCTGTAATCTGATGTAGAATCCTTTGGGAGTATTCCCAGAAGCTGGGTTATATAGTTCAATTTTTAGATTTTTGAGGAACTTGCATATTGATTTCCAAAATGGCTGTTACCAGTTTACACTCCCACCAACAATGAATAAGGGTTCCCTTTTCCCCCAACCTTGCTAGCATTTATTGCTGTTTCTTGATCTTATCCATTCTGACTGGGGTAACTTGATAGCTCAGAGAAGTTTTAGTTTGCATTTTCCTGATGACCAGGTGTTTCAATTTCTGTGTGTGTTGTTGATGAATTCACTACCAAACAGTTTAAGGGGAAACAGAGTATTCTCTCTTCTGATTCTTGGTTGCAGTTCCTTTTTCAGCTGGGCAGAAGAGCTCATATGTCAGGAGCTGAGGGAACTGGTCACAACATATCCACTGCTGACAGAAGGATAATTCTCACTTTCCAGACCAGGATGTCTGATCAAGTATATTGATGAATACCAACTTCCTTAACCAGCTCCCTCTATCTTGAGCGATCATGAATTGGACCTTTCTTATCAATTAGACAGTCTTATGCAGGCTTGTTCAGAACTTAACTACTAATTTTTCACAACTATACGCAGAGATTGAATCTTTAATTTTCAAGTTGACACCTGTATCTACTTATAACATTCCACCCTTGTCAACTTGACACACACACACACAAAACCAAAAACACATCACAGAAAACTGTAATATTTCACTCTATGTCCCTACAGGTGTTACAGTTATCTTATGATATATACTTAAATTTATTAATTCTGAAAGTCCAAGTTTAGAAGTTCTTAATAGTTCAATTCTAATATTTTAAAACTCCAAAATCTTTGAACTATAAAATCCTATGAAATCAAAACAAGAAAAATACTTCAGCACAGAATAAACATTAAAATAAAAACATTATGAAAAAATTAAGAACATATCAATTAAAAATTAAAAGACCAAAATCTGGTGAAATAAATACCACATCCTGCAGGTCAATGTCCTTCTTTTATTGTTCATTATGTAGTCGGAGCAGCTCAAAGATTTTGGACAATCCAAATCTCTTTGCAGTCCAAAGTTGCACAATGAAGCTATATTTCTTTGCACCAGATCAAATCTTTACTCATAATCATCTTCAGCACATGATCCATGATCTTGACAGATCCAATAGTCTGGGTTCTTTTCTACAGCTTTACCTTCTTTTCCAGGAACTTCAAACATACAACTCTTCATAAATCCTTCCATCTAGCATCAAAACAAGTACCACTTGGATAATGCCACCAAGTTTTGCAGTGAGGTTGTGATGTAGCTTGGCCCACTCAAACCACAAGTGCATCAGTTTCTACATGCTAAACCTGGAAAAGCTTTTTCCATTTTAGCTATTTGGATTGTGATACAATGATATCTCAGAGTAGTTTTAATGTGCATTAGCTTAATGACTGGAGAGGTAGAACACTTTTTAAGATATTTGTTAGACATTTGAATTTTGTTCTGGGAAATTTTCTCTTTAGTTCCAAAGCTCATTTTTGATTGGATTATTTCCTTGCTTCATGTTGACTTTTTGAGTTCTTTGTATACTCTGGATACAATTTCTCTGTCAGATATATGGTTAGCGAAGATTTTCTTCCACTCTGTGGTTGACTTTTGGTTTGATTAACAATTTATTTTACCAAATAGAAGCTTTTTTAATTTCATGAAATACCACTTGTTGATAGTCTTATTTCCTGTGCAAATGGGGTTCTATTTATGAAATCTTTATCTAGAACTATGAATTTGAGTATGCTTCTTATTCTTTTAGAAGTTTCAGAGTTTCAGGTGTAACGTTGAAGTCTTTGGTCCATTTGGAATTAATTTTTGTACAAAGTGAAAAGTAAAATTTTTATTTTTCTACATATAAATATCCAGTTTTTCCAGACCCATTTATTGAAGATGTTGTCTTTTCTACAATGTATATATTTGGCATCTTTGTAAAAAATCAGGTAGCTGTAGGTATGTGAGCTTATATCTGGGTCCTCTGTTCTAATACATTGATTGATATGTCGTCTGGTTTTTGTGTCAGTACCTTGCTGTTTTTATTATACTTTGTAGCATAGCTTGAATCTGGTATGGTATCTTCTTAGGACAGTTTTCATTGTGTCCCATAGATTTCTATATGTTGTGTCTTCATTTTTATTGGATTCCAGGAATTTTAAATTTTTTTTGATTTCTTCCTTTCCCTTCCTCATAACTTGTAGCCCTTATGGACCTATAGTTTCAGCATTAAAATGTCAGCTGTTGTTTTGGTAGCTTGCCATTATATCACTTGATATGTTTGCCTTCCAGCTCTTAAGATCTTTTCCTTAGTGTGCACATTCAATGTTCTAGCTAACATGTGTTGAAGAGAGTTCCTTTTCTGTTCCTGTATATTTTTTTGTGTGCTATATGCCTTTTGTTGTGTGCAATCTTGAAAACAGGATTTCAATGATGGACCAAAGTAATGATTGTGCCAAGGCCCAACGAGTTTACTTGGGTCACTTACAGGAGTATGGAGAGGATTACTTACAGGAGCAGGAATGACTCAAAGGCAGCTACATCATCAGAGAGCCCCACTCACCTGAGAATGAGTGAGAGTCCCTGAAGGTGAAGAGCGCTTAGCTGCATGACTTGCTAGGATAGTTTCCTCCAGGATTCTGGACAGTTCCAGTCTCTCTCTCCTCCTGATGGACTGATCACTGGCTTCTCTCTGACTTCTTAGCTGGTCTGCTCAGCCATCTCTTCCAGACTTAACTGTTCTGAAGTCTTCCTTGAACTGCCTCAAGCTGCTAAAGGGTCTCCTTCCAAAATGCTTGGTTGGCCTCTTGCAGACTGCTTGACTGTTAGGAAGTCTCTTCCCTCTTCACTGTTTAAGGGTTTCCTTCGCATTGTCTGATTAGCAGAGGGTCTCCTCCCCATGCTTGCTATTTTCAAGAACTTCTAGAGCTTAAAGGCTTGTTTACTTGCTGGGCCTTCATCCAAATTGGGATGTTCAAATTACTATATAATACCCTTTTTATACAGTACAAGATGATATCAAAATGGGTCTAGGGCATATAGCACTCTACTCTTCCTTTCCCTCTGGCTCTTATGTTCTTTCCCACCTCCTCTTTTGCAGTACTCACTGAACCTTGGAAAGGGTGACACTGCTGTCCATCAACGGATGGGCATTGGGCTACTGTGTAACAGCAACAATCCCTGGTTCTCAGGAGCTTCACGGATATCTCTCTATCAGCAACTACCACCACTATTAGAATTTCCCCACATCCAAAGCAGACAGCAATAGTTCTCTAAAGGCATAAGCACAAACATTTAACAGGCAACTTGACATGCATATTACATTCATTTAACAAAGTAGTTGTAGGGGCTCCCAGGGGATATTTCCCCAGCCACAAGTCTTTGTCCTATACAATACGTGAATTCTACTCCTCCCCCATGGAGTGGGCCTAGCTCCAATCAGAAAACTATTACTGCCTCTAAAAAGACCAGTAGACATATATTGATGCCCATACTCTTTGGCTCCTGCACACTGATTGTTAGGGATGCTAACCTGGCTAGAGCTATGCTCTCATTTGCTTGGTCAAGCTGTGAGGGCCATGTTCTCATCTGCCTGACCATGCTATCAAGACACTGTTCTTGCCCACCTGCTATCAAGGTCATTCTCTTGTCCATCTGACTATCAAGACGTGCTCCCACCTGCCAGACTAGGCTATCATGGCCATATTTCCACCCATATGGTTAAGCTATCTTATACCCTCAGCACGTGATACATTCAGCAGCAACCCCCTAGCACTGACATGCAACCAAGAGCAATGACAATAGCTGTTACCAGGAGAGCTTCTGTGGCCCTGTGACCAACAACTGACAACTGACATGGACATGGACACTATCCACCTTTAGCATACTCATTTAACCACCATAGGATTTCCAGCAATGCCTTTCCTACCTACACAAGTATGAACATTAGTCTACATTGTTTTAATTCTGTTACCTTGGTGTGATTTACCTAACCTTAAAGCTCCAATCTTGCAGTTGTTCCTTGCCCAGGCACTCTTTGTGAATCAATTTCCCATCCTTGTTTCTTTGTGTGTACTTATATGTCTTCTACATGGGCTTCCAAATTGGTAATACACTCAGGTTAACATTATGCCATCCACATCTAGGAAACCTTGAACAAGAAGCTGGCAGGATCCCCAAAAGTCCCTGTTGTCCTTTCCCTATATTAGATGATCATGTTATGTGAGTTGTTCTGGAATAATTTCTCAGACACCAACCAGACTGAAAGGGAGGAGTTTAATTCATCAACACTCTGGAGCTCAGATCTTCTTCAAGGACTCCAACCACAAGTTCAGTTTGTACTTCCATTTTATACTAAAGCAGGACAGAGATAGAACAAATGAAGCAGGACTTTCCAGAAGCAAAGCAAAGGTTTCTAAGTGTCAGCAGGGCAGACTGACTCAGAGGGCCTACAACCTAGATGTTATCAGCCCCAAGTACAGGCTACAGGGGTAGGGTGGTATCTCTGAAGTGTCCTTATTTGACAGCCTTTAGAATTTCAGTAATTTTTCACTTCAACTTAATGCTAGCAGTAACTCAACAATTTATATTTTTCTACCTCAATCACAGGTGTCAGAAACTAAGCAAAAACATTAGGAAAATCCAATAAAACATGAAAGGCTTCCATAGCTTGTATCAACTGCTTCCTTTTTTAAAAAAAATTTTTCTTAATTTTACAAGCATATTGAGTACTTATCCTTTCCCCTCTCCTTCCCATCTTCTCTTCCTTTCTTTCCTCCTCTCCTTTCATCAATCCATCCCCCTCCCTCCCTTCTTCCTGCCTGCCTGCTTCTCTGGGTCCCAGGGTTCCCTCTGAATTGTCTGTTCTAGTGAGGGTTCAGGTCTCTGTGGCAAACCAAGTGATCCCTCCTCAGGCCACTGATAGAGGCACTCCCCTTCACCTGTCCAGCCCTAGCCCCCAAAGTTTCCACTGCATTCAATTATCTCTCCTGAGATCCTCACTAGTCTGTAGGGTCATATTAGTATGTCAGCCATTATGTAGGTCTGGTAAGGACAGAATTCCTGGATGTAGCAGCCCTGCGTTCAGTGGAATGACTTGTACACTGATGGACATTCCCATCTGTCATAATTAAGCAAAGGTGTCAATTTGACTCTTGAGGGTTTGAGCTCTGGGCACATTTGTGGAGAATTAGTGGTTGAGTTAAGCCCAGAGCAAACCTGAAGGAGATTGTCTAGCTGTTGGGGAAGGCCTAGCCCATGATGGGTGAGACTAGGCCCTGGAATAAAGCATGGAGAGCTGGTTGAGAAAGTTGGTGTCCTTCTGTTCACTTGGCCAGACATGCTGGTCTGGCAAGTAAGGATCGTCCCTCTCTCAGTCATTATGTAGAGATAATATGGCCAGTTCCCTTGACCCTGGTGTTGGTGCATGCTCTCCCATCAAGCTGGACTGAGAACTGTAATTAGACTGTCCTAAGGAATAAACCCCTTGTTCCCTTAAGCCGTTTGATGGTCATTTATCAGCAACCATGCAGACAAACTGCAGCACAATCTTTAGGCTCTTTCAACTGCTTCCTTTAAAGAACATCGTTTGGTGCAGTGGCATTGATGAAAGGAATTGCCTTTTTGGCTTTATATAATCTACAGATATTCTTAAAACACCCTGCTTTCTCTACTGGTCACCTCCATGGGACTTCCATATAGCTCCTTGACTCCAACGAGCTGGATAGGACAGGCTTAGACTGCAGTCCTCGACCCAAGGAGGGATGAGGCCTTGCCTTCCCCTTCTGTACCTCTTGAATAGGCTGGTTCAGCAGGCTCTGACCTGGCACTAGAGCTGTAGATACTTCTAACATCACTCCCTTAGCCATACCTGGATACTGTGAAAGCTGTGGATCCTTTAGCCATACATGGATATTGTGGAAGCTATAGGCAGGCAAACAATTTCCACCCTAAAATATCTTTTTGTGGGAGAGAAATGTACACACTTACTCTGGGGAGATTACTGCCATCCTTTGAGATAAGCTTAGTTTTTTTTTAAAATCTGTACTATTTTAACATTCATGCCTTCTGTGAACTATGGGTTAGACTTCAAAGACTTCCAGAACAGTCACTATTACAGCATTTGGCTTTCTATCAATCTTTCCTGTAGGAACTCCAGCTTGCTACAAATATTGCTACATTTGCCTTCTTGTAGCAGTTACTCCGCATTATCGTCAGTAAAGTCACAACTAACAGCTTATAAAGGAATAAGGAGTCTTATTTTATCTTAGGATAAAAAGGTTACAGTCCTTAATCTAGTTTGGCAGGATTGTCTACATCAACACCAAAAGCCAAGGGACACTGTATCTACACATCCAGAGAAATGTTCAGAGAGGGACAATCCTTACTTGCCAGATGAGCATGTCTGGTCCAACACTCAAGGATGCTAATTTCTCTAGCTAGTCCCCTCTATCTTATTTACCTGCCCAGGAACTAATCCTGCCCATCATGGGCTGAGTGTTCCCCATCAATCAGACAATTTCCTGCAGGCTTGCTCAGGGCTGAACTCAACTACTAATATCTCACAACTGTGTCCAGAGGTCAGCGCCTTCAGTAGCCAAGTTGACACCAGTATCTAATGATGACACTTTTAGAGACATACATAGATCCCTTTGTCTGTTTTGCACCTTTCTTATCTCCTCTAGATTGTTTTATCGTTTTACAGACCTCATGGAGAGCTGAAGAGGCAGGATTCTGACTCAGCAAAGAATGGGAAACAGTGAATTTCAACAGCACAGCACTGAAGGTTGGCAGCCTGGCAGCATCAAGGAGCAAGGAAAGGAAAGCCCAGCCTGCAACTGTCAGGATATAGGAGCCTGTGTCTAACTATCACCAGCACTATGCCAGTCCCTAGGTCCCTGCTAGATTAACTTCTTTAAATTCTCTACTGAGCACAGTCATATTTGCTCCATCAGCCCGTGCATCAAACTCCACTTCTCTTGTTCCTGGTTCCCTCACCAATGCCTGTCCTACTATCTTTCATTCCCTGACTTTCATAGGCTCTCATGGGTGATAATCATGTGTTCCTAATGGTTCCTATAAGCCACTTCATCGGTAACTGATTTCCCTTATATTGCTTCAGGGTTTGGACTATTGTTAAGACCCCTCTCTACACACCGAACCATGGATGTTCCCTTTTCTCTATCAAAAGATGATCCTGAGGGGTGTCTTCTTTTACCTCACAATGTCCTTTTCTTCCTCACTCTCTTCTACTTGTTAACCCAAAGGAAGAATGTATATAACTTGTTCTCTCTTGTCCTTTTGACTACCCAGCCATAAGAAATGACTAGCCAATACTTTTAATCTCATTCTCTCTTTTGCCCCATTTGCTTGTCAAATCAGAGGCTAATGGGCAGATGGAAACCTCATCTCCCTTTCCCACTGTAACTCTTCTTTCATGCAAACAAGTTTCCTGTGCACAGCTGCCTCAGTCTCAAATACCTCACAACACACAGCAATGGCCAGGCAACCTCTGTAGCCACTTGCTGCTACTCTCAGGGATGGCAGTACTTCTTTAAGCTATTAGCTGTTTTTAAGCTGTCTCCATACTCACGCGGTGAACCCCACTTACCCAGGAGCTGTGCCACGCCATAACACAGATGACAACTGACACCCTGGGATCCCCCCATAGACACTGAATTTATCTCATGCCAACTGAACTTTAGTTTCAGGTCTCATTATCCATACCGTGACATATGTAACACCAGTATACCAAGAAGTCCCACTGCCACACACCACATAGGCAAAGACAACCTATACTGGACTTCTCCCAGCATATTCTTTACTCTCAAACTGTTCGTCTCATCACACATGACAGGGGCCATAAAGCCACCACTCCTAAACCCATCTCTGATTCTATTGCTATTCAACCAAATAATTGGTTGGGATTACCTATAAGAATATTCTATATTGGGCTTTCCTACATAAATGCTACTTCCTCCCCCAGTTACAAGAGTGTGTGCAATGTTTACCTATAGGCATCCATGATATGGGATTTCCCTCACCAATGCCCCCTCCTCACCAAGTTCGGCTTCAGTTGCAGATCTTATCGCCCACAGCAGGGGCAATGCAACTGCTCCTTCCCAACTTATCTTTAGTTCTGTCATAAATCCCACTGACTTCATCAAGTGTTGTGTGAGCACTTCTGGGAGACCCCAAACCACCATCTACCCATCTTAGATAAGTCAGGTGTTCGATGTCAGACGAAAGTAACGATTACAATGTGATGGATCAATGAGTTTGTTTGGGTTACAGAAGTATGGGTTACAGGAGCAGGATGATTCAAAAGCAACTTCATCAACTGAGATACCCCCCAGCATGGGGGAGACCTATGGAAACTGCACTTCTGGAACTCTGCTATATGACTTGCTAGCAGATTCCCCTCAGGCTTCTATACAGGTCTGGTCTCTTCTGCCCCCCCCACTTCCTACTAGACCATTCCCTGGCCTCTTTGACTCTTTGGTTGGCCTGCTTGGCAGATTCTTCTAGACGGGTGGAGGTCAGAGGCCAGCCTTTAGAAGTCAATTATTTACTACCACCATGTGGGCTTCTGGGGATGGAACTCAGGTCACCAGGTATGTGAGCAGGGGGCGTTATCCACTGTGTTAGTTTCTCAGCAACACCTCACTCCTCTGCTACCAAGTGTTGGTAGTTTTATTTTCATTTACTGTATGAATATAGGACACAAACAACTTAGTGGAACAAAGTGTTTATTATCACAGCTTATGATTCTCTAGTTTACATTCATCAGCACAGCAGAGTTGATACCAGCCTCAGAGCTGAGGGAACTGGTGACCTATATCCACGGAAAGAATAGAGAGAGTGGCATACTTTCTACTTGCTATTCTGTCAACACTGAACTAGCTCTCTTCATCTTATCCACCTTCCATGATGAAGACCCACTATGGGCAAGCAAGAGCACCCACATTAATTAGACAGCCTCTCACAGGGTTGGTCGGTTTTTGCCTTCACTAAACAGTTCTTCAATGTTCAGTCTCAACTGCCAAGTTGACAACTGAATCTACTGGTACATCAGCCAAGCTGTCATTTTTATTCACTATCATGTACACAAGACATTCTAAATTCTGCACTACCCACTTCAGTCTTCAGAACCACCACAGGAGATGGCTGCCATACATATTGGCCTTTCCTAGGTGCAGAATAAGCAGGCGACTGATCCAAAGTCACTGAGAAACATGACTGAAGCCCCAGTGGAGCCTCAGTGGCCATTGGGAGAATGCAGGAGTCTGCAGGACACTGGTGCCCTTGAGGGGAATCACTACAAGACCTAATTCATAGCTTGCCTTCTCTTTGAGGTTTCTTTCTCTTACCTACATGGGTCTGGCAGGCTCAGTGCTCTCCCTGGGGACGAGACATGTCCGGTTCTATTATGAACCCCAGCAGGGGAAACAAATGCATCCTGTTTGTAGAAGACTGAGACCAGTAGCAGGCTGGGTTTATTCTTAGTGTCCCTTAACTTTGGCTCACAAACTCAAGCAAAGGGAATGGACTGTTTCACTACGGGTAGGGGAATCTTGGTATTAAGGCCTTCTGGAGTTTACTCACTGGGAGTCAGAAAAGAACACAGGCGACCTGACCCCAGTGTGGGAAACCGATAAGCATTCTGGGTGCTGTGTGGACAGGCAGAGCGCTGGTCACAAGCAAACACTTGGAGCTACATGCAGCCAGGTTGGGTTGGTACTGCCACACATACTAACTGGGTGGCCTTGGGCAGCTCCCCTCTCCCCCTCAGGATGGATTACTGGAAAGCCCTGCACGGCTGCTTGGTTCTCAGAGGGTTAATGGTCAGAGCATCTTGGGGGCTTTCAGAAGCCTTTTTCTGATTTGGAATGGTTCAAGGACAGCCCTCGGGTCCCTGGAATCAGGGTTCTCCCCAGTTTCTTTGGGCGCACCCTCCCCCTCCGCGCCCTTTGCTCCCTTTCCAGACACTGGCCACTCAGCATTACCTTGCAGGTGGGGACTCCTCCCCAATAGACTCGAACAAGGCCAGAGCTCTTCCATTCCAAAACTCCGCCCTAAAGAGCCGGGTGCATGCAGGTTGCTGGGGGTGGGGATGAGTGGGGGTGGGAGTGGGGCGAGTTTGATACTGGCCCTCTTGTCATCCAAGCAATATCATGCCCAGGACCCTGTCCTTGAGGGCAGTGTGCCCACAGAGGACAAGAAGCACCGTCGTGGAGTCGGGAAGCGGAATGTGGACCCCAGCAGGGGTGAGATGTGAGATAAAGCAAAGGGAGGGGTAGCTGGGAGGTCCATGGGGACCTCGAGGTGGCCTATTTTGGTTGAGCCCCAGCTTGCTAGCCTTGGCGGCAGCGTCAATTACGGAGTCGTCAGGAAAGGGAAAGAAAGAGCCCCCGCCCTGCGGTGACCTTGGACTTCTTGCTCAGCCCCAGGTCGTCCTTTGAGATGCAGAGCCGGCAGGCGGGAGGGCGGGGCCAGCGCTGCCCGGGCGCTTGTGCGCCCCCGATGAGTTAGTGGAGCAGCCGCTCTCTGTGTCTACGTGGCCTAAAACTTCCGGCCTGGTAGCAGTGTGTTGGCACATCCAGCCGCCTTTCGGAGCCTAGCGGGGATCCTGATCTGCTCAGCATAATCCCACGGGATCAGGATACATTGCCACTCGTTTGCATGGAGAGACTACAGTAAGCAGCGTATGGGGGTCTGAGAGGGCGTGGCTTGAGCCTGGGTGATGGTCTGCAGCCTCCGAGCTGACTGAGCGTGGGCGCTCCGCACGTGGGTTACAGGGCCCAGTGCCCGCCTAGCGGTACAGCAGCGCCGGCACCATGTCTGGCCTGGGCCAGTGCCAGGGGCCTAAGAAGGGTAGTCGGGGTGGCAGGGGGCCAGGTTACTTGTGGTGGGGGAAGGAGCTGAGTTAACCTTTCAGTACAGAAAGAGGTACCGGCAAGGTTGTGACGCTTTCTGCCTGTGGCCTAGTAAAGCGGGCTGGGTCAGAGGTCTGGACTTGGGGCCACATGCTGCTGCATGGGTGGGTGGGGTTGGCAGCCCCTGGCCATCCTCGACTGTCAGCGAAATGGATGTGAAATCTTATTATCGCTATTATTTGCCCCGAGTGGTCTTCACCTCCCCATAATCTTGCAGCGGCCTCCGCACTTTTAAGATTACAGCAGTGTATCGCCATGCTCTTGTGTATTCTTATTTCTACTTATCACCAACGACACAATGAAGAAACAACTTCGTGGTGTTCATGGTCAAGAGCGTGTAAAGTGTAGGCTGGTGTTCTGCAAATTCTCAAGAGAAGTGAAAGGTGCTGAGGACTGTGAGGGACACACCTCATCTGTCCTCCACTCATTTATTTTCTTTGGTTTCATTTTTTGATCCTTTTCTCTTGGTTTATTTTCTTTTGTGAGGGGTTCCTTTTTCTTTTCCCTTTTCCTTTTGTTTTTGTTTCTCTTTTCCCTTCCTTCCCTTCCTCCTTCCATACTGGGGCTGGAATTCAGGACACTTCTTAAAGAAACAGGGTGAGTGAAAATCTTGAAAATCTTGCCTTCCTTCGTCCCTCGATGTCAGCTTGAATTCAGAAAGTGAGGTTGCTGTCCAGGCTTGGCTTGCAGGTCCTAGGGCCTGTCTGGCGTCCTCTCACCAGCCTGGGCACCAGCCCTCAGTTGGCATTCGCCTTCCCTGTGACTGGCAGGTAGGTCTCCTGTGACCAGGATCTGTTTTAAGGACAGCATTACTGAAACAGGTGTGCTACTGGGGGAGGGCCACACTTACCTGCCTGCAAGGTAGTTACCTCAAAACACTGCATCACGGACTAGACAGACGTTTTAATGGAATTCCAGAACCATGGGGCCAATCACAGGAAGAGGGAGAGAAGAAAGAAAGAGAAAGAAAGAGTGGAGAGAACAGAATGGCGGGGTTGATGGGTGGGCTGAGGGGACAAGGGTGTGGAGGTGATTCCTAGGACTTTTGCCCATCCCAGAAAGTGTGGTGGTGGGGATCAATCGATCTTTGACTTCGATCTTGAGGGATGAGAGTGGCCAGCTCTGGGAACAGCGGCCATCAAGCAGAATATATGCCCTGAAAGTGGGGGGATGGAGGAGCAGGATTCCTATTGTTAGTGATGAAGGAAGAAGTATTCCTTCTTAGTTACTTCCTGCTGGATGGGGTCGGGGTGGGAAAGGCTGGAATGATGGAGTCCCGTTCCTGAATTCTCATGACAAGTACGATGGTCATTGTGGACTGGATCCAACTGAGTCATGAGTCTCTGGTACGAGGTAGATGGATAAGTAGTCAGGAGCATTGGGTGAAAGAACATCTGTTGAGTTATCTTGTCCTGGAGTCATCTGAAAAAGCAAAGTAGTTTTTGAGGTAACTACCTTACATTGCCTTCTGTGTACCTGGTCCCTGGCTATCACACACTGGGAAGAGAAGCATATTTCTTAGTGACTAGAACCTGAAGAATTCAGAAAATGGAATTACAGACTTTTATTAAGAATCCTCCTAAACATAATAAGTGGTCATCCCTGCCCCCTCTCCCTTTCTCCCCTCCCTATACCAATCCATCCCTCTCCCTCCCTCCTTCCTGCCTGTTTGCTTATGTGGGCCCCAGGGTTCCCATATAGTTTTCTGCTCTAGTAGGGGCTCAGGCCTCTATGTCAGTTTAAATGGGCCTTCCTTGGTAGACCCACAGATCAGGACACTCCACTTTACCTGTCTAGCCTTTGCCCCTAAGTTTCCCAGTTATTTTTCTTGAGTTTCTTGATGGTCCATGGGGGAGTGGTGATATATCGG
Organism: Typhlomys cinereus; assembly: GCA_023101885.1. Lineage (NCBI taxonomy): Eukaryota > Metazoa > Chordata > Mammalia > Rodentia > Platacanthomyidae > Typhlomys > Typhlomys cinereus. The sequence continues at coordinate 116,897 of JALPQD010000569.1, read as the reverse complement.
CCTTTGTGCATGTCTGGTGAGCGTAGGTCTCATTGCTGTGAGTTCCTGGGTGCAGCAAACCTGGCATGACTGGCATGACCTGGCCTGCCGTGGACTTCCCCACCTTCAGGCTCTTACAATCCACAAAATTCCCTGAGTCTCAGGATGGGAGGAGGTTTGGTTGGCCTGATTTGGGATGAGTGTTTTAGGGTCGCCCATACTCTGCACTCAGGTTGGTTGTTGTTAACAGACCTTTCTTTTACAAGAGTCTAACGATGCTCTAACTTCTGAAACAATAATTTTTAAGAACCATTTTGTCATTTATCTATATATCTATTGAATGAGACAGAGAGACAGGGAGAAAAATAAGTGGATGAGTGAGAGAGAGAGACAGAGAGAGGTCATGATACACAAATAGAGGTCAGAGGCTAACTTTTGGCAATCAGTTTTGTCCTTCTACCATGTGAGCTTCTAGGAATCTAACTTCTAGTTTTCTGGTTTGTGTGGGAGGGTTTACCAGTGTGTCACTTAAGGAAGGCAGAGTGGGTGTTGGTAACAGAATTTTCATTCAGCACCACCAGCACTGAGTATGGATAACACTATAGGCCCAGCTGGTGGTCACTCCATGTCCCTCCTGCTGCTCCCTTACAAGGATTCAGCCTGCCGATGGTTTATCTCTATTTCCTTCCTATCCTTGGTGCTGGGGATTAAGCTCAAAGTCTCAATAGTATCAGGCATCTGCTCTACCAGTGAGCCACATCTCCAATCCTATGTTTTCCTCTGTCTTTAAAGTATCTAATATTCTGTGAAGGATAACTTAACAGGCAAATGCCAGTGTGATCCCCGAGACCTGATCTTTCCCCTTCTCTGGCTGGCATTCGCTCAGATGCCCTGTCACAGACAGGAGGCTACATGGCTGCTACTTTGCAGGCCCTGCCAGGCTTCATGTGCTGAGGATCGTGGCAACTGATTGCACGTCTGCTGGTGCTCGCTGGTGAGGAACAGGTGGAGCCTGTAGCTGGGCCTGCTCATGATCTGGGGATCAGTCACAGCACAGAGAAGGCCTTTCATCTACTCCGCTGCTTCCGTTACTCATTTACTAAGTGCTGTCCGGTGTCTTGGTGAGAGAGAGAATTGCTCATGGCCGTGTGCTGCCTGGCATGTACACTCTTACCATTCTCTCCAGAAAGTGGGAGCCTCCCTTTAATTCGAGGAAAAACATTTGGATGGAAATACTCGTAAGCTCATTGAAACTTTCTTTTTGAGCTAAGCACGTGATACTCGCTTAGTATCCCAACACTCAGTAGACTGAGGCAGGAGGATCATGAGTCCAGAGTGGTCAGGACTGTATAACAGCACCTTGTCTTAACAAAACACCCCCCCCAAAAAAAACCCTACATATAGATCTCACATGTTTCTTTGATTCTTTTAAGGATCTCTGTGAGAACCTTCAAGACAAAAGATGTCTTGAATTTGCTGTGCTCCATATCCAAGGAGAGGAAAATGAAGGCAACCGTCAAGAAGTCTAACATGGGTCCTCTGGTCACGGGGGCTGTGGTAGGTGGTTTGCTCGGTGGCCCACCAGGAATAGTTATTGGTGAGTATGGGTGTCTCATAGATACATCCAGCTTTGCAGGTATCAAAAAAGAGGTCTGTGGGGAGGCAGACAGATGGGGTGTCTGAAGACAGCCTGGATTACAGAGTGACTTCCAGGCTGGCCTGATTTATGGGGCGCCATCTCAAAATCCAAAGTCTAGGAAGAAAGGTTTTGAAATCACAGGAAGGAGAATGGCCTGGGGAGGATGATGCTCTATGCCCATGAGGGGACTGTTGTGGTCCTGTTACTTCTGTGTGTGGTCTGTCCTCCAGGACCCGTGGGTCTTTGGGTGTGTGGGTGGGTGGGGGGTCTCAAAATACAGGGCGCTCTTAGTCTCCATGTCTCTCAGATCCAGGAGACACATTTTGCCTGTGCCAGGATCCCAGTGGCTGGAGGTGTGTCCTCCAGTGTAAAGACACGAGGGCATATGGGGTCCTCGGCTGACGTCCTCATCATCATGCCACTGAGAAGGGCGCCAGGCAGGAAGCTGTTTGCTCGGCTCCAACCGATGGCACATGCTCAGAGTGTGGCCAGTTCACGTAGTGTCCCCTTTGAAAGCAAAAGGCCCCAAAAAACCAAACAGAAAGCAAGGGTCTATTTCAGGAAAAGCAGCCAAGCGGCAGGAAGCTGTTATTTCCAGAATGGCTCTAAATGATGTCATTTTACTACCTGCTTCTGCTTCCCAGTTTCTGGCAAGGGATGAAACCTTGACTCCTTTTCCCAGTGTTTCTTGGAACCAAGAGGAAGTTGTTTCCTTTGTGCTCTTGTGCTAGGGACCTATGTTCCAGGCCTTAGGAGACCTACCTGGCTCAGGCAATGGCCTAAACCATAGCTTGGGGGTGGAGTCAGAGCTGGCCGCCCTCCAGAGGAGTTGAGAAGAGGCCAGGGAATGCTTCCCCATGATGGACCTTGTAGCACACACAGGTCAACTGGCATCCTGGCTTGCTACATTGGTCAGGGAGACTAGATACTGAATGTTGCTGTATGCTAGTCACCTAGTCTGTGGGTTCAAGGCCACAGAAAATCCAGTGTGTTGCAGATCCTTTCTAGGTAGCTTGCAAACTACTTGCTGGAGGATAGACAAAGAGAAACTCCCCCCCTCTTCCCCCAGCTACATGGCTTCTGTTTCCAAGTTTCTTAGTAAGTCTTCTAGCGCTGTTCTTCCCTTTGGTGGCAAGATTGACATTCAAGGATGGTTTGCTAAGCTAAAACCACAGTGCAGAAAGATGCAAGGCCACTGATCACCCCAGCCTATCGCTTACTATATTTCTCTTTCCAGAGTCTGTGAACTCGGCCCTCTGGGAAGGGATGAGTGAGGGAGGAGACAAGCCACTTCCTACTTCCTCAGTGACATTCTGGCTTCATTCCCACCTCTGTCCAGGTGCCTCAGGAGACCTGGAGGAGATAACTTTATCAGAGACATTGTTCCTTACTATCCTGGGAGCCGGTATTTTGTGGATTCTGACTAAGGTGGCAGAGAACAGATGTCTGCAGGGAGAGCTGGGGGGGGGGGAGTCACTGCTTCTGGCCCTGGTCATGGGCCAGAAAACACCGGCATTCTCTCTTCTGCACAGACCTAGTAATCTGCAGGTTGATATTTCTGGCAACTTTCTGCTTTAAGTGCTGCTGTAAATCACATATTGATGTTCTCACAAAGGGTAGTACAGATGAGTGCAACTCTGTTGCTCCAAACGGTTCATGGGTACCATGGGGAAAGTTCAAGAAAACTTGTAAATTAGCTGGTTTTCCCTCTCCAGAATGTTCCTTTTCTTTGGAGGAAAGAATGTGGTCCTGGCCTGGGAACTAGAGGAGATGCAGGCCCCACATTTTGCCCGGCTTGGATTCTGGGAATGTGGGCTTTGCTATCTCCTGCATCTCCCAAGTCATGTTCTCCCTAACACGGCTGCATTATCTATGTATCATCTATCTATCTATCTGTCTGTCTATCTATCTATCTGTTTTTGAGACAGGGTCTTGCTATGTAGCCTGACCTAGAATTGGTGATCCTTTAGATCTCAGACTGGAAGTGTTCTTGCTTTAGTTTCCACATTGCTGGGTTGCAAATACACTGACCAGTGTTGACACACACTTTGCATGTTGGAGCAGTAACTAGGTATAAGCCAGAAGTTAGAAAAGTTGTACAAGACGTTCTCACATGTCCTCAGCTAGTTTCAGTTCCCAGCGTGAACATTTCTCATGGTTCACTTGTGAAACTCAGACCAGCACTGATAAAGAACTGCTGGCCTCCTCCAATCTTGATTGCTATCTGACCAGATTTTGGACCCACGGCTTGTTTTCCAAGTTTCCATTTTACTTTTTTTTTAAACTTTTTTTTTAATTTTCTTTTTATTTATTCAACTGTGCACATGTGCGTATGTATGTGCGCGCGCGTGCGCATGTGTGTGTCTGTGTGTGTGTGTGTGTCTGTGTGTGTGTGTGTGTCTGTGTGTGTGTAGAACCACGGACGAATCGGGAACCACCATGGCCCCCTCCACCTCCTTCTGCCCCCGGATTCACAGGCTCCGCCCTACCAGGACCAGAAGCGCAGGCCGCCCCCGCTTCCGCCTGGCGTCTATACGTGGGATCTGGGATCCGAACTCAGGACCTTCCACCTGCAAGGCAGAGGCTTAACCCCTGAGCCACCTCTCCAGCCCTCCATTTTACTTTTAAGGTCCTGTTTTTTTCCTAAGTCTCTCCTGCTTGTCACTGTCCCGGACATCCCTTGTTTTATGGCTTCTGTAGTTTCAAGATGCTGCCAGAGTTTACAGAATGCCTGTTAGGTACCATGTCTGGAGTGTCATCTCAGCTAGACTAAAGTTTTGAATCTCAAGAAGAAGTTCCTCAGAGATGAATTATTTTCTGAATCAGTACTGGGGTGTGTGACATCCCTGGTAATTGACCTTGGCTACTTGGTCAAGGTCACGTGTACTGATTTTTCTCACTATAAAAGTTCTGTTTGTCTTTCCATACTTTTTTCTTCAGGAATGACACAGTAAGTCTAGCTGGGCCACATCTATATCGATTGTCAATATACAAAATGCTTTACACATATAAACTTGGTGTTCTGAGCAGCAGCATTTGACTGGCATGCAGCAGTATTTGCTCTTCAGACAGGGACCCAGTGCCCAGATGACCACAGGCACCTCAGCCCACTTCACACCTTTTGGTCATCTACCTGGCCCTTGATAGTCCTTTAGTTTGAGATCTCCATCCTGGTTCTCTCCCTTTCACATGTACCATGCCACACCTGGACTGGTAAGATGAAACTTTCTATCACTGCAGGAATTCATGGTCCACAGTGGTACACATCAACTCTGACAATAAACTTACATTTAAAAAGAATGTTTCTAGCTGAAGCTAGATCTCAGAGGTAGAGAGCTTGTCTGGCAAATTTGAGGTCCTGAACTTGAATACTTAGCATTTAAACTACATCTAAAATTAATGTTTTCTGTTTGGGCATGGTGGCGCACACCTATGATTCCAGCACTTAGGAGGCTGAGACAAGAGAATTCTAGGCCAGTTCGGGCTACACAGAGAGAGCCTGTCTCCAAAAAACAAAAATAAGAAAAAGAAAAAGGTCGTGTGCCCTTGTTGGGTAGCAGAAAAAGGAATGAAAAATTATGTTAAATGTGTTTCTTATCATTACACAACTTGGAAAGATGGAACAAAACATTCTTCAAGAAAAAAGAATTTTACCTGGTTCCCAAGATCCGTTGCCCATGTGAGTTCTCTGAAAATTTTCTAAGTTCCTGAGCACCAACCACCTGGTGGAAGCAACGCAGCCTCCCCGTGGAGGTTTCCTGCAGCACACATTTGCACCCCAGCCTTTCCTCATGAGGAGAGATTTTTCTGGAAAGCTTGGGGTAGAGGGAGGGGGAGGGTGTTCTTCAGCTCTGAATGGAACTGGTTGGCTCAGGTCTGAGGTGGGGATGGTGCAGGTTGCACTGCGCATGTGTACGTGTGGAGTGTTGGGAGGGGCATGCTTGGGTGTCAGTTATCCAGGTCAGATGGACTAGAGGCCATGTGAACCCTTGTCCTGTAATGGGCTGGAGTCCAGCTGGCACTTGCTGTGACCAGCTCGTGAATGTTCTTACTTGTCATGACAGCAGCCACATTCTCCGCAGGAACCCAAGGCCATCATTTGAGAATGGGGCTGACTAATGGAGCTCTTCCTTGTTTTCCAGGTGGGATCTTTGTGGGCCTGTTAGGTACAGCGATGACTAGTGGACAGTTTAAACCAGTTCCTCAGATTTTAATGGAGCTGCCCCCCGCTGAGCAGCAGAAACTCGTTAATGAAGCCACCGACATCATCAGGAATTTTTACTGGATAAATAATGTGGAACTGACCGATCTGGTCCTGGGTAGTCAGGTCCTGCAGCAGAAGCTCCGGGCTATGCTGGTGCACTACATCAACAAAGAGCTGCATGCAACTGTCCACTTTGATTAACTAGACGCTGGCCTTGGGAAGTGAACCTGGCTTTCATTTAGACTGTTCTGTGATTCTGAGAAAGTGACTGGAGAGTGGGCGAAACCCAGTGAGTCCCACTGAGACATTTAGCATCACCAGCTCTGACCTCAAGCAGAAGTGTCCTGCTACAGTGTTCTGGTAAAGTGTCCTGCTGGAGTGTCTTGCTGGAGCAGCTCCAGCCATGCCGAGCATTCATGGTGGTCCAGCTGAGTGCAGCAGAAGACACAGTATACCTGCTTCTGACCTCTCCAGCAGCTTTCTGAGTCCCTCTGTTCTCGCCACCCCCTGCTACGGCAGGGGTCTGGAGGAAGTTCTGGCAGCTTGCCCTGGATGCTGTTTGTGAGTGAAGATGATCCCAGACTCTTGCACTTGTCACAAGACTGGACCATCTCGCCTCCAGTTTCATGTGTTCACAGTCAGCTCTTCCAGATTGTTGTGACCTCCAGAATGTGCCCTTCCCTGCCCAGGAGCTTCTCGGTGTTCCCACGAGGACTGTCGGTCCTTCCAGTGAAGCCACAAATGCCAGACAGGCTCCACACTCTGCCACTGAGCCGTACCCCTAGTCCTTCACTGGTGGGATGTAGGAAAATTCTCTGCCATTCATCCATGTCCCACCTTTTAAGTGACTCAGCTTTTTGTTTGGTCCGAGTATAGGAGCGCAGTCTAAACCACGGACCTTATGTAAATTTGATTTAACATTTGCTACTTCTTTTTTTGCCATTTAAAAATGTATTAAATAGTAAACTGATTTATTAATCAATTTACAGAAGATAAAAAAATTGATACTTCTCTCTTACTCTCCTGGTATTAGAAATGTGAACTCAAGGAGGATAGGGGCTTTGTCTTACTTATTATTCCTCTCTAGAACCCTTCATGTGGTAGACACTCAATACTGTTTCCAGTTTTTTGGAAACAGGATTTCTGTATAGCCCAAGCTGGCTTTGAACTCTTGATCCTCCTGACTCAATCTTTTGAGCACTGAGATGCACGTCAGCATTCCCAGCTTTATAAATATATTTTTTATATTGAATTTTTAAAAATTATGTTGCAGTTGAAAAATTATTTTCAAGACAGGGTCTCATGTAGTCTAGACCAGCCTCTAACCTTTTATGCAACCAAGGACGGCCTTGAACCTCCGAGATGCATACATGGCTGGTGTGTGTCCCCACACTAGTAAATATCACGAATCACTGCTCTTGAAGCATTTCATAGGGAAGTTCTCCAGTGAGGAAACATGCTGCGCCATGCAGCAAAGGAGGCCAAGAGTCCAGCGTCCAGCTTCTGAAAGTCACCAAGCTACTAACTGAATTAGCCAGGATTTGGATCTGTGTCTCTAGAACCCAGAGTCTTCACTCACATACCATGGGGCTTTTTTCCCCCCAAGTATCAGGAATAGGTAGCTTTTGAGCTATGTTTTCCAGATGAAAGACTTTCAATACAATGTATACTTTTTCTGAAGGAAGATCCCCACCAAGGGCAGCAATGTTTCCACCCTCAAGATCCCTTCCACATGTATTCTCTTTGCTTTCTGAACTACAATGGTAATCACAAAATTACAATAAAGAATTTAAAGTCATTTAACTATGTGTTTCATATAGATTCCTTGTAATTTTTAGGCTTCTACTAGATGTCGTGTGAACACTTCCTGGGGAGACACCAAGGAGCCATCTATCTACCCACCCCAGATAGAAGTCTGACAACAGGCAAAAGTAATAATTAGCTGTGAAGTAGACCTTGACAAACCAGTGAATGTAGTAGGGTTACTTACAGGAGCAGGGATGAGGATTACTGACTGGAGCAGGGGTGACTCAAAGGCAGCTACATGGCTAGAAAACCCACCCCATGATCGCATAGTTGGAATCCCCCTCAATTAACCTTCTCAGCTTGTATACCCTAGGTTCTTAACCAGACAAGACTCTTGGCTTTATACAGAAGGATGCCAACTCTCTCAACCAGCTCTCTCTGATTTATCCAGGGCCTAATCCCACCCACATGGGCTGGGTCTTCCCCAGCAGCTAGACAATCTCCTTCAGGTTTGCTCTGGGATTAACTCAACCATCAACTCTCTACAACTGTGCCCAGAGCTCAAACCCTCAAGAGTCAAGTTGACATCTGTGCTTAACTATGACAGTACCCTTGTCTTCTCCCTCCCCTCCCATCATCCCCCATTGCACTCTCCTCCCTTCCACCCTCTCCCTCTCCCTCTACTGTGCCTCCCCCTTCCTCCCTCCCATTCCCTGGAGCATAAATGGATGTGGTTACAGAACCTCCCTCTGAGTCCTCCACCCTAGTGAGGGTTCAGGACTAGTGGCATAGCCTGGAGCTTCTTCCTGGGCTCCCCGTTAGTATGGAAACTATTATGACTGTTTAACCCCTTGCCTCAAAGGATCCCACTGCCTGAAGCCTTCTCCCTTGTGATCTCTGCTAGACTTTGAGGGGTTGTTGACATGTCAGCCATTGTGCAGGTCAGGCAAAGTCCAATTCTGGCTGCTGCAGCCCTAACAGATGTGGAGTATCTTGCATAATGTTGGTCCTCCCCATCTTTAGGCTCTTACAATCTTGCCGCCCCCTCTCCCACAAGGTTCCCTGAGCTTTAGGATGGGGAGAGATTTGGCTGGTCTAGTTCCAGGTGAATAATGTAGGGTCTTTGGTGTTCTGAATTATACACTCAGGTCCTTTTGCTTGTGAGGCAAAGGCTTTAGGCCCTGAGCCTCTCTCCAGCCCCACTTTTAGCTTTTTAATGTGAGTTTCAACTCAAGTCATCAGGTTTGCATAGCAAGTCTTTTTACCTCCCCTTCTTCTAATTATGTTTTTAAACAATCTTTGGAAATCGGTTGTTTCCTTTTTATTTTTCAATGGTTATTGGTAAACAAATTGAAAAATCCAGAAGATTGTAATGAAATAAAACTACTACAGACTCCTATACACCAAAACTAACCATACCAGCTAGAAACAGGTGTTACCTTCACAACTGAAGGCTATGGACAGACATGTCTATGAAGTTTGTGGTTACAGCAAGCCTAAACTAGACCGTGGGAGATTTTCCAGTTGATATGGGAAGACACAGTCTAAGGTGAGTGGGATCATTCTCTGGGAGGTGGGTAAGCCGGAGAGAGCTGATTTAGCAAGTTGTCTGAATCTGGTAAGATAGAATGTATATCCCTAACTGAAAAAAAAAATCACAAACCATAATTCAGAACATCAGAGACTCTATATCAACCACCTGGAACTAGGCCAGCCTAATCTCTCCCCATCTTGAAGCTCAGGGAAATTTGCAGAAGAGAGGGCGGTAAGATTGTAAGAGCACAAGGATGGGAGGAGTAATGATATGCAAGATACTCGACACAAGTTAGGGCCAAAGCAATCATAATAGGACTTTGCATGACCTGTGCAATGTCCAACACATTATTGACCCCTCAAAGTCTATTGACCCCTTTAGGGACTAGGCACTAGGATCCTTGGAGGCTAGGGATTGACAGCCACAGTAGTGTTCTTGTGCTTAAGGGGAACACAGAAAAGGGTTTTGGGAAATGCTGCTGGGTCCTTGCACCTCATCAGAGAGGAGGACCTAGAGGAGAGTTTGGCATGCACTTTAAAAGATGCTCCGGGGATGGGAGAGAGGCATTGGGGGATGGGGAGGAAGGGAGGGGGGAGCAAAGGGGTGGGGGAGTAAAAGGAGGGAGGGGACCTATGTACCTGTTAAGTTTGTATGAGCGGAAATAAAAAAAAGAATGTATATCCCTCTTTCAGCTCTTTCTGTGGCTATGTGTGACTATTTCCCTTAGCTCCTGTTTCGTTGGTGTGACCTCTTCTGTCAAATAAAACTACAAACTATAATCAGAATCCTAAGCAAGAACAACTTCCTGTTCCCCTAAGTTGCTTGGTCATGTATTTATCAAAAACTTGAAGAGAAACTGCAATAACAACTATTAGCAAATTTGGTGAGATTTTTGCAATCCTTTCAATTTTGTGTGTGCATTTCTAACATTTTTATGGTTTTATATGTATGTCTCTTTGAATTATCAACTTTATCAATTAATTTTAAATAATATGTTTTAATTAACTTTGTCAATTAATGATTAAATTTATTATTATTTTTGTGTGTCGTTTGTATTGAGAATAGAACACAGGACCCTGTATGCTGAGTCATATTTCCAGCTTTTTAAAAAATATTTATTTTTCTACTTTCACAAATATATTGAATATTCATCCTAGCTTCCCTCCCTCCTCCTCTCTCCCCTCTCCTTACCATCCCTTCTCTTCACCATTCTCTCCCACTCCCTCCCACCTTTCTGCTTGTATGCTTCTAAGGACTGAAGGGTTCACTCTGGTTTGTCTACTCCTGCCTCGATGGTATGTTAAGTTACCTCTCCTTGGGACACCCCACTGATATGTGCATTTCCCTTCACTCATCTAGCTTTAGACCTAAAGTTTTCCTCTGTAAGTTCCCATTCTATGAGCATAATAACAGCTACCCAGTTTGATGCACTGTCTTCCGTATTGCCAGCTTTTCATAAATGCTTTTGTCATTGTTTGGAGACAGAGTTTTGCTATGTAGCCTGGGCTGATCACCAACTCTATCAGCCTCTCTAATATTGGGATTGCAGACAGTCACTATCTGTTTTTTTTATTATCATTATCGTTGTTGTTATTACTGTCATTACAAACTCCTTGAAAACATGCTTAATAGCTACACAGACTCTAGAACCCATTGTAAGTCATCTCAGGGTGGTCTCTGTTAGGTAAGTTTTTTGCTTCAATAAACATGTGTTACTTTTCATATTTTGGATTTTGATAGAATTTTCATCATAGTGGGTAGATTCTCAAAAGTGAAACGGCTCCATTTGTTTGTGGGAACTATAGTATGGCTCAGTGAGTGGTTTCATTGAAAAACCTCACTGCCTGAGTTTGATTCCTAGAATCCTTATGAAGATGGAAAGCGAGGATTGAGTTCACAGAATTGTCTTCTAACTTCCACATCTCTCTCTCTCTCTCTCTCTCTCTCTCTCTCTCTCTCTCTCTCTCTGTCTCTGTCGCATACACTTCCCCTATTCCCCACCTCAGCGTGCAAACAGCAAAATCTCTAATTTACTCTCCTAATCAGGTCTGGTATGTGCAGCGCAGAGCAACCCCTCCAAGAAAGGACTAGAGATTTAAAGGCACACCCGAACCCTAGATGCAGGGCTCCCGTGGAGATCTGTGGCTCTATCATTGCTGTCAGCGGTAGGGCGCTGGGGCAATGTGGCGCCACCTACTGCCCACGAGGGAGGATGCCAGGGGAGCCAATTTGCCATATAATCCAGGCAGGTTATTAATTTGAACTAGTGCTGATGTGACAGGGCCAGCAAGAGTGTTAGTTAAACTTGACTTTTGAGTTTCCATGTTTGGAGATGCAGAGGGGCCTGGGAGGAAGCACCAGGGAGGTCTGCAGGGCAGAGGCTGCAGGATTGTGATGCAAGGCCAAGGCGGAGGAGCGAGCGGAGGCCAGGCGCTGGGCACCTGCTGCTGAGCAGCGATTTCGCGGCGCCATCCAGTGGACGAGCTATGCAATCCTGCTCCGGCTGGCCGCAGCGCACCTTCTCCAGGTCACCAGGTGGCCCTGAGGTGTCTGTTTTAAGAGCCAGGATGGGGAATACTGAGGCTTTGGTGAGATTTTAATAAACCGGAGCAGAGAGTCAACTGGATCTCCTGCAGTCTTTTTTCTTACAAAACCGAATCTGAAGCTATTTGCACCAGGCAATTAAAAAAAAAGCAAGGATTGTCTTCGAACGGTTGCTGGTGTTCACAGCTTGTTGGGAAGAGGAGATAAGTGGCCTCACTAGCGGGAGGAGACCTTTTGGGCATCATGACAAAAGTAGGCCAGGAGGCTGAATTCTGGCCTGGCCAGCTGGGTCACAGTCTTGGGGTCAACTACAGGCATTTCCAAGTCTTGGCAAATGGAGGGAAAGAAAGTCGTGCTTCTGTATTATGGATGTTGTAGGTTTTCATCTTATTTTCTGGATTCTTTCTTCTTTTCTCTCTCTCTCTCTCTCTCTCTCTCTCTCTCTCTCTCTCTCTCTTTCTTTCGGATGCTGCTGGATCACAAGTATGTGTCACAGTGCCTGACTTTACTGTTTCTATTAGTTGAACAATGTAAGTAAAATACCAAGGGGATATCTGCTGTACATTCATTAGTTAATAAAAGCCAAATGCTAACCGTGAGCTTTAGATCTGGCAGGCCTGGGTCAAAGTCCTGAGCACCTTTAATCCCAGGACTTGGTAGGTCGAGGAAGGAAGACCATGAGTCAGATGCCAGCCTGGGCTACGAAGAAAGACAGAAATAATCTGTTTCAAAAAAAACCTGTGGTATATACATGCACACAAAAATAGAAAGCAATAAGGCATGATGTTCGTTTGGGAGCATGATTTTAAAAAAAAGCAAAAAGCCCCAGGAATAAGAAAGTGATATGTATCTTTCAGTCAATAAATTTTACTTTAGGGAACAACATTCCAATAGCTTAATTCAAATGGGGGAAACAAGAATTCCTAGTATTGCTGCTTTGAATAGCAGGAAGCATAGGAAACAGACTCAGTGTCAATTAACAGGGAACTAGTTAAACTGTGAGCAATAGACTGGAGCAGGAATGCAAGGTGTTGCCTGGCACATTCTGGGAAATTGTCTCATGTGCATAATCTCCTTACATGAAACTCACGTGGACATGCTGAGAGGAGAAAATAAAATGAAGAGGAATTTTGAGTGGTCTGGTTGGGCTTCTTTGCCGACAAGAGGGCACATGAGGTGCAGGCCTGAGTCCTAGGGTTCCTTCCTGGTGGTATTGTGCTCCCCAGGTGTCATGTGTGTCTCAGTCAAACAAGAACGAGTCAGATTTGTGGATTGGCAGTCATGGTCTCCAGCTTCCGTAGCTGCCTCCTGACATGACCCCTCACATGCCCACCCAGCCTCCACAGAGGTTTGGCCCACTGCTGTGTGAGCTTTATCTTGTGTGCTGGTCTCCACCGGCCACAGCAAGATGGACAGGATTGTGGAAGCTGTTTGGATGCAAAGACTCCGATAGAAATACAAAGTCTGTTTCATGAGCCTCAAACAGAATCTTAAATATTTTTGGTAACCATGTTTTTAAAAGAACATAACCTTATGAGATGGCTCAACAGGAAAAGGTACTCGCTACCATACCTGACAACCTGAGTTCGATCCCTGAGCCCTCCTGTTAGGAGAGAACCAACTCTCACAGGTTGTCCCCTGATCTCCATGTGTTGCAATATGGCATGCCCTCCCCTCCATAAAATGATGGTGGAAGAAATGAAAGCTCACTGGTTAATTGAAGAAATAAGAATAGCTGGGCATGGTAGTGAATGCCATAATTCAAATACTCAGAAAGCTGAGGCAAGAGGACAGCCTGGGCTACACAGCGAGAGCTGGTGTCAAATAAAATAACAACAAAAAAATGATGATAAAACATAATTATGCTATCAAATAAAATATGAAAATGAAGGATTTCTCTTTTCCGGCAGTATTGCTAGGATGCACATGTTTCCTCTTGGTTTCTCTTCTATTCTTATATTCAGCATTTGGGCTTCTCTGAGGTTTTTGTTACAGAGCGAGAGCAAGTTGAAGTGACACACACTAAATTGCGCCTCTAATCCAAGATTGGAATGTTGAAGCTGTACCTTCCTCTGGTTCCAGCCTGTGGTTTCTGTCCCTGATCCAGGTCATGTAAAAAGCTGCCACTGCAAGTCCAACTGAGCCTCTGTTGCCACCACACCTTCCCCACCAGGGCAGACTGAACCATCTGTGACCATGAGTGGGACTCAACTTTTCCTCCCTTAGGTTGGTTCCATTGGCTGTTTTGTCATATCTTTTTTTTTTATTCAATTGTGCATGTATGTGTGTGCGCATGTGTGTATGTATGTGTGTGTGTAGAACCACGGGTGAATTCGGGAACCACCATGGACGCCTCCACCTCCTCCTTGTTTATCTGCCCCGGGATTCACAGGCTCTGCCCTACCAAGACCAGAAACGCAGGCCGCCCCCGCTTCCACCTGTCGGCTATATGTGGGGTCTAGGATCCGAACTCAGGACCCTCTGCCTGCAAGGCAGAGGCTTAACCTCCGAGCCACCTCTTCAGCCCCCGTTTTGTCATATCTTGAGCAAAGTGGATTTTATGGTATGTGAATTCCATCTCATTAAAGCCATTTAAAGAAAAAACTCCAACTACACCCCAGTCCCTTTCCAGCCACCATGTATGCTCCATCTGTCTTCTTCCATTTGCAGTGGGAGTCCTCAAGAGAGAAAGAGCTCACCATCCCCCATCTTTCCAGCAGCCATCTGACCAACACTCCAAGTCTCTGACCTCTATATTGCTAGATCCAATTTCAGTCCGCACCTCACTCAGTTCATGGGCAGCACAGGCATAGCTGGTGGTCCTCATAGCCCCGGGCACCACACTGCCTGCTCCTTTTCTTCCTCTGCAGCTTCAGCCTGTGGACCCTGAGTGTAAATATTTGGTCTCAAAGTTTTCGTGCAGCATAAGATTCTTGAACTCCTGATCCTCCTGCCTCTGCCTTCTGGGTGCTGGAATCATGGGTGAGACCACTACGCCCAGCTTTGTTTTACTTTGTGAGACAGGATCTATGTAGCTCAGGTCAGCCTTGAACTTGACATCTTCTTACCTAACCCCTGAGTACCGGGATGATAGAGGTATACACCCAATCTATGTCAAGTTCAATGGTGCCATGTTAATGATTCTTTGCCTGACTACTTGATCTGAAGATGTAGCTTCAGAATCTCCCTCCCTGATAATTATCTGTAGAGAAGAATGTGGAGACAATCTCTTTATTTTAACCATTGACCAAACACATCACCAGGCGCAAACTCAAGGCAGGTACATATTTTACAAACAATGTGACACTGATAATTAATCTTGGGTGTCAACTTGACATCACCTGGCATTAACCAAGATCAGCTGTGCGACCACCTGAAGAGATTATCTGGATTAATACATTTATAAATACAAAGACCAGCCCTAGATCTATTGGAACCTCCCTAGATCTGATTGGAACCTCCCTAGATCTGATTGTAGTGGACTAGATAAAAGGAGCTGGTAGAACAGAAGACTGGGAGGAGAGACTCCAAGATGTTTGCAGTGACTTAGCTGCCTCCAGCTTCAGCCACCAGCCATGTCACCTCCGCCATGAAAGACTGTTTCTCCCCTTTGGAACCATAAGCTGGATAAATCTCCCTTTCTCTCCTAAATTGTTTAACTTTGGGTGTTCTCTCATAGCAACAGTTAAGAGTAACTGTTACAATGCCCCACCTTTGCTGGGAATATTCCTAGTGCTGGAAAAGATGCCAGTGATTCCCGGGTGCAGTGGAGGGTGGAGCGGGTCTTCCCTGCTGTTTCCAAGCCTGTTCCCTGCAAGGAACTCACAAGAGACTGTCACCCTGACATAATGAGAAAGAGTGACTGCCCAACACCCACTGTGCGAGTTCATGGGGACAAAGAGATGGGAATGTGAATTTGGGATGTGGAAATGATTTCTGGTGACTAACTGGGCCCTGTGCTCAGACAACAGTTAGTGAAGATGGACCACGGTCCCGACAGTACTCTCTGTGTTTTGTTCTTTCTTTCTTATTCTCTCATGTGGGTGGGAGTTCAGTTCACGACGACTCAGAGAAGGGGCTGCAGGTCTTGGCCAGATGAGAGAGTATCACAGCAAAGCTCCTGCTGCTCTCCAGCGGTCCTCAGTTTAAAATGATCATATACAGGCTAGCCAGATAGCTCAGTAGGTAAGGAACCTGCTCACAAATGGGATGACCTGAGTTCAATTTCCAGAAGGCCACAAGGTGGACAGACAGAACTGACTTCCTGGTATGTGTTGTGGCATACATGGACATGCCCTCTCAAATAAATGAATAAAAAATTTAGAAATGATCAAACACCAGGGTGTACAGTTTGAGGTGAAATTCCCTGGATTCCTTCAATAATGAGGTCCTAAGTTGTGTTTCACGTCTGTCTCCCTCACTAGCAAGCATGTGGAAGGGAGTTTAGTTTTGCTCACAGCTGTATCCCTCCGGCACTTGGAGGGACTCAGTAAATATTTGTTGAATGAATAAATAAAAGATAAAAATGCAGCCAGCAATCGGCTCCCCTTCCATTTAGCCTCAGTGTCCCATAAACACTGACTGTCCCTTGGAGGCGGGCCTGGCCATGACCATGGACTCAAACATCCGTGCAGGAGAAACAGCTGCCTCGCAGGAATGAAGGAGGGTCTGGGACCCAAGTTCTATGTGGTCACAGGAGAAAGGATAGACCCTACTACAGATTAGAGGATGTAGAATATCTGGCACCTAGATAGGGCTGGTGGAGGGTAAGTCTGCATGACAGAGAAGTATGTCATCCATAAGGCCAAGCAAACCTATGGCCCAGCAGCGCTACATGGAATGTTTATGTCTACCAAAGATCAAAGATCTACAAGAGTGGCTGTAGTGTGTGTGTGTGTGTGTGTGTGTGTGTGTTTGTGTGTGTGTATTCTTGTTTTTTATTTTTGTTTTGTCTATTTGTTTGTTTGAGACAGGGCCTTGTTACATGCCCAGGTAGGCTTTGAACTCACTCTGCAACCCAGATTGGCTTTGAACTTACCATATAGCTCAAGCTAACGTCCAACTTGCAACCCTCCTGCTTCAACCACCTGAGTGTCAGGATTGCAGGCACATACCACCAAGCATGTCTTGCAATCTTTGTTATGATCTGCCCACACTAGAAACACGTCAAATATACATTGACAGTTGAAAGGAACAGAACTTGTGGAAGGATAAGATAGGGTTTCACAGTAAAAGAGAGCAGATTCTAGATGCTCATAGCAACTTCAAAAAATGCAGAGCCTGAGAAGTTAGAACAAAAAGACATGGTAAGTGTAATTCTGTTTGTACGAAGTTCAATTTTTAAAACAGGAAAGAAATCAAAGCACCATCTAGAGACACCGCTGGGCAGGGCCGAAGGAGCCTTCTGGGGTGCCAGGGATCTGGGTGGTGCTTGCGTATGTACATGTATATGTAAAATTTCACTGAGACCTGCACCTAAAATATGTATATGCATTACTAGAGGTATGTAATACTACAGTTAGAAGAGAAGAGAGGAGAGAAAGGGAGAAGCCAGACCTGCTCGCTCAGGCCTGTAATTCCAGCTCCTGGGAAGACCACTGCTCATGCGTTGGAGGTCTGCCTGGGCTACAGAGTGAGTTCAAAGCCATCCTGTTTACCTTAAGGAGTTCTTATCTCAAAATAAGAAGCAAAGGTCCAGCAAGATCGCTCAGCAGGTAAGGCACTTCCTGCTTGCAAGCATGGCGGCCTGAGTTCAAACCCCATATGGTGAAAAGAGAGGACCGACTTCAGAGAGTTGTCCTCTGACCTCTACCCATGTATATCCATGCCCTCTCTCTCTCCCTTTCTCTCTCTCTCTCTCTCCTCTCTTTCTCTATCTCTCTCTCTTTTTCTCATAAATAAATACTCTAAAAGTAAATAAAGAGCATAAAGAAGACTAAGACTGTAGCTCAGTGGCCCAATGCATAAGGGCTCCATTTCCAGCACTGCAAAAAGAACAAAGCAAAAGAACAGTTTTAAGCCAGGCATTCTAGTCCTCACAACTCAGGAGACTGAAACAGGAGGATCACTAGTTCAAGACCAGCCTGGACTTCTGTGGAGACACAGCTTCTCCCGACTGCCGCTCAGCCTCTGTGGGGATCCGTGTGCAAAAGGGCTGCGGATGTGGCAGGTCTCAGGAGGCCACGACACATCAAATCTTTCAAGTTCTAAGTGGAGAAGGGCTAGGACAGTCCTGTTTCTTCCAAATCAGGTGCGTGTTTGATTTACGTTGGGCTTGAGAATAATCCCATCAGGAGATGCAGGACTGTGGTTGCTGGAGATGTCGCCTTATTTTCCACTTGAATAAAGGGAACTGGCCCTTGTCCGCTCTGCTTTTGTGTCTTGAGGCTATTCATGGTTGGCTGGTTTTCTTTCTGAACAGAAACCTCCATAGTCCTCTCCTGATGCTGACAGCCTGATTCTAGGGGTGAATCTGTACTTCAGGACCCTCAGCTTAGTTCTTTTCCTATAATCTCCTAAGAGCTGAGGTGATACCTATTGATAGGACCTCAGTACCATGCCTCTGAGCTCAAATAGAGATGATGTTGTCTCTTACAGACCAAGGTGGAATACTTTTTGTCAAGACCTGTGGCTGGGCCTATTGCCAGAGTCAGGGTATGTATGAGACTGACTGTGCTAAACCACTGAGGCTGAAGGGAGGAAGGGGGCTCCCAGAAGGCCAGGACTGATGCTCAGGGGCGCTGTGGTCCTGCCACCCCACACACTGCCTTCCAGCATGGATGGGCAAGGACTATGAGCAGGTGGTGTACCCAGTAGGGACATGCATTTGAACACAGGGGCTGGGGAGCTTGGGACCTTGTTCCCTAATATGTAGGTCGTACCCTTCAATCCCCCTTTCCCCCAGAGAGGGTCTTGTTAGTAGCCAGGGTTGACCCAGGATAGGCCACCTGCACAGCTATCTTCCTGTGGCACTCTGAGTGCCTACTTTCTAGCTGTGCAGCTTCACCTTCTCTCCAGCTTTCCGTGGACCGACTCCAGCCCCTGCCTTGTGGCAAGGGACTCTCAGGAACTGAGTCAGACCTGATTGACTCAGAGCTGTTTAAACTGCTAAAGTTCAAATGCTCTGCTTCCTGGGTATGGGGATGGAGGTCCCCAGGGGACTGGGTTGCTGTTTGGGAACTAAAAGCAGACATTTGGGTATGTTAAGGATGTCGACAGTTTGCAAGCTGTGCCAAGTTTCCATATGTATGTGTGTCAGAGTCTTGGACCCTTGGGTTTCCACAGCCAGGCATCACTGTGCAGCTAGCAGCCATGATAAATGTAGCTGTGCAGAAAGAGTGTACCCTTCTGGGACTTCTGGCAATGGAACGGCTGGCTTGGGTTCCAGGCTTGGGTTCCGGCCAGCTTGGGAACCACCACCAGCGGGAACGGTGCCCTGGAAAACCTTCTCCTTGTGGCCAGATGTCAGCCAGAGTTCCCAAGATGATGCTCCAAGGATTGAAATTTCCCCTTGTTTTTGCCCAAAATTGTCTGGCTCTGTCTGTGACCACCCCCTCTCTTTCCTTCCTGACCTGCTTTTTTATTGTGAGCTTGGAACATTCTGTCTTCAGTTGTCGTGTGTGTGTGTGTGTGTGTGTGTGTGTGTGTGTGTGTGTGTGTGTGTGTCTGTGTGTCTGTGTGTCTGTATTTTCATGCAGGGTAGAAACCAGTAGAAGACAGGGGTGCTTGGGAGGCCAGTGGATGCTTCTGTCTGAGCTTCTCATCCTGTCTTGACCACAAATGTCAGAGGGAGGGGTTTGTCTTCCCAAAGATGAAGGGAGTGAGGAGGCCTAGAGGCAGGCGGGGATTATACCCTAGTGGTAGAACTTGCTCAGATTCTGTCAGTAAAGGACTTGAGGTTCAGTGGTAAAACACTTACCTAGAATCTACCAGCGAGGAGTTGGGCTATGACTCAGCTATCTAGAATTTATCAGTGAGAAATTGGAGGTGTGAGTCTACAGCAGAACACTTGCCTAGAATCCGCTAGTGAGGAGTGAGGGCATGGCTCAGTGGCAGAATGCTTGCTTAGAATCTATCAGTGAGGGGTGAGGACGTGGCCCACTGGTAAAGGCTCCCTTAGAATTTATGAGCAAGGGGCTAGAGGTGTGGCTCAGCAGTTAGCCACACGCTGGCCCAGTGTGCAGGAGGCCATGGTCTGGTGGCACAGATCACTGGGGAGGCTGGAATAGGAGGATCCCAAGTTCAAGGCCAGCTTGGGCAACTTAGTGAATCTCTGTCTCAAAATAAACAGTAAAAAGAAGCCTGAGACAGGCATGCACAATAAAAGACTTTCTGGGAATTGGGGGGGGAGGCATTGGGGGATGGGGAGGGAGGGATGAGGGGAGAGGGAGCAGGGGGTTCGGGGGGAGGAGGAGGGAGGGAGGGAACTGGTGTACCTATTAAGTTTGTAAGAGCAGAAATAATAATAAAAACATATTTAAAAAAAAAAGAAGACTGAGAATGTAACTCTATGGTAGAGCTCTTACCGAGATTTTACCAGTGAAAGGCTGGGGAGTGTAGTTGAGTAATGGAATACTTGTGTAGCATACATAAGGAACTAGATTCAAACACCTCCTTCCCTCAGTAGCGAGGCTCCTTATACCTCCTGTCTATTCCTCTCTTCCATGATAAACCAAGATAGTCAGAGGCTTTGAGACAGAGTCTAGAAAGAAGGCAGACAAGGGAGCCCAAAGGACAGGCCAGGAAGAGTGTGGTGGGGTGGTGCTCATGACACTCACTCCTGTGGGGAAGGGACTCTACCTGGCAGAATGCCGCGCAGCCTGGGTCATGGACGACTCCGCATTTCAGCCCTAAGGTGCTCCATTGCACTAGACTCCATTCCTACATAAAAACACGACTTTTCCTGTATACAGGTGTTTCTGAAAATCCTGGACCCTTTTCCAGCTCAAGGGGAAGGTGTGGGGGAGCAGAAGCGAGAGCAGGGAACATTCAGGTGGGGACATCTAAGTGTTGACCGGATTGCTAGGTACAGAATTCACAGGAGACAGACACGGGTTAGCATAGCTGCTGGCACCAGTTCTCTATTCACAGCCTCTAAGATCCCTGGTAGGTCTTCCCAGAATGCCCTGGGAGCTAGGGGTGGTCCTGATGTCCTCTTGGAAGGAATCATCTGCGCCTGCCCAGTGGTGCGGGGCTCTGGACTGTGGCATGTGAAGGAAAACCTTGTGCTCCAGAAGTTCAGAGGCCAGGGCCAGACTCCATGCACTGAGGCATCTTGTGGGCGGTGTGTGTGTGTGTGTGTGTGTGTGTGTGTGTGTGTGTGTGTGTGAGCCAGAGCTGGAGCAATGCAGGAAGGCTGCAGAATGGAGATGGTGCTGAGTGCCACATCTGAGGGGCCAGACATCCTGGGCAGAGCAAGGACCTAGTAGCAGCAGCAAGCCCCCCGGGGAAAGCTAAGGCAGACAGGCAGGACGTGGCTAGATGGTCTCCTTTTCCTTGTCCCAAGCCTTCATGCTTTACTCTCCGGTCCCATTCCTGGGCACAGATCCCAGGAGTCTGCCTTGGGTTGGGGCAGTGCCCACCCCTTCACAAGAGGACAGCTGGCTGCAGACAGCTGAGTGGAGGAGGCACAGACCTGGGGCAGCCAGAACTTTCTGGTTATAGGTGTGAAAAAAATCCCACAGTCAGAGGCAGTCTTGTACCTGTCCACAGGCCAGAAAAGGAAGGTCACTTCCGGGAGATCTAGGTCATGGGCAGGCCAAAGGGAAGTGGCTACCTTGGTTTGTGCTCATGGCCTGAGTGAACTCAGATTCTGGCTAAGAACTGGGACAGTCTTTGAGTGACTCCACCCTGCTTGGCCCCTTAAGGTCCCTGTCCCAGCTATGTTCACAAGACAGACACAGAAACACAACACACACACACACACACACACACACACACACACACACACACACACGCGCGCGCGCGCGCACACCAAACAAACAAACAAACAAAAACAAAAACACACGCACACAAAACCAGGCCAGATCCCCAGATGCCCACCTGGTGGACAGTCCAAAGGAAGCCCTTGGGGCCAAGCCCATGAGCAAGCTCTACCTGGCGCGGTACAGTGGGCTCTTCTGGGCCTTGTATAGTGTTTTCCTCTGAGCAATGGACCTTACCTGGGGTTCTGCCCTTACCTGGAACACCTCCTATTTCTTGGTATATGATTCTACTCTAGTCCATGTACCTTCAGGGCCTTGAGGTTTGGGGCGGGGCTAAATAAGGTAAACTGGTTGAGGAAGGTTAATTGAAGCAGGGATTCCATCTGTGCAGACATGAGGAAGCCATTATCCATGCTGGGACGACATTTTCTAACCGACAGCTTTGGGGTCACCCAGGCTCCTGTAAGCAACCCTCACCCCTACTCTTGTAAAACAATCTCAGTAAACTCATTGGTTGGGCAAGTCGACCCTGGTGTAATCAATACTTTGGTCTATCTATGAATTCCTGTATAATGTCTTTCCAGGAAGTTTCCATAATAATCGGTATCAGAAACCACCCTGACACTCCTACTGGCTTGGTCCTGCTTCTGCAGAGAGGCCAAGATACTGGTCACTTCAACTGGAAAGGCCCCTGGAGAAGCCTGGTTGCCGATTCTTGCTCTCTCTGCTCAATGCTTCCTAACACCTTCCCCATTTATGCTATTCATTCAACAAATACTTTGCTTCAAGGGCAAGGAAGCTGACCAGAAGACCAGGCCCCATTCATCCACTGACCGGCATCTAGGCTGTTTTAACTTCTGTTTGCAGCATGGAGGTGCCTAGATCATGCAGTCTGTCACGATGGTGTCATTTCCTTTGGATATGACCCTGAGATGGAAGAGCTGACTGGTGCGACAGATGTGCAGGCAGCTGAGGACCCACCATATTGATTTCTAGAATAGCTGGCCCAGTATTCCTTCCAACAGCAGGATACATCCTTTTTCTTTATAGCCTTCCAAAGTTACATTTTTTAAATTATTATTTATTTATTCAATTGTGCATGTGTGCACGTGCGTGTGTGTGTGTGTGTGTGTGTGTGTGTGTAGAACCACGGACAAATTCGGGAACCACCATGGATCGCCTCCACCTCCTCCTTGTTTACTCTGCCCAGGGATTCACAGGCTCCGCCCTACCAGGACCAGAAACGCAGCCCCCCCCCCCCCACGGAAACGCAGGCTGCCCCTGCTTCAGCCCGGCGTCTATACGTGGGGTCTAGGATCTGAACTCAGGACCTTCAGCCTGCAAGGCAGAGGCTTAACCCCTGAACCACCTCTCCAGCCTCCCCAAAGTTACATTTTTAAATATTGTTTCTCTCCTCTCTCTCTCTGTAAAAATCTTGTGGGGGTCACTTCTCCTTCCACCATGTGGATTCTAGGGATCAAACTCAGGTCATCGGGCTTGGTGGCAACTGCCTTTATCTGCTGAGTCATCTGGCTAGTCCCAGGGTTTGTTTATTTGTTTGTTTTTTTTAATAGTAGCTACTCCAGCTAGAGTAAGATGGCAGCTCAAAACAGTTTTGATTTACTTTTCCTTGGTGGCTAGTCATACTAAGCATTTTTCCATATGTTTGTATTTCTTTTGAAAGTGTCTGGTTGCCTAAGTTTTAAATCAGATAACCTGGGTTTTCTTTTATTTTTAATTTTATTTATTTATTTGAGAGGGAGTGAGGGAGGAAGGAGAAAAAAGAAGGAAGAGAGAGAGAGAGAGAATGCACATGTATACCATGGTGCATGGGTGGAGGTCAGAGGACTCTCTCAGAGATCAGTTCTCTTCTTTACTATTTGGGTTTCTGGGGATCAAACTCAGGTCACCAGATTTGTGAGCAGATACTTGGCCTGCTGATTCAGCTCACTGGCTATCACTTGGATTTTCTTTTGTTAGTGATCTGTTTATTTGAGGGAGGGTCTTTGACCCTGACTGACTTTGGATTCATGGTCCTCCTGACTTAACATCTCAAGTGCTAGAATTACAAGCACGTGTCACCAGGCAGCTTCGCGCACGCATTTTAGGTATGAACTCTGTCAGGTGAATATTTGGGAATCTCTTTCCATCCTGTGGGCCTTCACTTCACAGTGAGTCCCAATGCAGCTTTTGGGGTTGAAAATTCCTGCGTTCACTTTCACTTTTGCTTTAGTGCTTTTGGTGTCTTAACGGGAAATCATTGTCTGTACCCGTGTCTTAAAGTGTTTCCCCTATTTTTGTTTGTTTATTTTAGTCACCTCATAGTTTCAGGTCCTATGTTAAAAAGTGCAAAAAATGGTCCACAGTCGCTCTCCTCTTGATGCTGTGGCAAAGACTGCTGAAGCCCTATATCTTCTGAGACACGGACACCCCCGTTCACAGAAGACTCTCCCCAGGCCATCTCTCCCTGTACCTCAGGAAGGTCTTGTGTCACCAACAAGACCCCAGACAGCGGCAATTACTTCCAGCAGCAGCACCACCAGGCAACTCCATCAGCACAGAGAGACAGGATTCCCCGGGTCCTCATTCCCTGCCTGCTTCCTTGTCCCTGGCAGGGCGTACCTGAATGTCACTAGCCCCGTGCAGGTGACTCTTTTTTAGGAAGCCCCATGGCCAGATGCACAGGCTGGGATTCCTGTGCAAATCCCTTGCAAAGCCCTTTCCTGGTACCCAAGTCCCACAGGAAGACTACCCCACTGAACTCCAAGGGCCACCTGTTAATTATCACCAGTGCCCTGGGGTCACAGCTGCAATTACACCCTCTGCCTTCATCAGGCTGGTCCCTGTCAGGCGGCTCAGGCATTGCTGAGGCGGGGGTTCCAGGATCCTTCCAATGCAGGGGCCCAGACTCAGACTTCCCCTTGTCCCTCTGTGTCTCCCAGGAGGAGGGGCAGAGTCCCAGTACTGCCTGGAAGAGCATCACATGCTCCTGGCAGGGACAATCCACACAGCTGGGAGGACACATTCCAGGGAGGCTGACAGACACTCAGCTGGCAGGACAGTGGGTTCCTATGTCCCTGCCAGGCCTTGTGAGCCAAGCCCCAGGCAGAAGCACAAGGCCTGGCCCCAGCCCAGCAGGCACTGTGCTCAGGCAACCTTCAGCAAAGGCTCTGCAGTCCATCCTGAAACTCCTGTGTATAGGGGGGAGTGGCAGCGCCAGGGGCAAAGGTCAGTGCTGTGACCTTGACTGAGGTCAGCTCTGAGCACCTTAGAAGGATAACTTTCCCAGCTGAGAATGAGATCAATGATGACAGGCCTGTGGGGCAGGCGAGCGGCACCTGGACAGTTCTGCCACAGCAGGCCGCTAGGTGGACAGCAGCTAGGTGGACAGCAGCTAGGTGCACAGCAGCCGGAGCGGCTCACCTATGGTCTTTTACCCCACCCCGCAATGAGACGTCAGGAAGAGAGCAAATCCTCCCCCCTCAACTCCTTCTTTTCCTAGGCTTTGCAGTTAGGCCCACACAGTGTATGTGTTTGTCTTTGTTATAGTTTTTCTACCTGTGTACCAAATACTTTGATCATTTTTCTCCCCCATTTTTCTCTCTTGTCCACTCCCATTCCAGCAGGTTTCTTTCTTTTCTTTCTTTCTTTCTTTCTTTTTTTCTTTCTTTCTTTTTCCTTCCTTCCTTCCTTTCTCCTCTTTCTCTCCTCTCTCTCCTTTCTTCTTTCTTTCTTTCTTTTCCTCCTCCTTCCCTCCCTCCTTCCTTCCTTCTCTCTGTCTCTCTCCCTCTCCCTCCCTTTCCCTCTCCTCGCTTTTGATCTAGATTCTGCATAAGAGAAAGCATGCAGTTTGTTTGAGTTTGGCTCCAATCCCATCCATTTCCTGCAACTGACATAATTTCCTTTTGTGTGTCCAAATAAAAAAAAACTCTGTGCTGTAGGTCTACTTTTCTTTACCCCTTCCTGTGCAAATGGACACCTAGCTGGTTCTGTGTTGGCCGCTCCCCGTATCACTGGTGCGCAGGTGCGCCTATTGCTTGCTGAATCTTATCCCTGGGGTCTCCCCAGGAGCGCGCCAGCTGGGTGCCATGCAGTCCTTCTAGAGAGCCTGCACACTCACTCGGGCAGTAACAAGGATCCTCTTCTTGCATCTATGTTGTTCTTTGAACATTTTGTCCGAGGCCCTCATGCCTACCAGCTGCTCCTCTCTATGCCTTAGCAGCGGTGCCTCACACAGGGGCAGAGTGAATGTCCTTCGCATGGAGGTGCTGAGTCCTTCTCCAGCATCTCAGCTGGGAGGACACCGAGGGTCAGGGTTGGAAGGAGGACAAGGAGGTTTCCTTGCCATCACCACAGGTTAAAACAGCAGAGTATGTTCTGAGAGCCTGCCTTCCTCCTCTCCACTCCCCAGCCATCTGTAAACACGTCAGGGAAGCTCTTCTAAGCAGAGATCAGATCTACTGCCCCTAGAAACTCTATATGAGTCTTACTGTTCCCTAGCTGAGCTACTGATTTGCAATGTAAGCACTAGCCATGGGGCTGTGGGACACATGACCCCCTTCCTTCTCAGAGCTTTGGTATGCCCTCTTTGAGATGTCTGGAATGGCGTCTCTTTGCAGAATAGCTCACTCCCCCTTCAGTGTGATGCTCACCCTGCAGGGTGCTGCCTCTCTGCACCCAGTGTCAGCCTCAGCCCACCTGCTGGGAGTGCTCACCTGTTTCCTCTCTCCGCTGAGAGCTTAATCAGGGTCTATCTTACAGAGGTGTCCCCAGCATCTAGCAGGGCACACAGAGTTTGCATGGATCAGTGCCCTTCCAAGATTTTTGGACATCCTGAGTCTTAAGGTCTTTCTGGGCTCCAATGTCTTGGGGCTCAGGAAATAGCCGGAGTTCCTAGGCCAACTCCAGCTCCTCTCTACCTCCCACAGTGCCGCGTGACTTCCCGCATCTACCTAGGCTCCTGCTATTCCGCCTGCTTTTCCAAGTGGCTGTATAGTGGCCATGCCTAGGCTCACTTCAGGCAATTCCCACTACTCTGTAAACCCTAAGGATTTGTAAGCAAGGGAAGTTCCAGGGGTAAGACTTGTGACCAAGCAGCCAGTGGAAGGCCAGCTGTATCTATTCTGCCACCAGCTCTCAGTGGGAGGGCAGCTTCAGGAAGC
The DNA here is from genome assembly GCA_023101885.1 of Typhlomys cinereus. Taxonomy (NCBI): domain Eukaryota; kingdom Metazoa; phylum Chordata; class Mammalia; order Rodentia; family Platacanthomyidae; genus Typhlomys; species Typhlomys cinereus. The sequence continues at coordinate 90,166 of JALPQD010000569.1, read as the reverse complement.
TGCTTCTCACCTTGTGACCTGTCTGGCTCTGTGTCCTCTGTCCAAGCTGGAGAAGCAGCCTGAACCAGTCTGGGCAGGTATGACTGATAGAGGCCACAGAGGGAAAGGGCTGCAAACCAATAAGTTTGTCAAGGCCCATGTGGGCTGGATCCCGGGCACCCTTGGGTGCCTCATTCTCTACCCCTCCAATCTTCTTGAAGGATATTAACAACAGGTCTTGGGAACTGGGTCCAACCTGCTAAGTCAGGTTTGCATGTGAACGGTTTGGGGACAAGCCCACAGAAGACAGGAGTGCAGAGTTCTGATGGGGTGGAGGTGTGTTGGGGAGGAAGGCATTCACTGTACTGCTGCCTGAGGTGCCACTAATAAACCACAGTGGCCACACTCTACGTCACAGGAGCTATGACCAAGGCCAGCTAGGCACTGGGGAAAAGCCTCCTGTGGGACACTTGTTTTTTGAAGACAGGGCCATACTATGTGCTCACACTGGCTTTAGACCCGCAATCCTCCTGAGTGTCAGGATGATGGGCATGTGTCACCATGCTTGGCTTCTGAAGCTTCTAAAGGGCCTTGCAGTTCTAATGGCCAGCTTGCAGAAGGGATGTCAGGAAGGCATAGTTCCGTGCATGACATAGTCACATAGTGGCTGTATCTGGGGCTTTTTCCACTATCTGCATAATCCTAGGAGGAGAGACTGTGAGATAGTCTTTACATCTGGGAAGGTCCAGGTGAGCCAAACGCCTTGTTTCCTTTATTCCTTGACCCACATTGCATAACCCCCACCAGTACACCAGTCTTAAACCTCTACTCTCAGCACTTGAGAGGCAATCAAGTTCAGATGAGCTAGGGCTACAGAGTGAGACCCTGCCTCAAATATAGACAAGATAGACAGGTAGGTAGGTAGACAGGTGATACATATAGGTAGGTAGATAAACTCACATCAGTGAGATGGGCCTTTGTCATAGCACCTGCATAGAACCATGTCCTTGGGGAGCTAGTCACAGGGTGGCGTGTCTATTTTGCTGAGTGGCAGTGTTCCCAGGATCACCCAGTGTTGTGGTGATTTTTTCCCAGCATGGTTTGTGCCTTGATTGAATAATGTCTGGAACAAGGGCATTCTTGGATTTGAAAACTACATACATCAGTACTTTCTTTTTTTATTAGTAAGTCAGACTGGGTAGGGTTTCTGTCCTTGCAACTCAGAGTCTTGACAGAAGACACAGATTTCACGGACTGCAGGAAGAGAGAGGAGAGGATAAAGAGACACCAGATGCATGGAGGGGGTATCCAGACATGTCTTGACAGGATTCCCTGGGCCAGGGATATTTAGACTTCAGCCCACTGTGTGGGGCAGACACACAGTATAGCCTTGGCCTTGCCGTGGCATAGCCTTGCGGCCCAGTGGTGACATTGGCATGGCAGGCGGGCAAGTCTCATGCTTCTCCATGGGCTATGCTTGTCCAGGGGTACTGGTGGAGCAGCTCAGGTCTCTGAATGGAATAGACCTCAGTCTTGTATTCCGTTTGCCATCTTCACCCACCCCAGTCCTTCAATGCCAGGTCTAACACCAAGGGCTGTGGGCGTAGTCCAGTATGGTTACAGGTATCCGCTTCCCAGGCCTGTGTGCTCTGAGCCTTGTTAAAAGGAAAGCAATTAATTATCTGAATGGAGCAAGAAGGAGGCCTAGGAAGCTGCGGACCAGCAGAAAGGCACTAACCATCCTGAGAGAACAGCCACCTGCCACAGGCCAGGGTCCTAGAGCCACTGGGCAGCTCAGGACCTATCTCCCGGGGCCCTCGGCAGTGGACTGGCTTGATGCAGACAACTCTACAAGGGTCAGCTGTGGAAAGCTGACCAGGAGATGCCGGAGGCATAGAACTGCACCCGGCTGGGCCAGTCGCCATCGCCGCTGCCTTCCCGATCCTCATCCGAGTCCTCCTCATCACCGCTAGAAGCTCCACAGACAGCCCCACTCAGGTGGGCCGGCTGCCCTGCCTGCTCCTCCGACTCCTCCCTCCGCTTCTGGGCGGCCAGCTCGCGGTAGCAGAGGCTGCAGACGCGCAGGGGCTTGGGCGAGAGCCGGGGCAGCAGGAAGCGCTCGCGGGAGCAGTCGGCGCAGACCACGAAGCCGCACTTGCGGCAGTGGTGGCGGCGGGTGAGCGCCGAGAAGCGCGTCTGCGTACAGCGCATGCAGATGTCTGTAGCCTTGTCGGGGATCCAGGGCGCCGCGTGCTCGGTGGTGGGCTGTCGACCCGTGGCCAGCAGTTGCCGCCGCACGCATTCTTCGATGTGGCTGATCCACTCCTGGCGCTCTGTGGTGGAGGCTGCGGAAACCACGAAGGACTTCTTGGCCGTCTTGATCATCCAACGGTTCTTGGCCTGCAGGGTCTCGGGCAGTGGCTCCAACGTCACCTCCTCCAGTGGAATAATATGCTGGCTGCGGTATTTGCGCTTGCTGAGCACGATGCTGCCATACACCAGGATGTCGTTGAAGAGGAAGAAGATGCGCGGTTTGGCCTTCTTGCGGCACTCCTTGGTCAGCACGCCCTCGCCCAGCAGCACTCGGCCTGGCAGGGCCAGAGGTTGCCCTGACGCCCCGAAGCAGTTCTCGACTGCTGCAATCCGCTGGCTATTGATCTCTGTGTTTGCCAAGTGGTCCACCATCTTCTCACAGCTCAGCTGTAGGAGGCAGACAGGGAGGCATCAGTTTATCCAGGAAGTGGACAAGGGGGAGTCGGAACCACCCCACCCCCCCAGCTCCCCCCCTCCACAAAATCAGACAAACTCTTACCAAGTCAAAGCAAGTGCACCCAGCATCCTAGGCACAGAAACTCAAAGACAACCTGTCACAAGCAGTGTAAGAAATTACTGGGAGAAGGGACTCCCAGCAAGAGGCACGTGGAAGGCAGAAATGGGTGGGACGGTGGAAACAAGCAATATGTTACTGAGTAGCTCCTACTGTGGGAGGTGGAGGTAGAATACACCTCAGGGGTGTGCAGCCAGGAGCAAGGAAGCAAAGGAGAGTGAAGCTCCAACACTCAACAGCTGTTCCAGGCTATTCTCAGACCTGGAAGGCTGTGCTCACAGGGCCTGGCATCTCTGCCAAGCTCTAGATGTGCACGTCCATCCACCTACCTGCCTGCTGATTTGATGAGCTAACATCCAAACTGAACTCTATTCCTCCCGGGACCTGCTCCTTTCCGCTATCTACCTAGTGGGCTCAGATCTCCCAATTTATGCTTCATCCTTGAACATCATCTTTTTCACATAACCAACATTCGCCTGACGAGCGAATCTCTCAGTAACCTCTCAGCACAGGACTCTGCCTCTGTGGGATAGTAAGGTGCCACTGCACCTCACCTGGAACGAATCATCCTCAGGCTGTGACCAGCGTCCTTCTCAGTTCCCTTTCAGAAAGGTATTTGTCAACTCCAACTCAGGGAGACCTCGATTACAGGTGTGACTGGCAAACTGGTCAGAGTTCAATTTGACCAATTCCCACACCCCTTTTTTGCACATGAGCATGCATAGGTATGTGTGTTTCATTTGGGTGGGTGTACATGTGTGTGTATGTGCCTATAAGTGGGCACTTGAGTGTGTATATGTGCCTGTGGAGGCCCAGGGTGACCTTGGGAATCATCCTATATTGCCCTACCTCTTTATTATTTTGTTCTGGGGTTTCCTAGGCTCCACCTTCCAGGGCCAGAATTGTAGGCTATCACCATATCCACGCAGCATTTTTATGTGAAATCTGGGGTTCCAAACTCAGGTTCTTTTGCTTGTGGAGCAAAGACTATAACCTTGAAACCATCTCCTCAGGCTCCAACTGCCCATTTTACAAATGAAATTTTTATTGGAACATAGTCATACATATTTGTGTACCACTGTATGTGGCTGCTTGCATAATGTGAGAGTCAAGAGGTGGCTGGCCACAGGCACCACAGCCTGAAATGCCATCTAGATCTATGTAGAAGGTTTACTACTCCATCTGCAGGATGCCATTGTATTTTTTTTCCCCCTCACAAGACTGGATCTTACAGATCTAAGAGGATGGCTCAATTGGTAAAGTGCCTGCCACGGAAGCATGTGGGCCTGAGCATGGGCACAGCAGCCCATGTCTGCAATTCCGGTGTCAGGGAGGTACAGACAGGAGGATCCTTGGGGCTTGCTGAGCAGCCAGTCTAGCTGGTGAAATCCAGCTGCAGTGAGAGACCCATGTCAAAAAAGAAATTGCAAAGTGACAGAGGAAGACTTGCAATGTCAACTTCGGCCTCCCCATGCATGCACATACACACACATACCCCCCCCACATACATGCATACAAGACCCAGTCTTTTCTTGTTTATTCCAGGCATGTGCTCCATTTCTCCTACTCAATTCTTAGACCCAACAGAGCAGAAGCCTTTTCTTGCTAACAGCTATACCTTAGGTCTTGGAGTTGTGTTGCACACAAGAGGTCTGTCCTATGTGACTGGTGAATGAACATTTCTTGTGTGTGTGAGTTGTATCAGGGAGCACTGAGTGTTTCTGTGGAACATCAAGGGCAACTCTGAGATAGATTGCATCTAGTTCCTTTATGCTTTGCTCTGGGATTTCCCAGGCTCCACCTTCCACAGATTTCTGTCATTTCTGCTTGGTATTTTTACATGGGATCCAAATTCAGATCCTTCTGCTTTCGAGGCAGAGTCTTAACTCCTGAGACATCTCTCCAGTCCGTGAGTGAACATTTCTAAGGTTCCCCATGACCCACCATATGTGACTCAGCCTTACCTCACACTTCCTCATCACATACACACATATGACATGCTGAGACACAGCTCATCGCTGCTCCAGCTGCATGTACACTCATACATATTTCTAGGTCACCCTACTGCAGTTCTGTGAGACCACCTGTGGGAACCTAGGGATAAGGTGAGGAAGGTGGGGGCAGGAGGGCAGTCAGAAGACAAGATGCACTGAATAGACAGGGATACTGGATAACCCTTCTCAGGGTTATCCACATCAGCTGATCTTAGAACTATTTTTAGTGTGCTGATCTTGGCTGTAAACCTCACAGATTATCAGTGGCAGCCCTGAGCTATCCTGATCACCAGGTCCCTGGCTAAGGGACAATCTAACAAACCTGCCTCCAAGTTAAACAGGGTACTGTGCTGGGGGTATATCTGCATAAGTGCTCCCCGAAAGAGTCAGAATGGCCCATGGCTGCTGAGTAGCAAAGACAACCAACCTGTTTAAGGAGCCGAGGAAAGAATAAAAAGCAGGTTCTTGGGACTGGAGAGGTGGCTCAGGGGTTAAGCTTCTGCCTTGCAGGCAGAAGGTCCTGAGTTCCGATCCTAGACCCCACGTATAGACACCAGGCGGAAGCAGGGGCGGCCTGCGTTTCTGATCCTGATAGGGCGGAGCCTGTGAATCCCGGGGCGGAGGTGGTCCATGGTTCCCGAATTCGTCTGTGGTTCTACACACACACATACATACACATACGCGCACATATGCATACATGCACAATTGAATAAATAATAAATAATAATAAAAAAGCAGGCTCTCTTCATACAAAAGAAAATGAATCAACAACAATAACAACACATATTCAGTGGAGAAAAGCAACACTCAGAATGGTGCATTAGACACAACTTATACAGAAATCATGCATTTCAAGCAGTGTTTGAGAAGCATATCTACCAGTAAAAACAAGGAGGAAATCTCATACCCGTTAGGGTTCCTAACAAAGAAAATAAGGTGAAGGCATGGAAAAATGTTGGTACTGTTACTGGGAATGAAAAATGATGCAGCCACTATGGACAGTAACCAGAAGGTTCCTCAGAAATTAAAGAGTTACCACATGTCCATGTGTCCTTCTGGGTCCATAACCAAAACAACTGAAAGTAGAGACTCCAAGGAATATCTGTGCCCTTATATGTACTTATAAAAGTCAAGAGGCAGAAGCAACTCAACGAAGCAATCCAAATGTTCATCACAGATGAGCAGACAAACAAAATGTGGTCAATACGTACAACGAAATCTTAGGTCCTGAAGATGCGACCAGGGTTAGGGAAGCTCAAGAGGAACCTCATCTTTTCTGTTATTACCTAATCACATCCAACAATTCTAGAACTAGAAAATGCATGTTTCTCTTCTTTACTGATGTTTAAGTCCTCAAAAGGAATAAAATGGCAGACAGTGTCTGGTCCAATTCTGGCTGTACGATCTTGAGGATTGTACCAAACCAGGCCCAGATCAGCAAGAGACTGCAGGACATCAGGTCCTGGCAGCCAAGAGAGTGGAAGGCCACTTCCCTCCAGTACTCCTGTGGGTAGAGAGGACTGCTGCTGCCTAAACCAAGCACATTCAGCAGTCACTGTGAGGCTAGAGGGCAGGAGATGCCTGCCCAGTCCTGGGAGGCTCTGTAGGTAACGTGCCCAGGTCCACCTCCTGTAATACTATTCAGGAAGATGGTATAGAGGAAATGCCTACCCACGTGTCTCTGGGGTCTCTGAAGAGGATACAGAACACCCCACAATTGTTCCCCATGTTGTTCCAGTCTGTGACCCACAAACTCTTTAAAACTCTAATTGTCATTGTCCTGCTGCCAAAGGCAAAATGTAGGGAAGAAAGGAGGGCTGTGGACTCAAAATTGACCCCACACACTGATGAGGGGCAAGCAGAGGGTTCTCATGTCCGTCTCTCTGAACCTTTAGAAAGGTTCTGGGTTGCAGTGAAGACACTGTCTTTCTGTATGTTCACTCCAAATTCTCCTACCCTCTTGTTGCAGCCTTCGCCTTACATCCTGGCTTGACATGATCCAAACGCTTTTCCTGGCAAGTACAGTCACATGGAAAGTCCTGTTATTACTCTCATCAGAGAAGTAAAGCGTTCTCACTTGAGGCAGGGAAGAGAGCTGAGCCTCCCAACTTACTTGTAGCTCATCTGCTTCACAAAAATGATGAAGTAGTTTTAGAAGCCTCTGAATCTTGGAAAATGTCAGATCAACGCTAGCATGGCACTAAGTCAAACTGATGGAGGAAAGGACATGGCTACAGAGCTAGGGATTCTGGGAGACAGGCATGAACAGATCCACATATTCCATAAGTGTTCAGGAGGAAAGGGGGCCTCCTGGGCTTACTGATCTCCCACCTGAACTAGGGTGGTAGATGCTATAGCTTAGGAGTTGCTTCCTGAGTGTTTCTGGGACCCTGAGGATGCTGGTGGCCAGTGCTTTCAGCACAAAAGCAGAGGAATGATATGGGGCTTATAAAATACTGCCATAACCTGACCCGGCCCACTGTTTACCTGAATGCAACAGCATTGACCACACGGTCTTCTGTGACTCACAAAGCCTAAAGTATTTCTTCTCTGACCCCTGATCCCTTACAGAAAAGATGTGTTGATTCTTGGTCTACACCGCCTGATTAATCCATCTGGGGTCCATGAGTAAAACTGCCAACCACATGGGACTCTATCCTCATAGAATCCATCACCTGCTATTTCCTACTTGGGATTACAGCCTTTAAGAAAGGTCTAGAGCCTGGAATCCTGGAAGAAGCAAGGTGCAGGGATAAAAGATAAGGTTGCAGGAACAGGCAGGGACTACCTTGAAGGTCTATGTGAGCATATGAGACTCCACCCCTCAGGGAAACATAGGGGGGGGGTGATAGAACCCAAGTGTCCCATCCCTCTAGGGGGTTGCTGTATCTTTGCTTGGCCCTAAGCTTTCTGGAAGGTCCTCCTCCTGGAGGCTAGCCATAAAGAACACGAGCCAGAGGTGCAATCCTTTTAGTGTCTTCAGCTCACCAGGAGCAATGTTAAGCATATAGCACACGTGATATCATTCAGTATTCACAGAAGCCCAACTGGAGACTGCTCCAAGTCCCATCACAGCCACTGCCCAAGATCCTGGGTGAGGGGCCCGGCTCCAAAATAGCTCTGAGCTGCTGGTTTATGCCAAGAAAGAGAATCAGAAGCCTTCAGCCTGGAATGGTGGCACACGCCCAATAGGCTGAGGCAGGGGGTTGCAGAATTCCAGGCCACCTAGGGCTACATAGTGAGATCCAGTCTCAAAAAATGAAACTCAAAACGAAGCACCCCCAATCAGAAATGAAGTTAAGTCCTGAGTGTGCAGCTTTTTTCAAATGCCTGACATTCTCCCCCACCCCAACACTCACAAAGGGTGGCTGGGCGCCTGCAGGCCACAAAGCCAAGTCCCTCCTCCCTCGGCGCGGCTGGGTTGGACAGTTCCATTTGCTCAGCTGAGTTGCCTGGCCTTTCTCCATCTAGACAGCAGCCCTAAGGGCTGACGTGGGCAGGACTCAGGGCTAGGCATCCCTGTTTACACAAACCCCTGGGGAAATGTGGTGACCCCAGCACTGATTGTGGCCTGTGTCCCTCCAGGTGATCAATTATCAACGCGGTTCAAATTCCAAAGACCGGCCTTCTCACTCAAGGCCAATAACTGATTCAGGAAAGAAGAGGAACTGAAGTTTTTCCACCTTCAGAGGGCGGGTGCCATCTCTGGTCTTCACTTCAGGGGTTCCCAAAAGAGGAAAGGAGAGCCCAGGCACGTCTCCCCAGTGCCGATCTCAGTAACTTCTGTATGAGAAGTGGGATCCGCCAAGAGTCACGCACTTAAGCTCTTGGAGCGCCAGGCGAGTTCCTAGAGAGGCCAGCGGGAAGGTGTCCTTCTGGAAGGTGTCCCCGGGACTGTCTCCAGATGGAAACTGGAACCGAGGACTGGCCCTGAAACACACGAGCGCGTGGACCCCCTGCCTTGGCTCCACCTCGCGCAAACCCTTGGGGACTCCGCCTCGTGCGGGAGCCGGTACGGTCACCCCGCTTTGCGTGGGGTCGCGCAAACACCCAACAACCTTTCTGTGTTCCTGTGCCCGGGCTGAGTCCCCGGCGCCGCCACCTGGTTGTGTCCGAGCGGTAGGAAGAATGAATGCTCCAGCCTTGCACCGCAGCCCGCTTACCTCCAGCGCCCGCGGCCCCACCGCGCTCCGCCGCCCCGCGCGCCCCACCGCGCTCCGCCGCCCCGCGGCCCCACCGCGCTCCGCCGCCACAGTCCGCTGGCGCCAGCGGCCGAATCCCCGCGCCGCCCACGCCTCCGCGTTCCAACTCGCTGACACGCCCCCTCGGGGCCCGCCGGCCAATCGGGCTTTGAGGCTCAGCGAGGGCGGAGCCAACGCGAGTTCTCTTGTAATGAGCGCGGGCGGTGTGACCCAGGGCCACGTAGTGAGTGGGGTCCTTGTCCGCTAGGAGCCGCGCGGGGTCTCGGGGCTGCTTCCACTTTCCCTGTGCGCCTACGGCTCGCTCTGCACTGGAGACAAGTGGACGTGGGTGATGGTGGGTGTGGGAGTGTCGTGACCGGGAAGAACTGTACGGGGCAGTGGGTCCGTGCCCCCTCCTGTGCCTCTGGCTTTCCTAAAGCCGGTTCACTTCAGAAACCCCGACAGATCGATCCTTACGGTATTAAAAATCGGCAGCGCTTTATTACCTTTTTATAACGGAAGTTTCGAAACCACACTGGAGGAGAGTTTATCTATGTGGCTCCAGCGTTATTTTATTATGTATGCCCTCTCTGATCACACCATGCCCCTTTTGGCACCTGGAATGCCATTCCAAGGCTTCACCTATCCCTCCCCCTTCTTCCAACGGCTTCTTCCGGTTCCTCAAAACCACAGGACTGTTCCTGCTCCCACCCTTTGCACTTCCCCTGCCTTAGTCACTTCAAAGAGTCACCTCCTCTGAGAGGCTTTGCTGACCCCTAAAGCAGTTCCATGTAAAAGCGTCTCCTGCAGCAACCTGAAATCATTTCCTTTGGTCACTTGTTTACATGTTGGTGGCTTGTTTCCCCCAGAGGGGGGGGGGAGAAAAGGGGGGGCTGAGCTCCATAGCCAGAACCTGCCTAATCCACTCCATAGCTTATCCTTATCTCCAGAGACAGACGTGTTCACAAGCAGTTGTGGTTTTTTTTCTTTTTAAAAATAGTCTTGCCATACAGTCTAGGCTGGCCTCAAACTTGAACTGATTCTACTTGTGCCTCCTTAATGGAGTGCTGTGCTAAAAGTCTGTTCTAAAAAAGGACAGAGTCTGAGCCCACCAAAGAGGGACTAGGTAGAGTTAGCTGTGGTGCTTGATGGTCCAGGACCAACGCCAGAAGAGACAGCAGGAGAAAGAGCTGGTGCTATGGGTAGACCCTCACCTTGGCTCCGTTTCCACTGGGAATGTAAGCTCCTAGAAAGAACCTGCTGCCCTGCAAGGCTGATTAGCCTATTTATTAGTAGAGAGGTCTGGAATATTTCAGATCCAGAGCCAGATTATCTTGGGCCAACTTTAACCCCATTAGTAGCCATCTATTACCCTCTTCTGAACATGGCCTAATATACTAGTACAAATATACATTCTTTGGAATGTGCAACCAAATTTCCTGGTTTCCCCTAACTAAAAGGCTAAACATGTCATTAGAAAGCATCTACATCCTATAACAGGTTTCCTCACTTTACCACAACTTACCTAACTGATTTTTCCACCAATGTATTTATTTGAAAAGCGTCTTGATTTATGGTCTCTTTTATTCTGGGATTTTAAAAACAAAAAATTGTTACCACAGTGGGAGATGTGGGATTTGGAGCAACCTGGATTTTGTTCCTGGGGCATGGTCATTCATAGTTGGCTGTGGAATAAACTACTTTATCCCTTTGAGTGAGAGCTGTGGCTTTTCCATCCACAACAGCACTGCATCCTTTGATCCCCACCACCTCCCTACCCCACCCATGCCCTCACCTTTAGACTTCACGGAGTATCAGATGCAAGCCTGGTAGGTAAACACTAGCCAAATTTCAATCTAAGAACATTTCTTTCTTTTTGTCTGACAATTTATTTAAAACATTAAAAAAAATATGTTGCTGTGACATTTCAAATTGGAATTCACATCAAAATTGAGGTTTCAATTAACCTGTCTCTCTCTCTCGTTGCAGTATGAGATTTGAACCCAGGGCCATATACATGTTAGGCCAATGCTCTACTTGAGCTATATCTTCAGTTTTGATGTTTACTATCTCTCTCTTTAAAAATTTTTTATATGTTCATTCATTTTATGTGTGTATGTGTGTGTGTGTGTGTGTGTGTGTGTGTGTGTGTATCAGAGGGCACATATGTCCCTGTGGAGGACCAAGGGTGACTTTGGAAATCATCCTGGATTGCTTCTACCTCTTTGCTTTGCCCTGGGATTTCCCAGGCTCTGTCCACCAGGGGTGGAAGTTCAGGCCACTGACTTTCCACCTGGTAGTTTTTTATGTGGGACCTGGGATCCTAACTCAGGACTTTCTGCTTGTGAGGCAGTCTTAACCCCTGAGCCATCTCTCCAGCCCTCATTTTTACCATCTCTTAATTCAGAGTTGGGGGTCTGGGGGTACATGCATGTGATTCCAGCACTCAGGAGAATGAGATAGAAGGTTGTGAGTTTAAGGCCAGCCTGAGCTACTCAGTGAGATTTTTGTCTCAAGAAAAAAAAAATAAGGATTCAGAAATGCTTCCTCACAACAAGCTGCCCCCTTTAGATAGGGCTTGTGTTCTTCTATGCACAGTCCTCAATACCCTGCATGTTTTCACTTTAGATTGCTCTGTCCACTCAGGGTACCCTCAGTTGCATTTATGAGTTGGTCATGTTGCCAAACCTCTCCACTGATCAGAGATGAGACAGGGTACAGGTTGGGTTGTAACTGTTACTAGAGTTTTAGGGCAAAAGCCTAGACTCAGTCTCCATAAAGTAGGCTTGGCCAATATACCAACTAAAGAGATGAATAGTGGGCAGAGAAGTCTTTGGAACACTGACATGAGCTTTAAGTTAAAACAGATAAAGAATTAGTGTGGAGCAAGAGGTTTTGTGTAAGGAAACCTCTTGCTAACCTGCTGATTGATCATTGTTCTGGGGCAAGCTGGTTCCCCTCAGATAACTGTTCCTTGCTTTCAAAGATGAATCACATCATATGCTGACAGATTTGCCAGGCTCTAGTATTCTTGGAACCCACAGTGACTGCTGGCTTGGGAAAATGGCTATAGACCTCCAGTTTTGGGAGCCTGGAATAGGACATTGTAAAAATGGCCTCAGTCACTCCTACCTTTGTGCCTCCTGCCTTGAAGAGTTACTTATCACCTTTTTGGCAGTTAACGCGGACCTGTGCATAATGAGCTTCCTGCTACTGCTTCCCTCCTGGGCCTAGCAAAGCAGTCAGTGCTTTCCATCAGAGGCAGTTTCTAGGCGCCCGATACATACAGAGAGATGGCAGTTTCTAGGCACCTGATACATACAGAGAGATCAGCTGTAAGACTAGGACAGGTCACTATAAGTGAACATGATACTTATACAGAGGGGATTTCAAGCTGAGTCAGCTTCAGTCTCCTGATCCCTCCACCCCTTAACAATAGGGGCCTCTTAGGGAGCTGTGGAGGTGATCCCCTATGGAGGAGGGCAGTCTTGTTTATTTGTGATGGCACCCTGGCATCTAACGCAGTGCATGTCATAGAGTGGGTACTAGAAAGGGCAGACTTTCAGGAGTCTGGAAAACCAGAGAGAGACACACACCTGTTGCTTCTGGAGTGAGGAGACCCCTCCCTCCAATCTCACCCCCCTAGTGGACCAGGGCCCACTTGGACCTCGGTCTTCTCGTCTATCCCTTTTTCGGTTCCAGCATTCTATGCAGTGGGAGGGTGGGAAGGCGCCATAAGCTGATCCTCCAGCTGCCCACTCTTTCCCACAAGGAGCTGGATGTGGGTGGGGAGGCCTCCTCCAAGGAAGAGGAAAAACTCATGACTCAGGGAAAGGCAGAAGTTGAGTCAGCCAAGCCACAAACTATGGAAAAAATGAAGTATCCCGAAGGCCTTTGCTGCTCTTGGGCCAAGAAGCGCTTTCTGGCTTCTTAGACTGCAGGAACTAGAAGGTTAGGAAGCCCCAGGCTCAAGGGGCTCAAGCTGAATTTTTTTCTTTTCTTTCTTTTTTTTCAAATTCTTGTGTGAAAAATCCCAGGAATTTTTATTGCTGCGTTTTTTAAATTCTGTCTATGCCCCAAACACTGTGTGAGGAACACTGTTACTCTCTTTATCTCTCTAAGCATGACAGTGGCTAAAGAAACAGAAGACTGAGCTGGAGAGATGGCTCAGGGGTTAAGACTGCCTCCCAAGCAGAAGGTCCCGAGTTCAGATCTCAGGTCCCACATAGAAAATGCCAGGCAGAAATGGCAATGGCCTGCACTTCCAACACTGCTGGGCGGAGCCTGGGAAATCCCAGAGCAAAGCAAAGAGGTGGTATAAGCAATCCAGGATGATTCCCACAGTTACCCTTGTTCCTCCACAGGGACACACAGTGCCTTCTGATACATACACGCATGATAAAACAAACAAACAAAAAATAAATAAATAAATAAAATTGAAAAGAGAAAAAAAAAAGAAACAGACAGCCGAGGATGTATTTCAGTGGTAGAGGACCCTAACATATATGAGTCCCTAAGTTCAATCCCAGAAAACAAACTACCCCACACATCCACCTATGTGTTTGCTCTCTCTCTTTCTCTCTCTTTCCTCTCTCTCTCTCCCCTACTTCTCTTTCTCTCTTTAAAGTATACTTAGGGCTGGAAGTGACAGAATCTTAGTAGTAATGGGACAACTACAGGAGGATTTCAGTAGCATAGCACTTCATTTGTATTAGATCATAGACCCCCTGGCTGTCTTTCACAGAAATTAGTTATTCCCCCTTCCTCCACCTTTCTGGTCTCTATCTTCTATGGAGAGAGAAAAACCTATAAGCAAATGTGCTTCCTTATTCCAGTCATTCCAAATAAACACTTCTAGTGCCTACCCTGAAACTGGATGGAAACTTCCAGTTGCACTATGGAAATGCTATAAAAGCTGGAAGTGCCTTTATTCTTATGGGTTCCACAGATTCCCCTTCCTGTCTATGGCCAATTACCTCTCCCACGTTAAGCTATCTTTCCTGTTCTAATGCTCTCCCACCTGAAGGTCAGACGGGCCTCCCATAGCAGTGAGGCTCATTGTTTTAATAAAGCTCCTATATCAATGAACTTCCCATTTTTTTCTTAACCGTATGCAAGATCCTAAACTCCATTCTGATGCCATAAAAAATAATAATCAGTAAATGTAGGCCAGGTGCTGGTAAACATTTTTGCTAGTGAGTGTTAGGTGCTTAGTCCCAGGGCCTCTGGGAGTATTAAGCTCCATTACTGCAGAGCAAAAGCTGCGGTGAGTGACTGCAAACAAGTGGCAGAGCATGACCGTAGGCCCTGCTTGAGTTTCCTATAATTTTCATGTATTATGAAACAATCTTCCTTCTTTTAAATTTTCTTTCTGACCACTTGAAAATGTAGAAACCCACAGGCTATTGTTTGCCAATGTCTGGTCTTGGTTTTATGGTACTTTTCTTGCAGCTCTTTGGGACAGTTTGAAAATTTTCAAAACAAAATATAGAGAAAACAAATGAAGAAGAAGAAGAAAAAGAAGGAGAGGAGGAGGAAGAAAGCAGGCGACCCATGCCTATTACCCAGCACTCAGAAGGAGGGACAGTGACTTCTAAACCAACCTGGGCTATATAGTGAGACTCTGCCATGACCTGTTGGGGCGACACAAAAATGAAGAAACAAGCCATAAAAATACAGAAAAAAGTGGGATTGGGTGGTCTGCACAGACCCTGATGAGAATTGGCTGCCACCATTTTCCCCAAGCATTCATTTTTATAAGACATGAGAAAAATGAGGCTGTGGATGTTCCTGCAGCATTCTAAGTCCTCTGCTAGGAAGTAAAAACCAAGCATTAAGAATCCTATCTGGAAGAGATGAGGCAGATAGGGCTGTGCCCAAGTCATGTCTTGCTCCAGCTTAGAAGTGGACTGACCTTGCCAAGGTCATACTTCCTTGGGGCAGGCTGGCTTTGCAGGGCCACGACTCCCCTGCCAGAGTTTTGTTGGTCCAAAATTTTCTGGTGTGGTTTTGACTGTTGCATTGCAGCTGCGTCTCCACAAGACTTTGTTTTAAAAACCTGAGGGCTGAGCCATGGCCCAGTATACAAAGGCTTGAGGTTTCATCCTTAGCCCAGGGCGGTGGTGGGCGGGGGAGGAAGCAAAGGGAGAGGTCCCAGTGCAGTCCCACTGCTTGTGATTAACGAATCTTAAATTTGATTCTAAGTATGACCAGTTCCCAAACTACTTCCTGTCACCACCTTTACTTTGTCCTTTGTTTGTTTGTTGTTGCTATGCAGCTCAGTTTAGCCTTCAACCCCCCATCTTCCTTTCTCAACCTTTTAAGTTATCAGGGATGACAGGAGTGCACCATGCCAGCCCTTCTGCCTTCTTTGCCACGAGTGCATTAGGTTGGTGACTTTCAAAGCTATGAAAACCCAGGACATTTGGGGAGGATTTCAAGTGCAATGGTGATAAGAAAAGTTTTAAAGAAGTCAGTGACCTGAATTTGATTCCAGGAGCCTATTTTGTGGACAGACAGAACCAACTTTGGAAAATTGTTCCCCTTCAAATAAATGAATAAAATATTAAAGAAGGAGACTTCGTGGAATCCATGCAAACATAGGCAGAGCTGATCGGCACAGAACATACTGGATTTGACATTGAAATTATAGTTGAACTCTACCAAAAAAAAAGTGTAGAAGTGTCCTGCATGCCTGCCCTGTCTTTGAGGGTGTCCATATTTATCCTTCCTTTGTGGCTATTACGTCTGCTGTGCACATTCTGTCCCGCGTGTGTGGAGTCTGTTTCCCACCAAGGATTTTTCCTGAAGGTCCCAATGGGGCCAAAGGGGAAGAAAGAAGTGAAAGCAAAGAAAGGTTCGCAAACAGTGTCTCAGATGCATGAAAAAAAATTTCACATGGAAATACAATCTTCAGAGGGTATTAGACACACCTGATTGCCCAGAAGAAAAGTGCAAATCTTTTGGTAGCATTGCTTGATCAAGTTCCTCCTGGGTCATTCATTTATTTCAGTGGTCATGGCTTTTGTGCCCTTGGCTAGGTTGCCAAAGGATGATCAAGGTAGTGAAATGGAGCTGGGTTCATAAACACGCGTATTTCCGTGAGCAGCAAGAAGAGCAGAAGCAGAGAGACAGGCATCTTCTCACTTCCACATGACTTTTCTCATCACTTCCACAGAAGCAAAGCAGTCTATCCTTGCAGGAAAGACACAGCAAGGGGAGCGGCTTGCTTCATACGGACCAAATGTTCAAACACAGGTTTCAATGTCCCCACAGGTTCATGTGTTTGAATACTTGTACCCCAGTTGGTGACACACTTTCATGAAACCTTGAGCTTTGCTCTAGGAAGCATGTCACTAGGGGCAGGTCTTCAGGTGTGATAACCCAGGATTCGTTATCACATGTGTCAACTGGATGATTGAAGGCTGGAGCTCTAGGCGCTTGTAAAGAATTAGTATTTGAGATAAGCCCTAAGCAAGCCTGCAGGGGACTGTCTAATTGATGGGGAGGAGGAGATTTATCTCCTGGTGGGTGGGACCACTACCTGGGCAGATAGTAAAATGGAGGGAGCTGGTTAAGTAAATTGGCATTCTTCCGCATAAGTGGACAGATCTCAACTCTCCTGTAGATTACAGTGTGTCGAGTTCCCTGAGCCCCTAGTGCTGGTGTGGACTATCTTGCCAAGTTGAGTTCGGGACTGCAACTGGGCAATCATAAGAAAGAATAAAACGTCTTGTTCCCATAAGCCATTTGGTTGTTAATTTATTAGCAATATGCAAAGTAACTGCAGCACAGCCCCACTTTTTCTCACTCCTGATGGCTGTTGCACCATGAGGCAGCCTCCTGCTTCAGCTGTTATGCCTGTCATCTGATCCCTGGGTAATGGACTCTATTTCCTTTAGAACTGTAAGTCAAATAATAGATTCTTCCTCTTTTAAGTTGTGTGGGTCAGAATATTTTATCACAAACAGAGGCGTAACTGGAAGAGCCTACAAGACACCTTTGGACATGTCTGCATTGGAGAGTTAACCGTGGGCACCTGACTGACAAAGAACTCGTAGCCACTGAATTTAAGGCAAGAACAGGAATTTTAGGGACCAGGCATAAGCAAGCTGTCATGCAACATACAACACACACAGAGCCCATCATAAGATGTGGGAGAGAGGGCCAGGAGAAGCTCTTTCGAGGAATGTGGCTGGGGTAGCTTACAGAAAGCTTCAAGCAACAGGGACACATGGGACTGAGTTTTAGATTACTCGCTGAGCTTCCCAATGATGTTCAGTACCACTTCTGAGAGCTTATGAATCCATTTCTGGCCGATGGGATCATAAATTGTTATAAGTTGCTTTTGTGGGGGTAACATGACCACATCAATTGCAGTAAAATTATGAGCCAACTCTTCTGCCAGTTGGTCTACTTTGAGATATTTTTCTTGCCGTTCTTGTACTTATGAAAAGAGATATATGCACAGAGATTCATTTATGGCAGCACTGCTTCCACTAGAGAGCTTGGTAAACAATCCAAGCATCCACTCATGGGGAGATTAAATGTATGACTTGTGGCCCATCCACCTACTACATTGGTTTAGTATAAGTAAAGGAAGGAAGTTGGCCTTTTTGTCTCAAAACGGGAGTATTTCCATTACATGGAGTAAAAAGAGCAAACTACCTTGACGAATGTACATGTTCAAGTGCTGCTGATAATAGTCACAATATTAACACAGTACACACTGAGTCCTTGTGGAACTGCAACTGGGGATTCTACAGTTGAGGAGATATGGGTAGAGATAGGATCCTCTTCAGCAGTAATGAACTCTGGCCTAAGGAAGAACTCCAACTGAGGACTCAGATATGTGAAAGAGAAAGCTAAGGTCCAGGTGTGTGTGTGTGTGTGTGTGTGTGTGTGTGCGCGCGCGTGTGTGTGTGTGTGTGTGTGTGTGTGTGTGTGTGTGTGTCTTGGGGGCACCTGTGCAGTCAATGAAAAGCTTATTCACAATTTTCATCCAGCTTCCTGCAGATCCCATTGATGTCTCCTGTTTTGTCATCAAGCTGGATCTTAAAAAACTGAATTCGACATTCACCAGAATCGTTAAAATGTATGTTGACAATATCCAGTGCTGGCAAAAGTCCATAGGGCAATGGTATTCATAGATATTCCTGAAGGAACTATAACTGGACACGACTACATTTGGCAGCCCATTTGGTAGTGTCTATTAAAGCTTAGCTCACACCCAGAATTTCTGCTGCTAAAAGTAGAAGTTTAATAGAAACGAGAATGCATGCTCACCAAAACACCTGTACAGGAGTGTTCATTAAAACTTTATTCAGGGTGAGGATTAGCTTAGTGATACAGCATTTGTCTAGCATGCACCAAACCCCGAGTTTAATCCACCCTCCTTCCCCCAATACCTTTGGACCAGCAAGATGGCTCAATGGATAAAGACACTTGTGTGCAAACCTGATGACTTGAGAAGTAACAAACCAACTCCACAAGGTTATACTCTGACCTCTGCATGCATGCTGTGGCACATTCACCCCCTCACATACCATAATAATAACTAAAATAGGGTCAAACATTTTATAGCCCATGAATAATTATAGTATGATGATTCATGCAGTAGCTACAATGCTGAGAAAAAAATATCTTGAGGCTAGCCAGGACCCTTTCTCCAAAAGACCTACCATTGAAATATTTCACTGACCTGATAAAAGACAAAAACTTTAGTCATAATAGCTCCAAACTAAAATTCAAAGGTCCACCACTGATAAATAAACTGTAGAATATTAATACGCCTTAATATGTCTCTTGTTTTTGCATGTGTATAGATTCTAGTGTATATGTAGGTGAGGGTATATATATGTAGGGGTGTGTGTGTATATATGTAGGGGTGTGTGTGTGTGTAGAAGAGAGAACTATGTGTACCTGTGGAGGCCCAAGGGTGAGTTCAGGAATCACTCTGATTGCTCTACTTCCTTATTGCTTCACTCTGGGATTTCCAAGACTCTGTCCTCCAGAGCTGGAAGTGCAGGCCACAGCCATTTCTGCCCAAGTTTTTAGGTGGTATCCAAAATCCAAACCAGGTCCTTTTTTTTTTTTTTTTAATAAGAATTTTTAAATTTTTTTTTATTATTTATTCAATTGTGTGTGTGTGTGTGTGTGTGTGTGTGTGTGTGTGTGTGTAGAAGCACAGGCGAATTCGGGAACCACCATGGACGCCTCCACCTCCTCCTTGTTTACTCTGCCCCGGGATTCACAGGCTGCACCTTACCAGGACCAGAAATACAGGCCGCCCCCGCTTCCGCCCGGCGTCTATACGTGGGGTCTAGGATCTGAACTCGGGACCTTCTGCCTGCAAGGCAGAGGCTTAACCCCTGAGCCATCTCTCCAGCCCCAAAACCCAGGTCCTTTTGCATGTGAAGCAAATTCTTACTCCCTGAGCCATCTCTCCAGCCCCTTGATTATGCCTCTTAAGTAAAAAAGAATTCACATAAAAGAACATGAATGAACCCCATTGGCCTAACGCTGAGTAAGACATAGAGGAGTGCTATTGTAGTAACTGAAATCCAAAAAATACAGAATGAATCCATGGAAAAAGAAATCAGCTGTAGCTTCCTCAAGGGGTTTGGTGTTGACAGGGAAGACAGGGAACCCTTAAAGGTACTGAAAAGGCTTGTCGACATTTACCTATTCATCCTGATACTGATTTCACATGTGTATTGATAGAAACGTATCAGGCTGTATACTGAAGATTAGTTTACAAAGCCAGCTGCAGTGGCTTGTGTCTGTAAAGCCAGCACTCCCGGGGCAAGATGGAAAGTTGAGACAGGAGAACTAGCCAGAAGCTTACGGCCAGCTAGGATGCAGTGGGGTAGAAGAAGAGGCTCTTTTTCAGCAAGGTGGAAGTAGAGAACTGACTCCCCAGAGGTTGTCCTCTAACCTCCACACATATGTGCATGCACATGCACACATACTATTAAAAGATTGGTTTATTTTATTATATATTATACCCCAATGAGGCAAAATAAATAGTCCCCATTTGAGCTTGAATGATGTGCTAAGATTTTCTCCATTGCAGAGATAAAATCTAAAGTGAGGGTTCAGTCTGTCACGGTGGGACCAGCAGAGCAGCTCGTATCACTGGAGACCAGAAGGCATAAGAGGCTCCTTTCTACCCTGTTATTCATCTGAGCCCCAGCACAGGGAACTCAGCTACCCTTAAGCTCATCTCTGGCAACACCACACAGACGTACTTTCTTAATCTCCTAGTTGCTCTACAATCCGTTCAAGTAAACAATCACAGCTGGGACTTCAGCACTTGGAAACTGTGGCAGGAGGATTATTGCAAGTTGAAGCCAGCCTGGATTATGGAGTTCCTGAGCTACAGAGTGAAACTTTGTCTCAAAAATCAAGAAAAAAATCTTTTTAAAAATCCCACGACTGCTATTAGAAGGCATGCTCACTCCATCTCCTGGCTGTACCCCACGTGGCCTCTGAGGGCCTAGTTTCTTGTCCCTGCATGAGTGCCCTCTGGAAGTGTTTCCATTCTCCCCACCTCTATCTGGGACCTGAGGCCTTTCCTTCATTTCCTCTAGAGTCTAGGCTGGAATAGACATCTAGGGTCAGAGCATATACCATGACTGCAAATGTCTCCCCCCCCCCATTCTGCCCAGGCTCCTGATGCGCGCGGCAGCCCTGAACATGCACGGTGATGCTTCTCTCTGTGGGAACAAGGCTGACTGTTGCCTCTGGGATGCTCCCAGCCAGAGTCTGAGTATGGCAAGAAGCAAGTTCTGGTTTATTGGTCCAGATGATGCCTGGAACTGTCTTGAAGTGTGGGACCTGTTCTTCCTTCTTCCTCTTTCCAGGTATCAGACCTGCGTAGCAAGGAGAATGCCTTGTATGCTCATGTGCAAACTCTCTAGACTCCCTCACCTCTGCACACCCCATCCTTAACTATTTCCCCTCTTCTCTGCTGTGGCTCACCTTCACTTTCATGTTAGGGAAGTTTTCTTGAGACAGACCCCAACTCTTTTGTGATGCAATCTATTCCTGTTTCTTAAGACAAACTCTAGAAATATCTTCACAAATGCCTTAAAAATCCCTCTGTAGATCCCTTCAAAGATGAGATCAGAGTAGGTCTTTTATTCTGAGAAGGTGAATGAGTAAGGAAGTCAAGTATCCCAACCCTCTTTCCCATGACCTTTAATCTCTAAAAGGCACAGAGCAGTTTCCTTAAAAGTCCATTTAAAATACAAAAAAGCCCTCACTTTGCTTCTCATGTTATGTAGCCACTATGGAAGGGGCTGGGAGACGCCTTCATCATGTTCTGTTCGACCACTGTAAAACCACTTCTCTGCTTCTGTAATCACCTGCTGCATTGCAGTCTTCCTTCCTGTCTTCTCTTTGTAATATCACACTCTTAACCGATGATTCTCTGGTGGCCCTGTGGGCAGTCAGAAATGACAGGGGCCCTGTAACCCACCTTACAACTAAAGAATATAAAACCCATGACATAACCAAGCAGGGCACCTGAGGCTTTGGACAGTAGTTTCCTCGGAGTTCTCCTGTCTGCTCAGATAAATGTCACTATGTGAGGTTCTGGTGTTCTGCTTCCTCGGTCTGCTCGCATTCCCCCAATAAACAGAGAGTGGCAACAAAGGGGATGCTAGAGCAAAAACCCACGGAAACCCATGTGTGCTAAAGATTGCAAATAAAAAGGGGCCAAACATAAAAGCAACTACCTGAACAACACAAGAGTAAACAGAAAAAATAAAGGACTTTTGCCAGGTGGTGATACACACCTATAATCCTAGGAGTCAAGAAGACTGAGTGTTGGAGACCAGCCTGGACTTCATATTGAAACTGTATCCATAAACAAATAAGCAAAAGGACAAATACCCAACATCAAAAAATTCCCTAGATTTAGAGCCTCACAACATAATATTCAGAATATCTAGGCTATAATCCAAAATTATTCAACATGTGAAAAACCAGAAAAGTATGAGTTGTTCTTAATGGAACTGGCAATCAACAGGTACCAGCCCCAGATGACCCTCTATGTTGGAATTATCAAATATGCTTCATTAGTTGTTATTATTATTCTCTGTAAACTAATGGTGAAAACTCTTGAAACCAATGGGAAAAGGCATCAAATCGATAATCTAACCTTCCACCTTAAGAGCCAATGACATCCAGAGCCAGCTGGCTTGTAGTCCCACTGCTTGTGAGGATGAGGCAGAAGGATGGAAAGTTAAGTCTTGCCTGGGCTGCAGAGTGAGCACAACTGGTCTGGGCGACATAGTGATAACCTGTCTCAACATCTCAAAAGAAAAACTGAAGACAGAGCTGCGGATGAAGCCACAGTAGAGTACTTGCCTGACATGTTCGAAGTCTTAGGTCAATCCTCAGCACTGGAAAAAAAATGAAATGAACAAACAAAAAAACCACTCAAAGCCATTGGAAGCCAAAGAACCCACTAATCTGTTTTGTTGGACAGAACAATAAAATTGGTTGGACTTGTAGTGAGACTGAAAACACAAATTTCCAACAGCGGTAATAAAAGAAGGAATATCATTAAGGACACTATAAGTATTAATAACATGATTAGGGAATATTAGAAACAAATCTATACCCATTAACATAACAACTTAGAAAATGTAAGCTAACTCCTTCAAAAGTACAGCAGTTACTTAATAAAGAAAAGAACTCACCTGTGAAGTATTATACCTACTAAAGATGTCTGTTTTATGTCAATAACAGCTCCATAGAGAAAACCTCAAGCCAGATGATCTTACTGACATCAACCTGTCATCTGACTTCCACATGAGATCTGAAGTGTGCATGTTGCCACACTAGTATAACAAAAATATACTTAGGTAAATAACTTATTCTTTAAAAGTAGCTAGCAGTCCTTGATAGGTGGCCTGTTTTCTCTGCTGTAACATGGTCCCCTCTCTCCTTGTTTCTGGTGTGGCCCTCCTACCCCATCCCTCCTGTTCATAATCCTTGCAATTACTGTAGTTCACAGAATTTCCTTCCTGATCATTTGCAACGATGGGATATGATCGCACCAGAAGGAGAGGGCATATAGTCTGGCAGATAAAAAGTAACTATTTTGCAAATGGGTGATTGACCCCTCTCTCACTGCGGTTTCCTACTTTTATTACATCTACCTTTGAAGATACTCTTATAACAAGATTCTAGTTTAACAGCTTTTTATCTCTGGCCAGGGGGTGACATCCAATACCCATCAAGAAGGAGTGAAGGGCATTGCAAGAGCAGCAAAACTGGAAAAAAAATCAACAAACCATAATCCAGAACTTCAGAGACTCTATATCAACCACCTAGAACTAGGCCAGCCTAATTTCTCCCCATCCTGAAGCTCAGGGACATTTGCGGAAGAGGGGGCGGTAAGATTGTAAGAGCACAAGGATGGGAGGAGCAATGATATGCAAGATACTCCACACAAGTTAGGGCCGAAGCAATCATAATTGGACTTTGCTTGCCTTGCCCAATGTCCAACACACTATTGACCCCACAAAGTCTAGTGTTTGCTAAAGGCACTAGGATCTTGGGAGGCAAGGGATTAACAGCCACAATAGTGTTCCTATGCTTAAAGGGAACACAGGAAAGGGTTCTGGGAAATGCCACTGGGTCCTTGCACCTCATCGGAGAGGAGGACCCAGAGGAGAGTTTGGCATGCACATTAAAGGATGCTCCGGGGATGGGAGGGGGAGGCACTGAGGGATGGGGAGGGAGGAGGAGGGGAGGGGGCACAAGGTGGTGGGGGGTTGGAGGGAGGGAGGGGATGGGTGTACCTGTTAAGTCTGTATGAGTGGAAATAAAAATAAATAAATAAATAAAAGTAGCTAGCAATATCTGTCAACTCGACCCTTAGAGGTAGGCTTCTAAGTACACTTGAGAGGTATTCTCTAGATTGAAGCTGTCTTCTGGGCATCCCTGTGGGGAATTAACTCCCCCACCCCCTTTTTTGGTGTAGGTAGGTGTGACTGATATATGCACAGTGTGTGTGTGTGTGTGTGTGTGTGTGTGTGTGTGTGTGTGTATAGAAGAGGGCACTGTAAGTGCCTGTGGAGATCCTAGGGTGACATCAGCATTCATCCTGGATTGTTTTACCTTCTTATTGCTTTGATCTGGCATTTCCAAGACTCTGCCTTCCAGGGCTAGAAGTGCAGGCTGCCACTATTTCCATTTGGCATTATCATATGAGATCTAGGACCTGAACTCAGATTCTTTCACTTTCAAGACAAAGGCTTAATCACTGGAGCCCTGCCACCCCCTTCCTTTTTCACCTGTATGTGTATGAGGTATATGCATGTGTGCATCCATATTTGTGATGTTGGGGCACACCTGTGAGTGCAGTACAAGTGGAGCCCCAAGGATGATATCAGGAATCATCCTCAAAAGCTCTTCTGCCTATCTCCTAAAGTTCCACAGCCTTCCAAACAACAGTGCCACTGGGTGTTGAAGTACATTCAAAGGACAACAGACACTATACAAAAATTGGCTCTAAATCAATTATTGAGGCTTGGGTCGTAGCTTAGTGGGAGATCACTTGCTTAATATACACAAGGCCTTGGGTTCTATCCCCAGGGCCATGAATAAAAAAAAAAAATCATTGGCCTAAATTTAAAACATCAGACTATAAAACCCTTAGAAGAAAATATTGAGGGGAAAAGGGGAGTCTTAATGAAACTGTTAGCATAGATTAGGCAAAAAGTTCTTAGGCACCATGACTCATATTAGAAGAAAATAAGGACAAAGTAGGTCTTATCAGAATTAAAAATTTCAGGACCAATGAGATGGCTCAACAGATAATGATGATGTTCACAAACCAGGTGGCCTCAGGTTTGATTCCTGGAGCCCACATGGTGGAAGCAGAGAACTTACACATGGCATATATGTGCATATTTTTCCTCCCTCTCTCCCTCCCTCCCTTCTTCCCTCCTTCCCTCTTTTCTTTTTTTCTTCCCTTCCTCTCTATCTCCTTCTGTACTTCCTTCCCCCCTCTCTAATTAATAAAAAAATTAAATTTTTATCATTCAAAAAGAATAGTTAAAATAAGGACTGGAGAGATGTCTCAGGTGTTAAGACTTTGCTTTGAGGGCAGAAGGACCTGAGTCAGATCCTGGATCCCACAGAAAAATCCTAGATGGAAATGGTGGTGGTCTGCATTTCCAGCTCTGAAAAGGAAAGCCGAGGAAATTTCAGATCAAAGCAAAACAGAAGTAGTAGCAATCTAGGATGATTCCCACATTCACAATTGGGTCTCCACACAGTGCCCTCTTCTACACACACACACACACACACACACACACACACACACACACATACACACATATACACACACACAAATAAAATTAAGAACATAGTTAAAAATAACACCCACAGATGAATTAGTATTAATAAATCACATGTCTGACAATTTGGTTCATATCAGAATATATAAGGAATATATAAAGTCTCCTTCAGACTGAGTGGCTGACTAGAACTTCATGACTAGAGAGTTGGAATACCGCAGATCAAAAACCAAATTATCTCGAGCCATCTTTAGTTCCCTTAAAAGTCATTTACAACCCACCTCTGTATGTAACCTGGCATCCTTTTGACTATCAGGAGAAACGTCTGAAATGTATTTACTTAGAGGACCTGTAGCCTCTACTAATTCCAAAGTTACTAATGTTGTCAGATCACATCTGAAATCTAAGCAGAGATGTTCCCCTTAGGCTGTGAACCACTGATCACCAAAGTTTGTTAGTAAGTGCACTGATTTGCGACTTCTTTTGATCTGTGACAATAAAGATGAATGTAATTTCTTCCACAGAAGAACACATTATTCAGAGTAACCTGAAACTCTGTTTCTGAGTCATCCTCATTCATATAAACTCAGAATAAATAGTCTCTTATTCCTGTTGGAGTAAGAGCTATGTTTTGTGTTGACAGTTATTAAGGAAATGTAAACTGCAACCACAAGAGTTCATTACCACACATCTATCTGAATGGGTTTAAGAAACCAGCACAGTTTATTGCCCACCAGAAACTAACAATAAGACTCTATTGCTAACATCAGTATACCTATTAATCACAGGATATGGAATAAACAATTATGAGCTTATCTGGAATTTTCCTCTTTGTTGGTCAGATCTCATAATACCAGAAAGTACTATGCAAGCTTCTGAGAGAGAGGAACCATCAACAGTTGCACCCAGCTATGACAGCTGCTATAAGCAATCACTCTGTCAAGATGTGACCACCAGTGCAAAAGTGGCATGAATGGTATGGAGGTAACCAACAGCTATCTGCTTGGCTCTAAGACCCGTTCTGCAGCAGGAAACATCTTCCTGGCACTATAAAGCAGAACAAAAGTTTGCAGAAGAGGAGACCATGGTCCCCATGGAAGAATAATCTACTAAGTCATAGCTGTGCAGAACTAGATATTAACTTGCCTTCTAAATATTTATCATTATGCCTATAAATAAGAGGAATTGCCGGTAGCAGACCTAGAAACAGTCTTTTGCAATGGAAGGTATTTGATACAGAAAATTATAACTGACCAAAGTGCTAACAATAAGTGAATATAGACTGCTCAGCCCTAAACAAGACATTCTAGTCACTCCCCCAACTCAGGGATTCAAGGGGCATTGTGGAAAAGGGGGCAGTGAGAATGTAAAAGTCTGAGGGTAGGGAGGAGTACATCAGGCATTATCTTCTGAATATGACAGGACAGCAGCATCCATTAACCCACCATAGCTATGTCTACTTCCACAAGACCTACATAAGATTCAGCATGCCAATGAGCCACCATGAAAGAGAAAATAGTTCATGAGTGAAGCTTTAAAAGAACATAAATAAAGGAGAAAAAAAGAGCAGCCAGCACTCAGGAGCATGGTGTAAACCTGCATGCCTGTACACTCAGTACTTTGGAGGCAAAGGCAGAAAGATTAAGGGTTCAATGTTATTTTCACTTACTTACCATAGTAAGCTTAAAGCCCAGGCTACATTTGTCTCAAACAAACAAGCAAAAGCAATGAAATTGTAGTTCAGTGGTAGAGAGCTTGCCTAATATCTGTGAGTCCCTGGGCTCAATCCCTAATATTACAAATAAACAACAAAACAAAGCCAAGAACCTAAGAAAAACAGTATGTGGGATGAAGAGGAAGGAAGACTGCTACAAACTAATAATCAACACATCGAGTTCCAGGCTGGCCGGGGCTACACAGTGAGACTCTGTGCCAAATTAATCAATTGATTGATTGAAACCAAAACTGGAATGTGACAATCTCAAGAATGGGGGGAGAATGTAGAGCAACTGGAACTTTACCAGTAATGCAGTACTTTACTGGAACTTTACCAGTAATGCAGAAAGATGTGATAAACACTAGAGAAATAGCTTGATAATTTCTTCTAAAACATACATACACTCATCACATGACCTGGTGGTCTCACTCCTAGATATTTATGCAAAAGAAATTAAAGAATTTTTGTTTACACAAAAATCTGCTAACAGATGCTTACATAACAATTTTGTTCATAAAACCAAATTTTGGAAATGACCTAAATATTCTTCAATTCATTTTTTGAAAAACAAAGTATATTCATACAATGAAATACAAGTTTAGCCTTGCCAAGAAACATAATTGACTGGCCCAGCAAGAAGGATCAGCACCAAGCATATACTGATGAAAGAAAGACTCAGACTCATAGAGTCATGTGCCCTGGACTGGCATGGTACACGGACATGGAGACCCAGATGTTAGAAGCTGGGCAGTGTACCCACACGCTGTATGTTGACTTCCGTTAAAGATACTCCGAGAGTCTTTATTGTTTTATATTTGCCTGATTTTTCCAGATGAAGCTTCACTATGCCCCCAAGGCTGACATGGAACTCACCTTTCTCCTGCCCCAGCCTCAGCTGGGACTCCTGGCCTGCCAAGTGCTTTAAATGACATTCTAAGTTGGGAAAATGTTAGAGGTTTAATGACAGCCAGGAGCAGCATGGGAAGTTTTGGGGAGAATGGAAAAAAAATTGTAGAAAGTTTGGAATGAACCTTTTTAGTTCAAGGTTCAGTGCTTTCAGATAATAAATAGGCACCAAACTGAAAACAGGAAAAAAAAAAAAAAAAAAAAAGAACGCACACAATTTATTGCACCTCTAAGGCAAAGTACAGTGTATGAAAGGGCGGGAGTGTGGCTCCTGGGGCAAAGGAGGAGGTGGTCCGGCTCATGGGTGGTGGGAGAGGATGTGCACGACAAGTTGGGGTTGTGGTTGATGCAAATGAAGACCCTCTCCTCGCCAACTCAGGTGGCAGCCACTTGTGGCAATCCCTGTGTTAGACCCTTGCCGTCACTACATACCTATGGAGAAATCCTTTTGGGGCAGTCAGGTGTCAGGTAGGAGAGCCCTCCTGCATCTGCTATTTATATTTAGAGAACATCACAGAATTCTTTGTACAGAAAGGCAGGTCTTCAGGATCATTGCTACTGTGTCTGTAGTGCTGCTGATAACCTGTGTGAAAATACACCAGAACTGTGGATTAAAAGTAATTAATTTCTGCAGAACTTTTCTTCCTTTTTAAAAAATTTGTGTGTGTGTCTGTATATATCAGAGGGTACTGTGTGTGCCTATGGAGGTCCACGGGTGACCTTGGGAATCACCCTGGATTTCCCTGCCTTCTCTTTGCTTTGCTCTGGAGTTTTCCAGGCTCCACCTTCCAGGGCAGGAAGTGTTGTTTTTACATGGGATCTGGAATCAGAACTCAGGATCTTCTGTTTATGAGGCAGAGGCTTAACCCCTGAGCCATCTCTCCAGCCTCAGAACTCTTTTCTATGCAGAAGTCATCATTACCTTACTGTATTTATTTGCCAGAACACGTAGAACTACTGTAACTAAAAGAGTGAAGTCTACTGTAAATTAAAAATTAAAACAGATGTGTACTTTACATTTTTCTTTGAGATAGGTTCTCATCTCTCAGATGTACCTGTTTCCTGTGAACTCCTCCTGCCTCTACTTTTAAACCTTGAGATCACAGGCTTGTTCAAAAGGACTGGCTTTGCATCTTGTAATTTATAACTGAAAACTTCATCACTGTCAATGAAAAACACAGTTCTTGCTCCAAAGGGGAAATAGACAATTTATTCTTTTTTAATACATTTTTTTATTATTTCCGCTCATACAAACTTAATAGGTAGACCAGTTCCCTCCCTCCCTCCTCCTCCCCCCGAACTCCCTGCTCCCCCTTCCCTCCCTCCCCATCCCTCAGTGCCTCCCCCCCAATTCCCAGAGAGTCCTTTATTGTGTATGCCTAACTCTCCTCTGGGTCCTCCTCTCCGATGACGTACAAGGACCCAGTGGCATTTCCCTGAACCTTTTCTCGTGTTCCCTTTAAGCATAGGAACACTACTGTGGCTGTCAATCCCTTGCCTCCAAGGATCTTGGTGCCTTTAGCAGATGCTAGACTTTGTGAGGTCAATAGTGTGTTGGACATTGCGCAGGGCATGCAAAGTCCATTTATGATTGCTTCGGCCCTAACTAGTGTGGAGAATCTTGCAAATCATTGCTCCTCCCATCCTTGTGCTCTTACAATCTTACCGCCCCCTCTTCCGCAAATGTCCCTGAGCTTCAGGATGGGGAGAAATTAGGCTGGCCTAGTTCTATGTGGTTGATATAGAGTCTCTGAAGTTCTGGATTGTGGTTTGTTGATTTTCTTTTGCAGTTTTGCTGCTCCTGCAATGCCCTTCACTCCATCCTGATGGGCACTGTATGTCACCCCCTGGTCAGAGACAAAAAGCTGTTAAACTGGAGTCTTGTTATAATAGCACATTCAAGGATAGATGTAATAAAAGTAGGAAACCGCAGTGAGGGAAGGGTCAATCACCCATTTGCAAAATGATTACTTTTTATCTGCCAGACTATATGCCCTCCCCTTCTGGTGAGATCATACCCCCTCAGTTGTACATGATCAGGAACGAACGTCTGTGAACTTAACCAGGTGTCACATTACTTACTTGCATTCCTTGATGGAGGCCTATTTTCTCTGCTGTAACATGGTCCCCTCTCTCCTTGTGTCTGGTGTGGCCCTCCAACCCCATCCCTCCTGTTCATAATCCTTGTAATTACTGTATTACATAGGTTTACCTTTGAGTGTCTCAATGTGGGCTGAGTGAGTTTGGTACTAGGAGC
Organism: Typhlomys cinereus; assembly: GCA_023101885.1. Lineage (NCBI taxonomy): Eukaryota > Metazoa > Chordata > Mammalia > Rodentia > Platacanthomyidae > Typhlomys > Typhlomys cinereus. The sequence continues at coordinate 59,986 of JALPQD010000569.1, read as the reverse complement.
CACCTATTAGGGAGTACATACTGCGCTTAATTTTCTGGGTTTGGGATACTTCACTTAATATAATTGTTTCTAATGACATCCATTTCCCAGCAAATTCCAGTAATTCATCATTTTTGATGGCTGAGTAGTACTCCGTTGTATAGATGTACCTCAGTTTCCTTATCCACTCGATAGACAATTTATTCTGAGCAAAACATGAGAGACCTTGATCTGGGATCATGGGTTCAGGTTAGCCTGACTGGCATTGTTAGGATAGAGATTAGCAAATTCAGAGATCATTAAGGATGACCCCCCCCACCTCCCATTTCCCCAGAAATGGAAACACACGAATGAAATCTGACAGAATTCTACCTCTGGCCCTGGATAAAGACTAATCTGATCTCTTCTCTTGAGGTAAACCATCTGGGCCTGTCAATCACCTAGCCAGAAGTCTACCTCCAGGAAAGCTCAGCAATAAGGAAGATGATTGCAAAGGGGGAAACAGTGAGAAATAATTAGCCATATAATGAGAGCTCAGGTGTTTCAAAATTGATACAAGAAGCCCCTCTGATCAATGGTTTGAATAAGAGGAAAAGTCGCGGCACTTTACATGCTTTATCACAACACCAGAGCACTTGCAAGTCTTTGCTCTAGTAGGAGGAATTAGGGGAAAAGAAAAGAACAACTTTTTGAAGTCGAGAGGATAGGAGAGAGGAGGAGGCGAAGGGGAAGTAAGAAAGAGAAGAAAGCAAAGAAGATGAAGAAGAGAACGAAAGAAAGAAAGAAAAGAAAGAAAAAGGAAGTAAGGAAGGAAGGAAGGAAGGAAGGAATGAAGAAGGAAGGAAGAACGAAGAGAGGAAGGAAGGAGGGAAGGAAGGAAGGAAGAAAGAAAGGAGCGACGAGAAGAAGTAAAGCAAGAAGCACGTGAAAGTAAATAGGGTCAGAGAGAAAGGAATAGATTGGTAAGATGTAAGGAAGGAAGGAGGAATGAAGGACCTGACGCAGGAACTGGAGCATTTCATGCATGAATACGTCATTAATTACGTCATTACTCATTAATGACAAACAAAGACATAAATCAAAGGAATTCTTAACTAACTAATTACTTACTTTATTTCGTTCTTGTCTCGGTCCTCACTTCATCATTTAATTACTCTTTATCTCAATCTGTACGTAATAGTTCATTGAAGGACTGACGCTCGCTCCTTCCCTCTCTCTCTCTCTTTCTTGTTCTTTTTCTTTCTCTCTCTTTCTTGCTTTTTTCTTCCTCTCTCTTTTTTCTTCCTCCTCTTTTCCTCTCTTTTCTTTCTCTCTTTTTCTTTCTCTCTCTTTCTCTTTCTTCCTTCCCTCGTTCCTTTGTTCCTTCGTTCCTTCCTTCCTTCCTTCCTTCCTTCCTTCCTTCCTTCCTTCCTTCATTTATTTCTTTCTTTCTTTCTTTCTTTCTTTCTTTCTTTCTTTCTTTCTTTCTTTCTTTCTTCTTTCTTTCTTTCTTTCGCCTTTCCAGAGGCTAAATATGTTTCCCCTGATATTCTGGGTTTTTTTTTCTTGCTGTTTCTCTGAAGACAGCTTGCTGATATCTGTACCTAACTAAAAGAGCAAAACTTTTTCTTCCTCTTCTCAATCATCCTCTTCCTGGAAGCTATCCGGATTTGCAGATAACCTGTCCTATTGTTTTTCTTTCAAACTCTAATAAAATGGTTCTTGAGTTTCTTTCTAAGTTCACTTTTAAATTCCATTATCAACAAGACTTCATTTTCTAGGCAGTTGTTAAAAACCATTGACTCCTCACTTGGGTCCACAAGGTAGCATGATAAAAGCCTGACATCTGGGCTGTACAGGCAAAGGATCAGTTTGAATCTCTAGATCCCAGGCAAAATGTCAGGTGGGCCTGGTGGCTCACCTGTAATTCAGTCCTGGAAGACGAAGTCTGGGAATCCAAAGAGCAAGCTGGCTGGCCAGACTAGACCTAATGGTTTAATTAGAGACTCAGATTCAAAATTATAAGGTTTAAGAGTGATTGAGGAGGGGCTGGAGAGGTGGCTCAGGACTTAAGCCTCCGCCTTGTAGGCGGAAGGTCCCGAGTTCGGATCCCAGATCCCACGTATAGACTCCAGGCGGAAGCGGGGGTGGCCTGCGCTTCTGGCCCTGGTAGGGTGGAGCCTGTGATTCCCGGGGCAGAAGGAGGTGGAGGCGTCCATGGTGGTTCGCGAATTCGTCCGTGGTTCTACACACACACACACACACAGACACACACGCGCGCACATGCGCACAGTTGAATAAAAAATAATAATAAAAAAAATTTAAAGAGTGATTGAGGAGGATTTTTTATTTCACCCTGAGGCCTCTACATACATGTGAGTGTGCATATTTACATACATATCTGCACACACATGTGTGTCCATCAAATGCACATAACCCATACACACCTATCGAAAAAAGTCTGACATGTTTGCCTCCATTTTGTGTCTGTCTCTCCATCACAGGCAGTGGGGCAAGGGTAGAGACCCAGTTCCACTCTCCCACCTGCAGCAGCACAAGCAATTCTTTCCAGGAACCACCGCTCAGGTGAAGATGGGGTTCCGGCTTCGTCACAGAAAAGAATTTCAGGATGAGCCAGTGTGAAGCAGAGTTGGAATTTGTTGAGAACAAAGTTTAGGGCTGAAGAGATGACTCAGTGGTAATGTGCTTGCTGTGCAAAGAGGAAAAATCAGAGTTCAGGTCCCCAGAACACAAATTCCAGGTGGACATGGTGGCCCTATCTGTAATTCCAACCTTAGAAAGCAGAGACACGGGATCTCTACAGCAAGCTGCTAGCCACAACAGCCCTGTCAGCAAACTCTAAGTTTGATTGAGAGACACATCTTCAAGGAATAAGGTGGAAGACTGATTTAAGGATAATGCCTGGTATATTACACTTTTCTGGAAGATACCACACAGATGTCTATTTACCGTGGAAAAGGATTCAATACCAGACTAAAGCAGCGATTACACCAAAGCCCAACTTGGTGAGCCATCGCTTTTAGGGTTACTTACAGGAGTATGAACAACTCAAAGGGAGCTACATCGCTGAAAAACCCACCCTGGCATGGGTCACAACTCAGAGCAGCTGCTCCCTGGAGCTCTCTGTGACACTTGCTAGTGCACATCCTTCAGAATGCTCAACTAATCAGGGACATCCTTCCCCAGTAGTTGCTCACTGGTTTCATGACTTGGATCTTATATCTCTAGTGAATTTAAGAACTTCTTGAGTCTTCTGAGCTTCTTACTTTCTGAATATCATGAGCCTTCCTCCAGGATAGAATGTTTCAAATTGCTGCACAATCATCTCTTTAGGTTAGACTGGGGGCAATATCCAAGAAGGTATCATGCTATGCCTGGAGCAAAAATGCCATGCATGCAACCATTCTGAACATCATATACACAGGTGAACAAATGTGATTCCACACACAAATGTGATTCTACATACATGTGAACATGCACATACACACACACACACACACACACCACACACACACACATAAAGATGGAAATAAGGACTAGAGAAAGTTTAACACAGATTTAAGCACAGAAGTTAATAGAAAGAGAGGTGCAACACACACAAACTTTGGTGCGAGCTTCTCTAAGAAGTACACTTAAAATACACCAAAGTATACTTAAAGTACATTTGGTGACTTTCAAGTTACAGTTGCTGAGAACTTTTTTATCCCTCTGTTTGGATTGATGAGATAATCTTATTGGGTATTTCTGGAGGCACTCAGGATAGGACAGCGATCTGATAAATCACAAGAATTTTGTGGGGTTAGTGGGATGACGGTGGTGAAGACATGGCTTGCTGTAAAGGGTTGTTTGTGGGACTCCTAAGCACTGAAGATTTAAATCAGGGAAAAGATTCTCAAAGGTACTGTTTGCTTAGGAAAAGTTATTTAAATTCTCATTTGAAATCTCTCCATAAAAAAATCTTGTCCCTGAGGACAATAGCTTTCATAGAGGATATTGCTGATTCTGTTGGAGTCGACTCTCAGCTAGCAAGAAGCTTCAACCAAGCTCTAGGGTTATTGTGGGTCACCTTGTCACCTCTGCTCATTGCGGTGGTGATCATTCAAGGTGCATATGTTTAACTTGTCTCAACCCCTTCAGTGCTGAAGGCTCAGAGACGAGCCATCATCCTAAACCTGCCGTCACCTTGAAGTCCAGGAACAGCAGAACCTTGACAAGTATCCATGAAGGTGAGGCTTCACCCTGGAGCAGAAATCATCCTCCTGAGAACCAGTTACTCCTAAGTGTGAGAGTTAGATATGGATGTCAGCTTGACAATGGAAGGCTGGGGCCTTGGGGACATTTGTAAAGAATTACAGTTGAGTTAAGCCTTAAAGGAGCCTGCAAGGAAATTGTCTAACATGGGTAAGACTCAGCCCGTGGTGGGGGTGGGTAGGAATATTCCCTGGGCAGGTGAGTAGGATTTGGGAAGCTGGCTTAGTTAAGTTTGGGATTCTTCAGTACCAGACTGGAATTGCTGAGGTGCGCAGCTCCTGAACTGAGCTGGTGAGACCTGTACATTCCATGACCATGAGCACACTGCTGTATTTATTTAGTTTTAGTTGGTGCAGTGAGTTGGCATTCTTCGGCATACTTGGACAGATAAGCTGTCTGGCAAGTGAGGTTTGTCCTTTTCTCTATAGTCTGGATTTAGTATATCCAGTTTCTTTGGCTCTTGGTGTTGGTCTCTGCTACTGGCCAGTTTGAAACTCAGCAACAGATATAGTTAGGTCAGCCTTGACGAGTAGAAGTCCATGTTGTTGAGGCCGTGTGTATACTTCTCTTGGCTCCTGATATTGGATGAGCTCTCCTGCCAAACTGGACTAACAAATACAACTGGACAATCACAAGCCAGAATAAGGCACCTTATTGTCCCTTATCTCATTTGGTTGTGGATTTAAAGGCTGTATGCAGGCAAGCCGAGACTCCAAGCAATGACAGGATGACAGTGAGAAGGACTCCCGCACACCTTGAGAACCGGAAGTGTGGCAGCGATTAACCAGGCCGCACCTTGAACAGACTATTTAATTATGTACACCTTTTGTTCGCTACCCCAAATTTTCCTGTGCTTACACCTAAAGCTCACACCAATACTCTGAGGATTAATTTGGTAGGGCGTGGGGAGGTGAGGGGAGTAGGGGGTGGTCACTGGACCTCTTTATCTGTTCTCAGTGTGGTCACATTGAATAAATCTTTCTCCAGTCTCAGTTTTGGTGGCTAAGCCCAACTTACTGAGGCTGGCCAGGCTTTTACCCTAAAGTTCCTATAACAATGACATTCTTATATCTTTTGAGCTGGTGGAAGCTAGATGCTATGATAGTATACTCCAAAAACTTCCTGTCATCGTCAGAATGAGGTCAGGTCAGGTAGATGGGTAGGTGATAAGTGACTAGTAAGGTGTTAAAGATAGCATGAGATAAATTGGCTCTTGTCTGTAGGTTTCCATTTCTGATAAGAGCTCTGTGCAGTTGCTCAGTCTTCAGGACCTCAACACATTACGGAGCGTTTAGGGTCTGAGACTGCACCTTGGCTCAGCTACTCAATTTCAATAGGCCAATTCAAAAGTGACAAGTAATAGTGAAAAGCAGTGTGTGGTGGTTAGTGGGGTCAGCTTTGCAGAATCAAACAGACAAATATCTAGGCAAGTCTCTGAGGAATTGCTTAGGTTATATTACTTGAGGTAAGAAGACCCAGCCTTAATTTGTGTGGCACCAGTCAATGGGATGGGGTCTCGGATTGAATAAGAAAAGAGAAAGAGAGCTGAGAATGAGAATTTCTTGTCCCCTGCTTCATGACTACGGATGAATTGTGACTAGCCTCCAGCTCTTGTCACCAAAACATGTCCATCATGCTAGACTGTTGTCTTGCAACTGTGAGCCATAATAAACCCTTCTTTTTTTAAAATTTTATTATTATTATTATTTATTCAATAAATAATGTGCGTATGTATGTGCGCAGTGCGTGTTTGTGTGTGTGTGTGTGTGTGTGGTGTGTGTCTGTGTATGTGTAGAACCACGGACGAATTCGGGAACCACCATGGACGCCCTTCTTGAAGTTGCTTTTGTCGGGTTATTTTCCTGCAGCAACACAAAAAGTAACTTCTGCAGTTTGCTTACATATTGCTGATAAATTCACAACAGAACAACTTACGGGAACAAGGGCAGGGGGATTCTCTCTTATGGTCTCAGACACAGTTCTTAGTCCAGTTTGGCAAGAGAATTCATGCCAACACCAGGAGCCAAGGGACTTGGACACACCCTGTCCACAGGGATTGCTGAGAGAGGGACAAACCTTTCTTGCCAGACAGAAAATCTGTTCAAAATTATGTTGAAGAATGCAAACTTACTGAAACGACTTCCTCATCTTATCCACCTGTCAGGAGAATGGTTCCACTTATCATAGATTGGGTCTTCCCACGTCGATTAGACACTCTCTTGCAGGCTTGATCAGAGCTTACCCCATTTACTAATTCTTCATAGCTGTGCCCAGAACTCAGCCTTCATTTGTCAGGCTGAGTCACACTTACCTCTAAGTAGCTCAGTAATTAATATACAAAGAAAGGAGATTTATCCAATGTGTCCACATTGGAAAGAGAAACAAACAGAAGTCCGGTGATCCAATCTATTGTTTGGGTCCTGACATGGATTACCTTTAGATAGAGGGTGAGGGCAGAGAGATGGTTTATCGGTAAAGATACTTGCACTATAAACCTGGAACCCACATGGTGGAAAGAAAAACCCATCCCCCCTAAAGTTCACTGTGGCATGTGCCTCTCCTGTCAGATAAATAAATAAATGGAATTTTAATAGAGGACCAGAGAACTTCCTGAGTCTGGGTCAGGAGTGATCCTGCCCCTCACTATCTCAGCTCCAGTCTTTTCAGCAAGGTAACTGGACAAGTTGTCAAGACAGTGTGGAATCTCCTTAAGGGAGACAAGTTCCCCTTAGCCTTTCCTTACATTATCATGAGATTCCTGTGGGAATTCCAATTCCTTGAGGTACATTGTTGCAATAGTCTGATAACCTAAAGAAGGGTTTCAAGGGTTTCTTTTTAGACTGCTGGTTACAAACACAGATGTGGCTTCCTCAGCTCATACAGCCACAAGGCATTTCCTGGGTTTGATCTTTACCTGATTGCCAATGAGTCAGTGCGAGTGAGTGAGTGTGTGTGTGTGTGTGTGTGTGTGTGTGTGTGTGTGTTTAAATATCAAATAAAAATACAAGGGTCGTGGTGTTCTAGTCATCTGTCGTTAGGAGAAGGAAAAAGCAAGCATAAGTTTTCCTGGTCTGAATGTCTCTCCCAATATGCTACACACATACTACTCCTCCTTAAGGGTATTTTTAAGCAGCTTCCTGAGGCCAGAGGTCAGAACTTCCCCTTCTTTTCCAAAGCAACTGGAGGGAATTTCCCAACTAAAGGTAGAGGGAGGAAGCTCAATTCCAGCTTCCCTCCCTTAAACATTCACAAATAGAAACCTGAATAAGTAAAGATAAATATATCAGCAAAATTAAAGGCAAAAATTAAAAAAAAAAAAACCCTCCCCAAACAATAGCCCTCTAACGTCCCATAACAAAAGTAATCAAAACTGAGGGGGACAAAAAAAGGAAACAGAAACTGGGCATAGAAATGCTTTACAAAAGCAAGGACCGAATATCCTGTGGACAATCCAGGTGTGGTGGTAGATGCCTGTGATCTTAGCCCTGGGGAGACAGTGGTGGGAGGAGCTTGAGAACAACCTGGTCTACCCAGCAAGACCTTGTGTCAACCAAACCAGGCTGGAGAGCTGGCTCAGCAGGTCACGCACTTGCAGCACAAGCGTGAGGAGCAGAGTTCAGGCTCTGAGAAGCTATTTAAATGCCAGACCGATGGTTTAAATATTTGCAATCCCTGTGCACTTACAGGAAATGGGAGACGGAGACCCGAGATTCTGCAGAAACTGGGGTCAGCCAGCCTGGCTCACACAGCAGCAAGAATGAAAACACCTGTTCTTGAGCAACACAAAAAGGCAAAGAATGACACACCTGTAGGTTGTCCTTTACACATGTACTATGTACATTACATACATTCTCACATCGTGTGCGCGCGCACACACACACACACACACACACACACACACGCACACACACACACAGCCTAACAAAGAAATCAAAATCCCTTTCATGGGGCATCTAAAGAAGTAAGATTCCACAGGTAAGTCTGGTTTTATCACTATTTTTTATTTCTTTGTGTCTGTGTGTATCGGGGGCACTGTGTGTGTGCATAGAGGCCCAAGGGACCCTGGATGGTCCCTCTTTGTTTTGCTTTGCTCTGGATTTTCCCAGGATCCGCTTTCCAGGGAAGTACAAGCTGCCTTCATTTCCACCTGATGTTTTTACGTGGGATCTGGGATCCAAAGTCAGGGCCTTCTGCTCGCAGCCAGAGACTCAACCTCTAAGTCATCTTTCCAGACCATGGTTTTATCATTATTTTATCACCAGTCTTAACTCCTGACTTCTAAACCCTCCACCTCTTGGTTGTCGGGGAGAAGAAATGAAAAGACAAAATTCTGTGAAGAAATTCAGAAATATTTATCAATCATTGAAAAGTAGAAAAATTGACAAGGTTATCTGGGTTTCTGAGATTAAACATAGGAATGATAACTGCCCTCCACCTAGCTCCATTTTCCAGGGGCTCATAGGAGGCAGTAGCCACTCCATCATCCCATGCTTCACTCAGCTACAGAGGATAGAGATCGTAGTCACATAGCTATCTATAACTGTGCTAATTTGCTTAACCATAAAGAGGGTTTAAAAATAATGTTTTCCTGCAACACAAGGTGTTTACTATAAAAACATAGCTGGCCAATTTGTAGAAAATAAGTGGACTGCTTGGCCCTAATTAGAACATCTAAGTCATATCCACTCCTGTCCCAAGGCTCAGGAAACATTGGAAAAGAGGGGGTGGTAAGATTGTAAGAGCTCGAAGTGGACAATGGTAGGCCAGACCCTAACTGCTGGACATGAGAAAAACTTCATGAGAACTGTCCTATCAGCATCTCACCAGGAAAAGGGAATGATTACAAGAAATTCCACACCTCCCTGGGAGACTCATGAGAACTAATAGGGAAGAAAAGGAAGATGCTGTCCTCAACGGTCTGCCCACTGACTGATGACACTTACTGGAGCAGGAATCATGTCAGGCATATGGCATCGAAGACAAACTAGATCAGGCACAGTAGATCACACAAGTGAAAAGACTTGAAAATAGGACAGAGAGTGACTGGGAAGATGAAGGATTGTCATTGGAAAAGGAGGAGGAGTGGGAATGGGGACTAAGTAGAGAGAAAAAAATTATTTAAAAAAAAGAAAATTGTGGGGGCTAGAGAGATGGCTCAGGGGTTAAGACTCTGTCTCGCACACAAGCAAAAGGTCCTAAGTTCGGATCCCAGGCCTCACTTAAAAAACCCCAGGGAGAAACGGCCTGGACCTGAACTTCTGCCCTGAACTGGCCCTGGTGGGTGGAACCTGGGAAATCCCAGAATGAAGCAATAAGGAGGTAGAAGTAATCCAAGATGATTCCTGAAGTCACCCTTGGTCCTCCACAGGGACAAACGGTGCTCTCTGACACACACACAAATAAATAAATAAATAAAATATTTAAGAAAAGAAAATGGGACCCTTGGGTCTGCAAAGATGATTAAGTGGTAAGGTGCCTGGTGACAAACCTGGTGACTTGAGTTCCATCTCTGGAGTCCCACACTGTGGAAGGAGAGAACTGACTTCTGAAAGTTGTCCTATGACCGTCATGCATGTATGCACATGACTTGCATGCACACGCCTTCATGCACATACCTTTACTCTCAAGTAAATTAATTGTTAACATATTAACACCCTTCTTTTCCTGGTATTAAAACTCCCCTGCACTCCTTGTTCCCGTATTCCACCCTAAACACTAACATCATGCCTACATGGGTCCCCTGGTCAAGTCATTTTTCATCAGAGTTAGGTCTGTTTGGTCAAAGGCTGGAGTCCAAGTTTCTACTCATTTAATGTTTTTCCTGAATTATCATGTAATGTATTGGACAGAATTTCTCAATGGTCAGTGTTGTGTCTAACTAAAACCTAGAAGGTACTAATATCTATTCTCTTCTGTTTTGGAACATCATCTAGTTCTGTGCTCAGAAGGGAGCCATCTGTTCACTGCACAAAGACACTCAGCAGAGGTGCGAAGGGACCAAAAGCTACCCATCTCTCCAATTACCAAGTTGTGTCTTGTCAGGCGCACCGGTCAGAAGTACTTCCTATCCTTACACATCCACGCCTAAGCCTGTGACAACTCCATTACTCAGTATGATGATTTTCTCCCTGATTCAGCCTCCCTGGAGACCATAGCCTCAAGAACACAGACTCCTTAGGCCCCATGGTGACGCCCATAGTAATTACTCAATACTATGTTTTGTAAAATGATAACTGACTTTCTTTTTAGGGAGGATTGGGAAATGAAATGGTGGTCTGACAGCAACAGGCTAGAGTTCTGCCCGAAGCTTCCGCAGCACCCGTTCCGCACACCAGCAGTTTGTGTTCTGAGGGATCTCTCTGGACTGTTGCTGTCATGTGCCAGGAAGGGCTCATACCGTAAAAGGATTCTTGCTCTTTGACATTTTTCCAGTGGGGAATGAAATTGAACCTATGCCCCTTCTCACTCCTGGTGGAGGAGGTCTTGACTCTCAGAGGACCATCATGACCCTAGGAAAAACAATGTGAAATAATTCAAGATGGAAATACCCCAGAGCAAAAAATAACAGGAATGGCAATGCTGTCCCAGCCTCCTGGAGACTAAAGCAGGGTCACAGTCTGGGTTATAGAAGAAGTTTCAGGCCAGCCTGGACTGCAGAGTGAGACTTTGGTGGTAGAAGGTGTGGGGCATAGTGTGTTGTTGCAGTTACTCTGCATGTTGCTAGTAAGTTCACTACAAGAAATGGCTAAGGGAAATAAGAGGGTTCGTTCTGGCTTACAGCTGTCCAGTTACAGTTTTTCCATCCTTTTTGGGGAAGATCAAGAGAGATATGTGCCCTCAAGGTCACACAGACTTGATCTTAGATTTGTAGATCAGAGTTTTAGATCCTTTACATATGATGTTGGGGTTGAGGAGATGACTCAGTGGTTAAACTCTTTGCTTCGAAAGCAAAAGGACCTGGGTTTGGATCCCCAGATACAACATGTAAATGCCAGGTGGATATGGCAGCAGCCTGTAATTCTAGCCCTGGAAGGTGGAGCCTGAAAAACCCCAAAGTAAAGCAAAAGGAGGCAGAGTAATTCAGGATGTGTCCCAATGTTACCTATGGGACTCTACAGGTACTTATAATCAAGTACTCTCTTGACACATGCCTACACACACACACACACACACACACACACACACACACACACACGTTGGCCAGGCACAGGCCTGTAATCCCATCTCTCAGGAGGCTGAGACAAGGATCATGAATTCCAGAGCTACGTGGGGAGATCCTGTTTCAACAAAGAAAACCTACAGACAAGCAAGCACCTTGAAAGGTGTTTACATCCAGGTATGGTAGAGTACACTTGCAATCCCAGCATTTGTGGATGTACATGGCTAGGCCTTGTCTCAAAGAAATGGTGTTTGGGTTCCCTAGCCTTGGGCTCTGGATGCTCACAACATCCCTGGGCTGAAGCTCTGACACCAAGAACTTTGTCTCACAGGAGACTTTCATGACACTTCCATTCTTCAGCTTTATCAAGAATTCTTAACCATTTGAAGCTGGAAACTCAATAACAACTATCTACCTCCTAAATGTATTTTCTCTTATTGCTCATATATTATATGATAGGTAGTTTTTTTAAAAGGGGGACATAAAGGTGGGAGGTAGGCATACTAAGGAATGTCCAGGGGGAGTGGAAGAGAGCTGGGAGTAGCTACAATCAAAATTCATTGTATTAAAGAATAAAAATATCAAATAATGGTATGTGGGTATGATTGTCTCAGAGCATACGTAGCTCTAAGTTAACAGCAGCAGCAGCAGTTTTGATGGCTGCCTGGGCTTTACTGTGTACTGAACAGTGGATTCAGCCCTTTGTAAATAGTTCACTGGAGTCTTGTAGCATCTAATTACTTTTACTTCATCTCCTTTCACAAGAGACAGGCGAGACATGGAGGCTTGGGGGTGTTCCTTTCCCAGCTGTAGTGGTAGCTCTCTGTACTGTTCCTACACTTAGAGGTCCTGACACCCCTGGGTCCTTTTCAAGCTCCTGAGCTGCTGCTCTGTTTAGCTCTGAGATGCCAATCCAGATCTCTTGAAGAAGGACTCCTGCCATCTGACCCTCCTCCTCTGCATGTGGATTTTTCCTAAACCTGTCTTCATTCCTGTTACTTTAATCTAAATAGAATGTGGGTCCCAAGAAGCTCAGACATGGACATCACCTCGGGATTGCAAGTCAGATTTTGGGTCCCTTTAAAAATCATAAAGTGAGGGCTGGAGAGATGACTCAGGAGTTAAGACTCTGCCTTGCAAGCAGATGGACCTGAGTTTGGAGCCCAGATCCCACATAAAAATGCTAGGCAGAAATGGCAGAAGCTTGTTGTACTTCAGGCTCTGGAAGATAAAGAAACCTGGGAAAACTCAGAGCAATGCAATAAAGAGGTAGAGCAATCCAGGATGATTTCCAATGTCTTGTCTTCTGTTTTCTACCTGATGTTCAGTCAAGGCAGAACCACTGATCTATTGCTTCACACTCATCTTTTTCTATCTCTGCTGTTTTACTTGTGTGGCTGTTGGTGTGTGTATGTGCTTTAATTTTTTTTTTGAGGGGGCGTGTTTCATCCTTACGTAGCCGCAACCTCCCAAGCACTGGGATGGCAGGCTTGTCTTGCCACACCAGACTCCACCACAGCTGTTTTGTGGTTATATGTAGCTCAGTTTTACCTCTCTGGTGTCTTGAGTTGTTTTTTTCCTTATCTATTATCCAGACCCAGCATAGTCAAGAACAGGGTAGCACTGGACCCAGAAAGCAAAACTCCTTTCCTCTGGAAAGCTAAAAGTATGGGAAAGTTGAAAATTCTCACAACTACACAAGAGGCTGAGACTCTGGTAGAGTAAGTTTAAGGTCAACCTGGGTGATATATAGTCAGACACTATTACAAAAAATAATCAACCAACCACCCAAACAAGCAGAAACCAACCTACTAACCAACTAACCAACCAAACAAACATAAATCAAGTAAGCAAGCAAATAAGCAAGCAAGCAAACAAACAAAAATAGGTTTGGGATTGTAGCTCAGAAGTAGGGCACTTGCATAGTATGCACAAGGCCTCGAGTTCAGTACCCCCCCACTCTACATGCATGAATGCATGCATACATGGACTCACGTATACATGTAACATACAACATTCAGGTGTGTACACATATACTCAACATCGAATGGCTTCAGTCTCCATCACTAGTGAGATAAACCATGCTGCCCAGGGAGAGAAGTATCTGTGAGATTCCTGCCCCTGCCCACTGGCTCTCTGCTGTAACACCCCAGTGCCTATGTACATAACCTTGTTCATTTAAATACATTAGTCTCTGTTCATCTAGGACACTACCCACCAGTTCTGGCGGTATAGGCATCAGGTATGTTGGAATGGGCTGGAGGAGGGGCAGCTGTCTGGGAAGCCCCTTTAGACTCCTCTTTAGGCAGCGAGCGAGCGGCTCCCCCTGCTGCCCACAATTTTTACTCCACAGAAAGACAAGGCTAGGGAAGCTCATCTTGTACTAACCCCGGGGAGTAATCACTGAATCACATTCTAGGATGATTTCAGGCACTTGTGGACCACATGCCTCCCCACACCCTGGGAGCGACTTTATGAGGAGGCAGCAAGGCTCCATCGAGTCTTATTGCTTAATTAAAAACAAATTCCCAAGTAATTTAATTTTTCTTATTTATTTTTTATTTTTTTGCCTTTCTATAAAACCCCCAGTTACTCTCATATGCAGAACCCGTACTCAAAAAAAAAAAAAAATCACAAGGCATGAATATAAAAGGGTAGCTATTTGGAAAGAATGGTGTTAGGAGGATTTGAGGGTACAAAAAGGAGTAATGGGATGAATATGATCAAAGGGCATGATATATATGTATGAAGATGTTCTAGTGAACCCCATTATTTTGTACAATTAGTATATGGTGATTAAAAAGCTAAAAAAAATCAATGAAGCAAGCCAATGTTAGGAGTAGACAAATCCCAGCTACACAAAGGGATGGATAGGCCAGCATTGGGAGAGGAAGCTGAGATTTCCAGTTCTGGTTACAGGGCCAGCATCGTGCAAGTCTCTTACTGTGCGTTAGGCTGAGCTCATGTGGAAAACCATCTACAGGATCAGCTGCCTTGAAAGCTTTAGTGAGAATTGCAGCGAGTCAGAGTCAGGCAGTGTACCTGGCGTTTGTCAAAGTCGCTCCTCAGTCCCGACCCAGGGTTTAGTCTCTCTGCCCTGGGCTATGTCAGACCCTTCAAAATCTCACCACTCTAACTGTGGCCGCAAGTCTTCTTGCAGAGGGCAGCCCAGGCACTTCTCCAGCTGTGCCAACACCTACTTGAGCCTGACCTGTGATCCCAGACGTGCCCATTCACAGCCCTGTCTACCCATTTCTCCAAAGATTTGGGCCACTTTACTTTTTCCTCTGAACCGGCTTCCCCAACCTAACACAAGGACAGGCTGCTTCCTTTGTCGAGTGATAAAGGACTGGGAATGGACAATGTTCCTTACTTGAAGGACTGAAGAGGGTGGCATGGTGTTGGATTGGTTATAAGCAGGCAAACAACTGTATGGTTCTCAGTGCTGCACACTGAGGATCCCAACTCTAAGGCTGTGTTTTGTGCATAGTTGGTATAGGTGGGATTATAGGCCTGTGCTACCATGTTTGGCAAAGCAGTTTTTATGTTTTATTTATTTATTACTTTCTTTCTTTGTGCTAGCTTTGAACTCATAATTGTCCTATCTTAGTCTTCCAAGTGCTGGGACTACAGATGTGTAGCTATTGAGGCAGTATTTTGATGGACAAAAATCCTTAATGTTAATATTGGGTTATACATTTTTTAAAGTCAACTAGAAATAGATAGAATCCCCAGATCCTGTACAAATTATTAGCTGAGCGTGGTGGCATGCTTCTAGTTCTAGGCCTGGAAGGTAGAACTCAGGAATCCAAAGAACAAGCTGGGACCCTAATGGTCTGCTTCTGAATATGATCCCTGATATCATACTCAGGTTTCTATAGCACACGTACTCGTGTGCATGTGCACATACACCCACCTATGCATACACATATGCATGCACCCCATGCACCCACACAAAAGAGACACAGTGCAATGTGGGTAGCTACATGTCTTTCATTTCCACTTACAGTTGTCCCACCACCCTTTTACCAGGCGTGTCTTGCATGAGAAGTGAGGACTTCTTAAAAAACACACTTTATATCAACTTCTCCAACTAAAGTCACATTTTTCCATTTTAAAAACTGGAGATGAAATGCCCTAGAGGTGTTATACATGTGGCTGATGCAACACATGTACATCAGTAGTTGCTCAGTGTTTTGACTTGTGAACATCGGAGTGATTAAAAATCTGACACGTTACAGTGCCTGCCAACTCCCTGAATTCCAATATCCACTTGCTTACAACATAGGCGGCTGTGTCTCTGTGGGCTGCAGCCTGTGAGTTCACTGTGGACAGCCTTTATGGGACAGGCTCCAGGGCTCATACCATGAATGGCCTCCTGTGGGCTGGGGGGGTCTGTGTGTTCACACTGTGGACAGTCTCCCTCGGGCCAGGCTCCATGAGCTCAACTGTGCATGGCCTCCCATGGGAAGACTGTGCACTCACACTATAAACAGCCTCAAGTCAGTCAGGCTTCCTGCGCCTACGTCATGGACTTAGCTTCTCAGGAAACTGGCAAAACTGTTATACTTTAGCTTTATTATGGGTTCTTAGCTACATAGAACTAGAAGCTCAACCATAACAGCTAACTACATCCTAAATGTATTTTTTCTTACTGCTCTTATGCTATTTTTATATTATAGTCCTTTTTATTTTTTTAAGAAAGAAGAAATGAAAGTGGGAGAGGGACATGTTTGTGGGTTGTCCAGAGGAACGGGAAGAGGAGGGGGTAGATTTGACCCAAAATGTATTCTATACATGTACAAAAATTTAAAGAAAAAAAAAAGCAACAAAAAAGAGTCCAAAAGAGAACAATAAACAACTTATTATTTATTAAAGACAAAAAGCAAATTTATATACTGATGAGATATATGCACTTTTTTATGTAAAGAATGAAATTGCTGGATATTTCACCCTGCAGGATACAGAGCATCTTGGACATCTTTCAAAGTTGATCAGTACTTTCATTCTGTAATTGTCAATGTTGAAAACACGGAACTACTTAACACAGGCAAATCCTGTGCTTATCTTTTTCTTTAAAAGCAATTGGAGATGATGGCTGGGAAAATGACTCAGCGGGTAAGAGGACTTGCTGGACATGCCTGAGGACCCAAGTTTAGATTGACAACATCCGTATAAAAGGCAGGGTGTGGCCATTCTTACCTAAAACCTGGTGCTGGGCCAGGGTAAGGTCTGGGGTAGGGAATGGAGACAAGAAAATTCCTGGGGATTATTGGCTGCCAGCTCAACCTAAAAGAAACGTGCTCCAGATTCAGTGGGAGACTGTCTGGAGGACATAAGACAGAGAGCAACAGGAGAATAGAGGAGGATGCCTGATGTCTGCCTTGGCCTGCAGTGTGTGAGTGTGCACAGTACATGTACTTACACATACACATACACACACAACACAACAACAACAACACGACATACAAACTTGTGGGCTGAGACTTCTGGAAATAATTTTGTTGCTTTGATGAAGTAAAATCACAGAGAAAAGGTCGCAAATTTTACATGTTGAGTTCCTGTTAAGAAAGAAGAAGAGAGCAGAATTCTCTTCTCTACCGTTACAATTCTGATTGCCCAAAATCTCGCTTCCCCAGGATTGCAATTTCTACAGCAAACAGCTCTTTCCAAACACTTCCCCTTCTCACTCTCCTCTCATCCTCATCATCATTTCAGAAATAAGAGCCAAGTGGCCAAAATCAGTTCTGGAAAGGAGTGTAATCAAGAGATGAGATCTTAAGCCACTTCAAAAGGAGGCAGCTGACCAAGGAAGTCTGACGGCCATTCATTTGCATATGCAGAAAAACACCCCGCAGAAGATACTGCAGAAGACTCTTGGCCATATTGTCCTGGCCTAAGGGGTGCCAGAACAGAGGACCCCAAGAATGGCCTTTAGCATTGATGAAAGCTGCTGTGATAAGGTTGTGTGAATTCTTCACTGGTGGTGGCCTTGAACTGTACTGCTCAGTGTATAGTTTGTGGGGGAGCTCAGTGACCCCAGCACCAGAAACCCCAGTTTAGCTCCCATCTTGCTACTTGAAAGCAAGTTCTGGTTGGCAGTTGCTAAGATGTGAATGGTTCCCTAGGAAGCACCCACCAGTGAGTGGTTCAGTCAGTGCCAGCTCTGTAGGAGGTGCTGTTGTGCCAAGCTCACTTCTGCAAGTTGCAGTCCAGTTGCCTTCTCTGCAATCCCAGGAGCATCCGGGGCCTAGGACACCGCGTTCACTTGTGTGCCTATCCAGGGAGCCAAACTTTCTGGATCAGGCTCACCAGCTGGCATTAATAGGCACCTCCTGCTCCTCCTCTCCCTTCTGGTGGGACCCCTGCAGTGGGTGAGTTATGTACACCTCGGGGTTGAACTCCACAGGTAAGCTTTGGTAGCTGGCTTGATAGCACCCCCTTTCTTAGTGGCCTTCTCTTTCTATCTCATTTCTTCCTCCTTAACCAGGATCTGTCTTCACTTCCAAAATAAATGACATGTTAAAATCTCTAGGGCTGGGGAGGTGTTTCAGAGTGGCCTTGCCTCACAAGAAAAAAAACCTGAATTTGGATCCCCAGATCCCATGTAAAATGGAAAATGGCAGCAGCCTGAATTCTAGCCCTGGAATGTGGAGCCTGGGAAACCCCAGAGCAAAACAATAAGGTGGTAGAGTAATCCAGGGTGGTTCCCGATGTCATTCCTGGGCCTCTGCAAGTACACACATTCAAATGCCTCATAGAATGTGCACACACACACACACACACACACACACACACACCAATTTGACATCGAAGGCTCAAGCTCTGGGCAATTTGTAAAGAATTAGTAGTTAAGTCCTAAGCAAGACTGCAGGAGAGTGTCTAACTGATGGGCCTGAGTACTGGATAAAATGGAGGGGGCTGGTTAAGGAAGCTGGCATTCTCCAGCGTACTTGGGACACACTGTCTCTCAGCACTCCTGTGGATATGGTTTGGCCAGGGTGTTGACTCTCCTGTCAAGTTGGGATAAGAATTGTAACCGGATAAAAGTTAAATAAGTGATAAAGCCCCTCCTTCCTCTTCAGCTATTTTGTTGTTAATTTATTGGCATCATGGACAGAAATTGCAACAAGAATTAAGAGAGTTTCAGAGCTGGTTGATTCATGTTCAAGTATCCCACTTTTTCTCTGCTTCTCTCTGCCTTGTGCTCACCTCCGGGTCGCGGCTTTCCTTCAGCTTGGCCAGGTGGGAGCTGAGTTCCAGGTCTCTCATCCTCAAAGTGCTATAATGGAGGCCCTTTGGTCTGAAAGAAAAGACCTAATTTTCCCACACTTAGGATGTTGAAGCAAGAGGGGTGAGACAAGTTTGAGGTTAGATTGGACTATGTATGCATTGAGTTATGGAAGTAGCCAGGGCTTCACAGTAATACTTAAAAAAAGGTGGGGCGTTCAGGAGATGATTAAGTCATGAGGGTGGGGCACTTATGAATGAGATTGGCGCCCTTAGGAAAGAGGCCATAGGGAGCTCCCTGGCCCTTGGTTATTAAAAACACAGTGACGACAGCTGCCCTAAAGAATGGACTCTGAGTAAATATACCAAATCTTGTGGAACCTTGACCTTGGACTTCCTTGCATCAGGATCTGCCACACATGGAGCGTCAGTTTTTACCAGCTACCTGACCTGTGGGTCTTTGAGACAGTGTCCTGGAGAAGTGAAGGCCAACAGTGCCGGTGTCTGGGACCACACCGAAGCAGCTACAGCTTGAGTCTGTAACCAGAGGCTCTGGTTAGTCCAGGACTGTGCTAAAACCAGGGAATCCCTGCGGCAAACCTGGTCACGCTGGCCCCTCATCTGAATCTAATGACAGGAGAGAACCCAACCTGGGGAGAGGCTGCAGGGTACAAGCTGCTGAAAGTGCAGGTAACTGTAAGAAACATCTTCGTTGAAGGGAAGCCCAAGAGCCCGGCCGTGGGGGTTTTGGGGAGCATCAGAGTCTCCACATCAGAAATGAAAGTCAGCATGGTACTGCCTGGGCCATCCTATTCCCAAAACCTATTTGGGACTGAAACCTGAGCTGCTACTTAGGAGCCCGTGAGCCCCTCTGTCTTCATTATTTAGAGGCACACTTACTTCTTACATAATACAGCCAGTCGGGCTGCCAACATAAAATGTCCCTGGAATGGGGCCCAGGCGACTGGCAGGACCTCCACTGAGGGACATAAGCTTTGATGAGTGGAGTTAACTATCATTTACATTTAATTAGGCAACTGGATAATAGGGTGTTCCCTGGTTATTGCAGTCTTTAAATTCTGACGCGAACACAGGCAGGAGCCATGGGCTGGTGGTGCCTGCCGTGTAGAAAATAGTCTTCTCTTCCTGACAATGGGGCTTTAAATTCAGGGAAAGAGAGCCTGCCTCAAGTTCTGGAAGCATGATTGTTCTGGGGAACAGGGACCGACCCAGACACACGATCCACTGACTGTGGATGAATCTATGTCCTGACTGACAAGTGGACAACCAATATTGACCTTTTAGGGCTATTCTGACTGTTCACCTGGAATTTGCTATGGAAGGGACATCTTTGAAAAGCACTTGGTCCCATGTTTAGAAGGTATCAAGATACACTTAAGTTCTAGGGTGATTCCACATACAAGACCTTTATCCAGTGGGCCTTACTTACAGTGCGTTGAGAGGTGATGGCTTGTCTAAAGTCATAAAAAAAGCTAAACAAGGGCCGAGTCTCCATCTTGGTCCCCATCCTGAAGCCTAGAGGACTTCTTGTCTCCTGGCCTTCCCACATGCTCAGTCCCCCTCTCAGTATGCTCCACGGTAGCAATCATCTCTAATCCCAGCACTCTGCAGGCTGAGGCAGGAAGATCTTGAGTTCCTGGTCAGCCTGGGATACACAGTAAATTCTGGACCAACTTGGTCTACCTGGGAATTTCCTTGTCAGTCTGGGATACACAGAGAAATTCTGTTTCACAAACAAAAAAGCCAAACAATCAAACAAAAAAGTATGAAAGTATATTGCCTGGCGCAGTGTTCAATTCTCAAGGCTGTGGATTTTAGATGCGAGACTGCTAATAGATAAGAAAGAAAAATTGTTTCTGTTTCCGTGTGTCTCCATTGACCCTGCTCCAGGTTGCCCACGTTGCTCCCCGGCCAAGGGCTCCTCACTATCTCTTGCCTTGGCCCCTCTGGTCCATCTATCTACCCTGGCCAACCCTTCCCTGGCCTCCTGACCGTTTTCTTGGGGCCTGAAACTTCCTGTTGCACCTCAGCTGGGTCCCCCTGGGCCCCACCCACCTAGCTTATTTCCCCGCCCTCGTGCCAGCACAGCTGCCTGACCTGCTCCTTAGCTCAGGTCCCAGAGGATACAGTCCTTTCCCTTCCTTGTCCCCTCACAATCCCACTTGCAGTGCCAAGGTTTTCATCACCTCCCTTTGCTGCCTCACCCACTAAACTGGTGACCTGCTGTGGGTGGGGAGCAGCAAATCCAACGCAGTGCAGTGATGCTAGTCATAGAAGCTGTGCTAGCTCCTTAATCTCTTGTAAGGGCAGAGAAAGAGAATGAATTTTTAAAAAATTAAAAAAATTTTAAGTTAAATATTTAATGTGTGTGTGTGTGTGTATGTGTGTGTGTGTGTGTGTGTGTGTGTGTCTCAGAGGGCACTGTGGAAGACCAAGGTGACTTTGGGAATCATCCTGCATTGCTTCTATCTCCTCTTTGCTTTTGCTCTGGGATTTCCCGGGCTTTCTCCTGGCATTCTTATGTGGGACTTGGGATCTGAACTTAAGACCTTCTGCTTGCAAGGCAGAGTCTTAACCCTTGAGCCAGCCAGAAAGAGAGTATTTTGAGAGATTGCAGGAAATAAGTAAACTGTGAATTTGGTAACACACTGTATCTTCAGGACTTTGGGTTTTCTTGGTTTCGACCTGTAATTCTTAGACAAAGGCCATTAGGATTGCCTGGTACTACCATGGGGAAATGCTTAAAGGATTTTGAATACCTGCTCAACATGTGCTCAGACTTAATGGCTCTTTGACGGTTGATTTTTTTCCTTCAGCACCAAGGATTGAACTCAGAGTCTCACACATGCTAGGTAAGTGCCCACCTCTGAGCTGTAACATCATCCCCTTTCAAAAGAAAACAATTTCCATTGGAATTTATTTGACAACTTCATACATTAATATAGTGCCTTCTGATTACTGTAACTCCCCTAAATCTCCCTTCCCTAATCTACCTCCTTTTGCTTTGCTTTGCCTTCCAGGGCTGGAATTATAGGCCACCACCACATCTGTCTAGCATTTTTATGTGGGATCTGGAATCTGAATTAAGGTTCTTTTGTTTGGGGGACAGAGGCCTGAGCCATCTCTCCAGTCCCCAGGGAGCAACCTTCAGAGATTGATTTTCTTCTTCTGCCATGTGGGCTTCAGGGATTAAACTCAGGTTACCAGGTTTTTTACATAGTCATCTGTAGAGGCTGAACCATCTCACCATACTCCTTTTCCTATTTTTAAATTTATTCATTATTCGTTGATAGTTTTATACATGAAATAACTAGTCATTCTCATCCCTTATTTCCCTTCTCTACTCTACACCCTCCTAAAACCTTCTTCCGAACAAGACCCCACCTACTTTCATGTCCTTTTTGTGTGTGTGTGTCCGTGTCCCACTGTTTAATTAGGGTTCCTTGCATGACTTTTACAAGAGGTTGTTTACTGGACGGGCAATTTATCCATCAGTTGGGACCACTGAAGACAGTGATATTCCTTCTCCTAGCCAACATAAACTATCAGTAGACCCTTTGGGAGGGGTGGGGTCTCCTGAATCTTTTCCTGTGTAGTTAAATGCAGCAGCTGTGAATGTATGTGTCAAGCCTGGAAGATATCATATCACAGTACTCCTCCCTATTCTCTGATTCTTATGTGGTTTCTATCCATCTTTCCAAGATGTCCCTGAGCCTGGGGAGAGGGGGTATTATAGATGACCATTTAAGGCTGAGTGAACACTCCACAGTCATTTGTTCTCTGTACTTTGAATAGTTGTAAGTCTATATCGATCACTGTCCACTGCAAAAAAAAGTAGTTTATTTTTATGAAATAAACTGGGTTGAGCTTTCTCGGTAGCCCAATTTGCCTTTTATTGGTGATCTCCTGCCTCTGCCTGCCAAACCCCAGTCACCTAATCTGGCCAATGCTTTTGATCAAAGTATGAATTAGTTACTTTTTTATTGCTGTTATGAAATACCCGAGTGGTGGTGGTGGTGGTGGTGGTGGTGGTGGTGGTGGTGGTGGTGGGGGTGATGGTGATGGTGGTGGTAGTGGTGAGGGTGGTAGTTACTAGCAACTTAAGTGGGAGAATGATCTATTTTGGCTCATGGTTTCAGAGGGTTCAGAGGCAAGGAAAGTGTGGTTGAAGAAGCAGCTGTGCATGTGGCAGCAGGAAGTTGAAATGGTACTTGTCGAAATGGTAGCAGCTGCAAGCACAGAGCAGCCTGGAACCAGAAGCATGATGCTTTAGGTTCTTCACTAGGGACCAACCAGGCCTCACCTATTAGAGGTTCCATAGCCTTTAAGATAGAATTGTCAGTTATGGACCAAATGCTCAAAACATGAGTCTGTGGAAAACAGTTCAGAATCAAGGTGTAACACACAGAGAGAAAACACTAATATATTACATTTGCATTTCTATTTTCAGCCTGGGGGTGAGTCAGTGTTTCTAGCTCCTGGGCCACAGAGCCACAACTTCCTTGAGGCTAGATCAGCCCTCAGTCATGAGTGGGAAGGTGTGGGAACCGGTTCCCACTCATGCATCCATTCACTCACTCAAACACACAGCTGCTGGCTGTGATGAAAGCAGGTTCTAGCCGTCCCCACCTCTTCCTCTACCCCCAGAGACTGGGCACAGTCGGGGAGATTGTCAGAAGCAAATCTCAGTTTATTGGGGGGAGAAAAGGAACTTTTATAGACAAAGGCCACCAAGGCACAAAACAGGCATCTAATTGTGTCACAGATCAATAAATCCTACAGGTGCTAATGGTCAAGTTCAATGTCACAGGGGGGCAGGTAGATACCTGAAAGCCAATTAGGGCTCTCCGTGAAGTGATCAGGTTACGCCCAAGACCCTTGCCTTCAGCGCTATCTTTAGTCCCATGTGCTCCGCGATGCCCTGGGGCAAATCCTGGGCGGGGGCCCAACAGAGAGGGTACTGTAGAGACTGAGCCTGGGTTTTCAGGCAGTTCTCATCTGGGCCTCATCACTGCCTCTGCTGTGGGCTTACAGGCAGTGGTCTTACTTTGTCTCTGTATCCATACATTTGCTGTGGTGTAAGTTCTGCTGTCACAGTTTCATAATGCCAATGTCAGCATGGTGATGGGAAGGGATGAATACATAGGTTGCCTTGAGTTGGTGTGGTTCAGCTTATTCTCAGAGTAAGTCTGTGTAGTCACAGAAAACAGTATAATCAAACACTGTGCTCAAGGGATCTGAGGGCAATGGAGGGCTCTCCACATTGTGTTCCCTGCAAAGTGAGTTCCCCATGAACAGAAGGGCCATTGGCAGCAGTATTTGTGATGTTATATCTCTCTTCCTTCCTTTTGGCCAGGAGTGCAACTTAATACAGGTAGAATAAATGTGTCTATAACAAACACCATAGCCCTTTCGTCTCAAGTGAGTAGGATCTTAACCTCTGCTTTCCTAACTCATGAAGGGCAGCGTGCCTGTCCCTGTGTGCACCCCACACTTCAGTGGGTAGAGTTGAAAGAGCAGAGAAATCCTGGTCCTAGGTCCAGATATTTGCAGAGGGTAGATGTATGGTTCTGCAGAGCAGGAGGGACGGGGCCTGGTGAGGCAGGGCAACCTTGGTCAGGGAGACTTGTTGGCTGTGGTGCCGGCTAGCATGGAAGGGTGGAGATCTCACCATGTGGCGTGTGTTGAGGTTTAGCCTCCATCGTTGCTGATTAAAATCATGACAAAATAGCTTTAATGTCCTGAGTAGACTGGATAGGATTGCGCCACCATGCCTGATCTCATGTTGTGATTCTTGACATGTATCTGTATCTGACATGAGCAGAAGCTCCTTCTCTATTTCCTCCTTCCACAATTGTCTTCAGCTAGGAGCTCATCCTGATAAACCAAGAGAGAAACACTTTCTGTAAAAAGTATGGTCTTCATGAATGGATGGTATTGCAGTTCTCCTGCATCGTTGTTGATAAACAACCATCAAATGGCTTAAGGGAACAAGGGATTTATTCTTTTGTGATTACTGGTTACAGTTCATAGTCCAGCTTGACAGGAGAGCATACATCAACACCAGGGCTGAGGGAACTGGCCACACCATTACCACATAATGCCTGAGAGAGGGATGATCCTTATTTGCCAAACCAGCATGTCTGTTCAAGTATACAAAAGGATGCCAACTCTTTCAACCAGTCCTCCGTCTTTTATTCCAGGGCCTAGTCCCACCCACTATAGGCTGGGCATTCCCCATCAGCTAGACAATCTCCTGCAGGCTTGTTATGGGCCCAGCTTAACCACTTATTCTCCAAAAATGTGCTCAGAGCTCAAACCCTCAACCGTTAAGTTGATACCTGTGCCTAACTATGATAGATGGTATGGTCCTCCTAGGACAAAGCTGCCCAGAACCCAATGGAGAATCCATAAGGTGCCGGCCGTCCCTTTTGGGCTTCCCTGGGGATGTGTAGCTCCAAAATGTCTCTACTGTCATCCATCTCTCTGCCTACTACTTAGCAATGCTCACCCTTCACAGCTCAGGAAAAATTACCAAGAATGCTGTTGACTGTAATTTTAATTTGTACAGCACTCTTGTTAACAATGTCTATTTAAGACATCCATTAAAGGCCCACAGGTTAATTAAATGGACAATTCCAACAAGGGTCTATTCGAATGCCCTCAATTAAATTAATATTATAGACATTTAACAGATGTTTTAATGAGACATTATAGCTAAGAAATGCAAACTAAATTAATGATAAAGCTATTGTCCAGAAAGAAAGCATTTTTACCCTAATTTATGGCTTTTTGGGAGGATATACATGTTTACTCTTTAGAATTAGAGAAACCAGTCATTTGATCTTTTCCAGCATTCAGAAAATACCCGAGTATCTCAAATTTTAAACCACACTCGTTATTAGAGGTGAAAAAAAACTTCAGATGTCACCTTGAGTGTCCTCAAATTTCATGCCTGAAGAAGCATTTGGGATCTGACACAAGCACATGCCTAGATATCTAGGTCCTGGACTCTGACTTGCAGGACTAAAAAGCAGATCTAGCTATTGGGAGAATGTACCTGCTAATTCTGTTGCAGCAAGTCTAGAAGCCTGTGTGAGGAAGACTTCATCTAGTCAAATGGTACTGTATGATGGACGGTGACTTGGACACACCAAAAGATTTCAGGTGCTGGTGAACAGATTAGAATTTCATATTCTGTCCTATAGATTAGAAAGAACTCTTCCTTCTCTCTAGTGGGTTGGGCAGAGCCTGGGGCATCTCCTATGGGGTAGAGACTGGTAATCAAGTGACTCCCTTCCCACTTTTTCTCCTGCTTGGTTGACTCTAATTCTCATAAACCTTCCTCTGATTTCCTGGATCTGCCGTAATAGTTCTGCAGGCTCTTGCTTTGATTCTGGGTATAAATAAGCTCCTCTCCCATAGCTTTCTCCAGGGGCCAACTCTGCCAGTGTCAGAGGACAACTTGTGGGAGTTGATTTTCATGTTCCATCCTGCAGATTCTGGGAATCAAATCCAGGCCATCAGGCTTTGTGGCAAGAGATTTTACCTGCTGATTCATCTCAGTGGTCCCAGGTGTGTGTTTTATTTTTTATTTTAGTTTTACAAGCATATTGGTACTTTTCCATGTTTCCCTCCTCCCCCCTTTCTCCCATCCTCCTTTCCTTTAATCCATCCCACCAGGTATGTATTTCAGTGTTGGTCAATCTGATCAAGTTGACATTAACCATTGTACCATCCTACGTATCTTCCTTAACCAGACTGTGCCTGGCCCCAGCAAAGTGAGGGAGAGTTCTGCTGTTGGCAATCCCAGGCCTCTGGGTATCACAGGGAACTGCCTTGCATCAAAATTCCTCAACGAATGAATCATGGAGTTCAGGGAAATGGTAGCCCAGTCTGGCAACTGGCCCATGGGTGATCTAAACACCCCATCTACTGAAGTGAGGATAGGGCAGTGACTGGGTATGGAGCCAGGCTTTCTCGTTAGGTGTAGCTAAGCCTTTCCTGGTTAGGAAAACTGCTACTGTTGTATGCGGCTTTCCTTTGGGCATAACAAAATACCCTTTTGGATTTTACTCCCACTGTGATCTAAGTGGTGGTGGTAATGGGGTGTAAGTTTTGAACCAAGGATCAGGAAGTTCCTAAAACTAACAGCATTCAGGAAGGGCTCTCCTCAATGAAAATCGGCATAGAACTGCCAGGGGAAGACTCTCCAGTTAGCCCAGCATCTGAGGTGGATCCTTGAGCCAGCCACTGGCTGCAAGGTATGCAGAGTTCCAGGGTCCCCGTTTCTGAATCTCACTCATGCTGAGGAGGGCTTTTGTTAAAAGTTTCATTTTCCCACTGTTGAGTGAATAGAGGACCCACACAGCGTAGGGGAACAAGTTTATTCTTGCTCACAACTGTTTTTATTACACTTCATCAGCATGAATACAGAATTCACACCAACATTAGGAGTTGAGGGACCTGGCCACACCACATCCTCACAAAGAACTGAGGAACATATTTTTTGCTTGCTAGTCTGTGTATATGTGGACGTCCCAAAGCAGCTCTCTCATCAACCTGCCTGCGGGATGGTGGTGCCCACGCAGATCTTCCCACACCAATAGGCAGCACCTCACAGGTTACTCGAGGCTTGCCTTAACTAATTCTTCATAGAGCTGCCCAAAGGCTCAGTCCTTAGTTGTCAGGCTGATAAAACTGACAAAACAAATGGACTCACCTCAATAAACTCATGGGTTGTCAAGTTGAGCTCTGGTGTAATCACTACTTTGATCTGTCCTAAATCCCTGTCTGGGGTCAACAGATGTTTGTGTGCTGTCTCCCAGGACGGTCTCACATAATTTTGTGTGTGTATATCCAGCAAGATAGTGGATAAAGGCACTTGTGTCCAAACCTTGCAACCTGTGTTTAATCCCCAGTGTCCACATGTAGAGAATGACTTCCAAAAACTGTCCTCTTACCTCCACAGGGAAGTCAGGGAGTGCACACCTACACTCTCAAATAACTTAAAAAAAAAATCATAGTTGTGGTTGGAGCTATGTACTCCCCTTGAATTTCTATGCAGTGGTAATATGGATGTGTGGAGATAGGATCTTAAAGAGGTAAATGAGGATAAATGGAGTCATAGATTGGGACTCTAGGATGACCCACTGTGATTGGAAGAGGCAAACACACTAGAGTTCCCTGCTTCCATGCAGATGATGAAGTCAATTTGGGGCAGCTGTGAGGCCCTAGCAGTGACCAATTGGAATAGTACCATCTTTGGACTTCTAGGTTCTAGGGCTTTAAGAGAAATACATATTAAGGTGTCCAAGTCTGTTATGCAGACCTGACTACGAGGCATGGGTCCTGTGCGTAATGTCCTTACTTTCCCCTTTACGTACTTTACTCTTCTCTAAGAGTTGGCTGGTCCTCTGTGGGATGTACTTCAGCCAATGTCTCAAGTTAGACTTGAGAATTAGGCAGAGGCACTGGGTCAGCTCATTCTTTGGCCCCTTGGTCCTGAAGTCTCCTTTTCTGAGGCATCATCTGCTCTCCCTATGGGTATCTCTGGAGCCTTCCCTGGGACTCAAGTTTCTCTAGTGCATGATTTACACATGAAAGAGCTGGCTGTCACTCGTGGGCTTGTACACCCAAGGCCTCAGCTTTTTCACAGTGCTGCTCCTTGGAGACTGCCAAGTGCATCAACCTCCACGAAGCACATAGCTGTGGGGACCTGGCCAGCCATGTTTTATGTAGTAGCCAGGACGGGTGCTTGGGAAAGTGGTTGTACTTTTTAGTTCAACAGCATATCCCAGACATAGGCACACAACAAGGATTTTGTGGCGAGTGAACATCACACTAAATATCTTCTGGGAGAGGGACAAAGAAGTTGTGTAGCCACTCAATGCGAAGAACTCTGTGTCATATGAAAAACAGATTCCATGTGGCAAGTGACACCGACAACCTCGCTGGCAAGTAATATACAATATTGTAGTCTTCTATATTACAAAGGAGATGAGTGGTTAGGTTCAAGAAAGTACAGCATCTTCAGATGGCTGGAAGAACAGCAGCTATGCTGCACTGAAAACAGAAAGGCCTTTAGTGGGCAGCCAAGTAAATGAAGCATGTGTGCCAATTTACCACCCTTCTCCTCTATGCAGCTGCCCTGCCAGGAAGAGCATACTACTGGAGCCAGGCTACTTAGTTCAGATTCCAGCTCTTCTACTGGAAGCTTTGGGAAATACTTTCATTCCTAGAGCTCATGTGTGTGAGAGCATGGGGGGGGGGCTGCTTTAGGGAGTCATGGTGTAGATCGAAGCAGTCTGTGGACTTTAGAGTGCACTCTGAACTCTGGGAGGCACTAGGCTTTCTGGTCATGTCAGGCTTACCAGTTCCTCTACCTGAAGCCTATCTTCCAGGGTATGGTTTGGGTAGGAGGCACCAAGGAAGTAAAGGTACCACCATAACCACTTCCCCTGCATGAATGCATGGATGTGCTGCTCACTTGCAAAGGAGCTTCTGGCTGGTCAGCGGATCCTTGCTTCTTTAGGCAAGGGGAAACTGTCCCTCAGAACTCTGACTACCAACATGAGCAGCTGATAGTCAGGTCGTCAGGCTGTGACCTGAAGCTCCAATGGCTGTGTGCAAAAGGGCCTCACCTTCAGTAAAAAAGATGTTTTTTGGCAGCAAAAGTGGAACCAAGATGTCAAAATGTCCTATTTCTGGAGATTTTGGCTTTCCAAGAGTTTGATCACAGACAGGTGCTATCAACCTACCTTTGGAGCCACAGGAAATCAGGAAGGAGAATGTTTTAGTTTTGACCTGTTCCAGACCAATAACTAACAGACACAGACAGACCTGGTGCTTAGTCCCATTCTGACGGCTAAAGTGAAGCAGCCCTGAGACAAATAGCAAGCTTGCCACATCTTAGCTGCCTGAAAGCAGCAAACAGCAGTTAGCTAAGTCTGAGATGGGATACTTTGTTAGCTATGATACACACAATTGTAAAAGAACAGCTAGCTGAAGGTTGGTAGCCACAGGGAGAGGAAGAAACCATGCTTAAGGCACCTCTTCCCTTTCAACCCAGCCGAGCTATAGGAATGATTCTTTATGTCTGTTTTGGCCTAGAAATATATTTATCATTAAGCGAGTAACTGATTTATCATAGAACATTCAGGAAGCACAGATCTAATAGCCCTGCTCTTCAAATCAACCAGGTTTAGTCTGAATGCTTTTGCCAGTTTGCCCACTCTGTGGGACTAATACTAAATTAAGTTCACTTAGAAATGCAAATCTGCATTACCTGATTTCCCTCACATTATCTGATGTCCTCCCTGATTTTCCTGGGATAGAAGAAACTCTTCACTGATAGGTGGCATTTAGGATATTTCCAATTGTCAGCAGCCCTAACTATTTGCCTCTAGTAGCAAAGAAGTCACAAGTCACAAGTCAATTGTTCCTTTTGCTTTGAACTTCTTGGCAGACCGTTCACTTGCCCGAAGCTGGAATTTGCTTCCATAAATGTAGGAAATGAAGCCATCCATTTCTATAGCGAATACACAATTTAGCTTGGGGATAACTGAAGGGAGAAAAAAAGAAGGAAAAGGGATGAAAAAACATATATTCATTTTTATGTAAACTGTTATTCACAAAATGTTCGTACTAAAAGGAATGGGGAGAACTGGAAAGAGGAGGCCAGGAAGACTTGCTCTGCTTCAGGTAATTCACATTCTAATTTGATGTCAACTCCCAGCTTCCAAGACAATAAACCAAACTTCCCCTTACGAAGGTGTCAGATCACTGCCATGACTGACTTGCCCAGACATCTTTCCACTGGCCCCGGGATGCGCGCTCAATAGGAAACCTCCACATCACTTTGTGAAGATTACAATGCAAGCAGAAGAATATTAAGTGGAAATAGGAGACAGGTGGAGCAGACTGTTGCTGGTATTTCCGTGACAGAGCACATACTTGGCACACGCTCCAGACCCTTGGTACCAATAAATGAATGGGAACACAGCCCTCTAACGTCTATTTGAATTGCTGGATTTGTGGCAAGGTGGTTATAGATCACCAGGAAAATCCCAAGTGTCTGTTAGAACAGTGCTGGCCATGACGGAGTCAAAGTGTCATGAGAAGAGTACAATTCTCAGAACTTCTCAGAACTTCAGGGACAGGTCACTTTGGCTTCATATTTGAATGTTTCTTGGCAGACCTGGGCCAGAAGCATAGCCACGTAGCTCTCCTGTCTCCTGAATGTCTGTGGCCAGGCTGCTGGTTACACTCACAGATATCTCCAGGGTAGCCACAGGGGCAGGGAGTCTCTGCAGACTGGGACACGGTAGGCACCTGTCTTACTCCACAGCCAAGTGTACCAGGGATCTCAAAGAACAGATATGGTGGTAGTGGGAGTTTTGCCCACAGCACCCAGGGACATGCACGCACCTTTTAGACGGTCTTCTTTAGTGATGATCTTGAAGATGTGCTTTGTCTCCTGCAAAAGGATTCCTGTGACCCCCACGTAGGAGGGGCACTTGGATTTTGTGACTGCAAAGGAGAAAAGCAGTTGGTCTGGCGAGGTTGGCCTCAGGGGCTAGGAGCCCATCCCCACTTTCTAGCTAACAGATGAAGAAAGTATCAGAGGGCAGAGGTTCTGTAGCTGGGGCGTGAACAAACCAACGAAGAGTCCAGGCTTCCCAATCCCTTGTCATGGGCTCTGTATCCTCTGGGCTGTTCTTAGGAGGTGTCCTTCAAAGGGCCTGTGAATACCAAGGTCTTGTGTAGGGGTCTGGGGCCAAGCAGCAGGCCATACAGAACTACCATGCCATGGGAATGACATCCGTATTGTGCTCCTGGGACCTGAACTTTGTTTGCAACAGCAGCTCTACCAGAGCTGCCCAGCAGCGGATGATGGGGAGCTGCTCCCCTTTCCATGTAGTCATTGCTCACTGGGCACGCTGTGTGCCACACTAGGCCAGGGGGGAGCTAGAGCAGAACACTGTATGCCACGGTCTGGACCCGGCTGCCATGGGGGCTGATGTTAACAGAGTGTGCAGCAAACCACAGGCCATTCTATCTCCAGACAGTGACAATGTGAAAAAAATAAGAGAAAGAGGCAACTTTAATGATGGAAGACCCTCATGGGAAATGACAGAAGAGGACTTGCGTAACATAAAGGAGAACCTTCTGGCTGAGGGAAGGAGCAAATGCAAAGGCCACCGTGGTGTACTAGCCACAGAGAGGCCAGTGTGGTCAGACCTGCCACACAAGGAAGCTGAAGAATTTTACTCTAACTGGATGGGAAGTAGCCAGAAGGCTTAAGGGAAGGAACACCATGACTTCACTGAGTCTTCCTTCTGACAATTTAATCAGTGTGTGTGGGGGAGAGACGGGGGTGATGGAGGAGTGGGTGGGTACAACAGTGTGTCAGCTGGGAGAGGGCAGGCCCAGGGGAGCTGCAGATAAGTTTGACTTGGGTTTCAGACATGTTAATGGGTTGGAGAGCAGGAATAGGAAAGAAGAGGGATATTTAAGGTTTTAGGCCTGAATGACTGAGATAAGAAGGTGCCATTACTTCAGATGGGGAGACCAGGTCAAAGAGGATTGACATGAAGGGAGACTAAGCGCTTTGTGTAGGATGGGTAAAGTCTGAGGCATCTTTCCGATGTCCAGGCAGCTCTGTCTGAGGAACAGTAGGGTGAATGAGCCTGGAGGTCAGAGGAAAGGTCTGCACTGGCAACAGTACCTTGGGAGCAGTTGGCAATGGCTGACACTACAGATCACAGAACTAGATGGGGGACTATGTGCTTAATACTCCCAGCCAGAATTTGGGTGCCAGTGGAGTGCCTGTAAACAACATGCAGAGATTACTATGTATCTAACTATATCCCAGGATGGGTCAGGCTACAACCACCTCTTGTGACCGCAATGCTAGTGACCTGAAGATGCCTCAAGGACACCACGTGGCAAGGAAGACCGTGAATGCTGAAGCACATGCTTCACTGCCATTGAATGACACAGCATGTAGATGACCATATACTCTCACACAAATTACCTGAAATGATAGCACCATGAAGATCTGCCTTTAGTAGCTTGGCTTGAATCATCTGTGGCTGTCTGCAAGGGAAAAGAGCACTTACTTCATACCAGAGTAAAAGCAGAGGTGAAGCACACAGGTTCACAACACTCACAGCTAGCACGTTTCTAAGGCCGTGCTCACAATGCTCCCAAGAATTAGAATCTGCCCCAGTCAAAAACAACTCACGTGTCTGGCTTGAGCCCGTTGCACAAGTCTTGGATGTACTGCTTCCAGAGCTCATGCAAAGGAAGAAAAAGACTGTATCTGTTAAAAAGTCAGAAACAGGTAGGAAGTTAGTCAATATGAGCTTGGGATTATGTCTAAATAGCACAGAGCCTGCTTTGATGCTGAGAATGAAACGGTGTAAGAACTAGAGTGTTGTACTGACAATCTGACTTAGAGCAACTATCTTCTCTAGGCCCTCAGGTTTCTCACTGCTAGAACTGTCTCGAGGCCAAGTTTCTACCAGTGTGAAGGGGAAGGAGTGGCCCTTGTCTGTCCTCTCACTGTTCTTGCTGGTTAGATACAGCCACAACTACGGCACTCCAGCACTCATCTCAGACCAGGAGGAGCATCCGAGAGCTGCAGAATCATCCACCTCAGCAACTAGATACTTTGCCCACACCTGTCTTCCAAAGCCATGAATTGCAGTTTTGCTTAAGTCACTGATAACGTGAGGTTTTGTTACAGGAGGCTGAACTCAGCTCTTAGGAGGTGTGGGTTGTCAGGCAGGTCCTCACTTAAAGTCACAGGTCTGTGAAAGGTGAGGGGGGCAGGGGCAGGTGAAGGACCAAAGACTTTTCTCCAGGGTAATTATTTTTGTCTTGATGCCTCATGGAATGCCATTTGTATAAGACTATGGGTTAGAGAAAAAAAAGTACCAAGCTTAATTCTACAACAAGCTTTGCTACAAAAACCCTAGTTAGGCAGGTCTGAGGCAGGCAGCGTTTTCGTTCCTCAAATCCAATCGATTCCTGAGTGGGGCCTTGGGAAGAGAGATAGGCTCATGTCTTTTGGGATGTGGGAGGCTATTTAGCTATGGATCCCTAAGCAAAAGTCTATAAATAGTGGCAAGACATGCGAACTTAGAACTGTCACCAGAGGGACAGGTGTCAGCTGGAGATGTCCTCCCACAAGATGGTGACACATTCCTTTCAGAAACTTCTGAAATGTGTAGGCAGGCCCTTTTCTTGGCAGTAGCCCTCCAGTGGGCGATTCTGTCTAGTGACATTAAAAGATACAGATTAGGAAATACAAGTTCCTTTTTTATGTCCAAAAAAATTGAAAGACAAATAGCTAGTTGTCATGGGCAACAGAACCACTTATGGTAGTGGTTTTATTAGGGAGGCTAGGACAGGAGCCAAATGATAAGAGTTCTGTCTTCCCATGACAGCTTATTAAAAGTCAAACTGGGACACAAGAGAATTGATAGGGTGAGGCTGCCCCCTTGTGGCAGAGAGTGGTGTGGCTGCCCCCTGAGCTTAACAGGGGCAAGGCTGCCTAGTGAGGCTCTGGAGCTTCCTAGTCATATCCTGACCCAGAAAAGTGGGCAATGGTGGCTAGGAAGGCCAGGAAAGGCAGGTGTACCTCTGCTGCTCAGGTTTAATGTCAAAAAGCCGCAGCTCTCTCCTCTGCTTGGCAGAGAGGCCTTTTGATTTCTTCTTCTTCTCTTTTCGCTTCCGACGAGTGAAGTACTCCAGGACCACTGCTTTGCGCTGCAACTGGCTCTCACAGTCCTGCTGGCTCATGTGCGGCATGCTCCGCTTCAGGAAGGCTCTCACAAAGGCCTCAGCCCGTTGGGCTCCCAGCTGCTGCTTGGAAACATGGTAGTTACTCAACGCTGTACACCAAATACCAAGACCTCAGGCCCACACTCCTGAGCGCACTGCTACCCACCGCAGGTCACAAATCTCTCATCTCATGCTTATTGTCCACACTGTTAAGATGTAAAACCTACATCATATACTGTGACACTGTCACATATAGCAGCCAAGTCAAATGCTCGCTTCCTATCCTGTTTCTTCTCTGTGGCTACTCTACTGAAGATTGAAAAGCAAAACGAAACAATCCACAAAAAAACAAAAACAAAAAAACAAAAAACTTCATAACCCTCCCTACTTTGCAGGGAGGCAGGTCATTTGTCAGTCATGACCATGAACAGAAATCTGCTAAACCAGATTCTCCAGGTGGGTCAAGGCCCAGAGGAGGGATGTGGACACCACACCTACATCGTGGTCATCTTTGCTTGGATTTCAGTCCCGTGGGCTGTGTGGTAGCTCTGAGAGGCGTGCTCTGGCACTGCGTGGAGGCAGAGCGTCAAGCGTGGCTCAGTCCTCACTCACAATCTCCAGCAGGACATAGCAATGTCAAGATATTGGGAATGAACATGGACTCTTGGAGTGTTGGGTGAAAGTGCTTTACAACTGTGTCTGATTCTGAAAACACTTCTGTGTTCCTAATTCTCAAGCTGGAGCTCCAATAGTCTATTCTTCAGTAGGCAATGGGCACTGGGCGCTCATATGCTGCAACCCTGGGCAATGCTTTTTACTGATGCCCTATCTCACTGCAGCCATTTGCTGGGACCTTTTTGCACTATTCAACAGTTAAAACAAGGAAGGCTAAATGTCAGCTTAGATTAATATATCAGTAGTGATTGTGACACCTCCCTCTGTGACACAAAAGTAAAGGAGATGAATAGACAGGATACGTACAAGACAGGATACACACAATCTCTAAGGTAGTTCAAGACAGGAATGGCTGGACCTGTCTATTTTAACTTTATATTTCTTGATGTTAACTAAAAATAACCATGACCACCACCACCATCAATACAAAGACAATTATTGTTTTCCTTTAAGTACATATGTGGTCTCTCTTTCATGGAGAAGCAAAATAAAATGTGTACTAGTCTTTCTAAAATCTTGATTGTAAGAACACACATTCATTTGAACCACAAGTGAAACTGCCCAAATGACAAAACATACTGAAGCATCCAGATAGACTCTGTAACTTCCACCTATAAAGTGTGATGCACACTGAATGGGACACAGAGAGAAAGTCAGGACAGTTTCAGGTGGGCATGGTCTGCTCTCTCATGTATAGTGAGAGATGACAACTTAGGTACCATCGAGACCTTTTGGGTACCTTTCTCAGGGTACCCGAGATGCCAATTGGAAAGATGAGTGAGATGTAAGGACAGCTAACCCAGTCTTGGAAGCTCAGAGGACACCAAGATACCTCTGCATCACCTGTGCCAAGGACTTTACCTGCACATCATGCTCTTCTGCTTCTTTCTGAGAAAGGGCATGGTAGGTCACACCTGGAGATTAAAAAAAAATCAATTCCTGTTAAGTATGAGTGTAAAATACTCAAGGCTTTTCTAATCCTGAAAATGACTATCCTAATTCAGAGGTAGAAGACTACGCTGGTGTGAAAAGCAAAGCTTTCTTTGATGCTTTTTTAAATTTTACTTTACAAAACTAGACATTAAACCCAGGGCTTCACACATCCTAGGGAAACGCTCTATCATTTATCTTATTAAGAGTTTGAAGACAAATCACTGTATTTCATCTGTTAAGACACAACTGGGGTTGACAAGATAGTCCAATAGATAAGTTATCGAACAAGGTATTGCCTGCAAACTTGGTAACCTGAGTTCAATTTCCCACAAGCCAACATGGTGGAAGAATAGAACTGAGTTCTGAAAGTTATACCCAATTTTCTCTGATACCTTCCCCCGCTCCATTTGCATTGCTTGAAACAGGGTCTCACTTTGTATTCCAGCCTGGCCTGAAAACTGGCATGCACGCAGGCTGGTCTTACACTCAATCCTCCTGACTCAGGCTCCACGTGAGGTGCTAAAATTATAGACATGTAGTACCATGTCCATCTTGGATACTGCTTATTCTGCACTCTGGTTAGGTCTAATCTTAAAGTTTCAAGAATAGTTTGAAGACTGCTTCATAAACTTGAATATGTTTAAAAATCTTCTGGACATATTAAAGTGTGTTTTTTTTGGAGGGGGAGTCCTCTTCTCTAGATTCTGTCTTTTTTCTAAACATTTTATTTGAGAAAGGAAAGAGGAAGAGAAAGGAGAAGAGGGGGAGGAAGGAAAGAGAGAGAGACAGAAAGAGAGAAAGGAGAGAAGAGAAGGAAGGAGAAGAGAAAGGGAAAGAGGGAGAGAGGAAGGGAGAAAAAGAGAAGACAACTTTCAGAAGTTTGTTCTCTCCTTTTGGACAATTAAATTCAGGTTGACAGGTTTGAAAGCAGGTAGCCCCAGTTATGTCTTGAACAGATAAAATGCAATGATCTTTGTTTGAACTCTTAAATAAGATCAATGTAATGTCAACAAACTAAAAACATATGTCTATTTTTTGTTTGAAGAAGAAAACTGTGTCAGGAGTACTGGGGTCAGAGTGTAGGAGTGAATGAATTAAGAATGAGACAGGCTTGGTTTAAAGACCACATGACCAGGAAATGTATTTCATACCACACTGTATAAATTTCATGTCTGTTCTCTTGTGCTTCCTTGGCCATGTTTGCCTAAGCAAATCAAGGTAGCTATTAAGTTCTACATACAGAATCCAGTTCTTCAAATAGTGGATGGGGGCTGTAACTTTTTTGTCCAGAGAAGGTTACAGAGCCCGGAAGCTGAGGAGTAACTGCTTAATCTGTCACAGATACCTAACGTCAGGATTGGAAGGAAACTTTTGTGCTGTAATACACGTGCAATAGCTACTTAACACTCATCATCTGCCAGGCAACCGATTAAAAATCACACACATTTTTATTCTCAACAGGCTTTCTAAGCAATTCTTCATTATAGTCATTCGTTCTTATATACACTGAGAAGGCAGAAGTTGGTAACTGCTGAGACTTGATCCGTACGCGTGGAAATCACTCGACCAGAAGCCTAATCGGCACTTCGTCCACGCGCCGTGTTGTAACTGCTTTTTATTTGAGCTAAGGGTGGAGAATCAGGTGGCGGGGGGCGCAGGTACCGGCTAGGTCCGGCCGGAGCTTTGGATCCGCCTCTCTCTGCAACACCGAAGACCCTGCATTCGTCCCGACGCGCGCCGGGCTCGCTCCCTGCACGCACGGCCGGACGACTCGCGGCAGAAGCGCGGCAACGGGCGGCCCCGGACGCTTCGGAAGCCGCCCAGGACCTCGGCCCTCGCGCCACCCCGCTCCCACCCGCGGCCCCCGCTCGCTCACTCTTCATTGTCGAGCCCACTTCCGGTGCGCGCGAGGCCGCCTCCCTCGGCCGCGGCTCCTTCTTTCGCTTTCTTCACTTGGCCCAGCCGCTCTCCGCTACCGGCCGTCTCTCGCGTTTCCGTTGCCGCTGGAAAAAATTCTGCGTGCCCAAGAAGCCGAGGTCGCCCGGCGCACACGCGGGCTGGGGGCCGGCGACTTCCGGCTCTGGGAGGCCGCGCCGGCGTGACGTCATCGACCGCGCCGACCTCGGCTGCGCCGGCGCCTCGGGGTCAGCTCAGTTTTGTGTTCCGCCTCACTACCTATTGATTCTTTCGGTTTTCTCTGTCTCTTCTCTCCCCCATTCTTCCGTCTTCTCTGTCTCTTCCTCTCCTTTCTTCGCCTTCCCCCATCTTTGTGACCATAACTCGTATGTGGCGTATAGCGGAGTGAGCGCGAGCCAAAAACCAACGGTTAGGAGGGCGGAAGTGGGATGGGATGGTGGCCGTGGTAAGGTCTTTGGATCGATTCCTTCCTCCCTCCCTTCTCTTTTCCCTCCCTCCCTTCCTCCCTCCTTTTCCTCCCTCCCTTCCCTCTTCCCTCCTCCCTTCCTCCCACCTTTTCTTCCTCCCTTCTCTTTTCCCTCCCTCCCTCCCTTCTCTTTTCCCTCCCTCCCTTCCTCCTCCTTTTCTTCCTCCCTCCCTTCCCTCTTCCCTCCCTCCCTTCCTCCCACCTTTTCTTCCTCCCTTCTCTCTTCCCTCCTCCCTCACTCCCTCCTTTCCTTTCTCCCTCTCTCCCCTTTCCCCCCTTTTTTCCTCCTCCCTTCCTCTCCCCTCCCTTGATCCCATCCCTCCCTCTCCCTCCTTTTTCTTGAGATTGGATCTTCTATCATTTTTTGTCTTACTCTCTTGAATGAAGGTCTATAATTGAACCCCAGGGTAGTCCGGCAGCTATCCCCCCTCCCCCGCCCCAATTCTGTGTCTGGCCCCGACAGTGTTGAGGTTAATGTAACCAAGCTGGACTTTTTATTTAGGTGTTGGAGTTGTTAGCAGAATTAGAGTCACAGCCTGTACCTCAACAAGCCGGCTCAACTTTCTATCCTCGATAAATCAATTAAAAGAGCCAAATTACTTACTAAATGGGTACCTAGATATTGTATTTTAAAAGTGTTCTCAAGGTGAGGTGCTTTTATATAACAGAGATAGATGCCGCACAGGTCTTCATGTTTTGGAATTTTTAACGATAGTTATTTATGCAGAAAACAAGGCCCTACTACATTGAAAAGTCTAGCTGGATGAAGTTACAAGAAATTCCTTTTTTGTTTTTGCTTATTTTCTGAATTTCATTTGGTAAAATGATGCCTTCAAATTTTTTCTTTTTTTTTTTTATAGCTAGAAGTGATAAACTTTCAAACGTGGACATGCGTGTATTCTTCCCCTAGTGTCTTTCTAAAAGTTCCATGGGAACTCAAGGTTTGACGTCATGGTGATTCTCCTCACCATGATTAAGTGTAGAAAAATGGAAGCACAGTAAACACCTGCAAGATTCTACAGCTAACGTTTTATTTGTTTGAACAGATTAGTTTTGTCTGCTGCTTTAAGATATTGCTGTTGGACTGGGGAGATGGCTCATGGGTTAAAGCTTTTGCTTCACAGCAAAAGGACCTAAGTTTGGATTCCCAGATCCCACATAAAAAATGTCTGGTAGATGTGGTGGTCACCAATTCTGGCCCTGGAAAAGCAGAGCTAGGGAAACCCCAGAGCAAAGCAATAAGGTGATAGAGTTATAAAAGATAAATCTTAATGCAACCCGTGGATTTCCACAGGCACGCACACTCAAGTGCACTTTTGTATGCATGCTTGCACACACATCACACATGTATACCTATATCCTACCCCAACATTCACATAAAGAACATTGCTGTTATATTAAGGATTGAAGAAAAATTTCACATATAAACTCATGAATAAGCTTCAACTATTAAGTAAATATCTATGAAAATCAGAACATACTTCAATTAGTTACTTACCGATGGCTGGGACAGGATACCTGACAGGAAATGTGGTAGGAAAGATTTATGTAGGCTCACAGCAGGGAGGGGGAACAGCTCCATCTGTGATGGAGGAGTGTGCACCAATGGCTAACCAGGAGGCAGCAACCAGAACTTGGGCTTGCATTATAGCCTTTCAAGACCCATTCCTACACACTTGTGCGAAGGAGGCTGCACTTCCCGAAGGTTCCATAGCCTCTCCAAGTAGGATCACCAGACAGAACAAGAGCTTGTGGGGAGTGTTTCAGGTTGAAGCTATAACACGCCTCACGAGTAAATGCAGCATCCATTAGCTAATGGCCTCTGGTAACACGGCGGGAATTGTTTTCTGCAGCCCCTTTCTCTATTTTTGGACTAAAGAGAAACATTAAGAAAAGTAATGATTTGAAAGAAATACCTTCAAACCATCAATCAAAACATAGAAGCCTTGTTTCCTATAAAAGTTGTAATTACTAAGTTAAATCACTGTTATTTCATAGTGTGTACATATACATACACTACATGTATGCATACTTCATCTTTTCCTCTGTATTTTCTTTTTTGAAATAAGATCTCACTATGTTGCCAAGGCTTGTTTTGAACGCTCACGGAGGAATGATCCTTCTGTCTCAGTCTAGTGACAGGACTATAGAAGCCCATACTATGTCTGCTGTTTCTTTTCAGTTGTGTATTTGAGATGTACAGGTCTTTTTGCTCTTTCACACAGAAATGCTTGCTCTTACAGGTTGAGAACAGCAAAGGGTAGGTATCCTTTGGTAGGTAACCGCTTGGAACTATAAGTGTTTCGGACTTTGGAATTTTTTTTAGACTTGGTGATAGTTGTACAAATTTTGCTTATTGAACAGCCTTAGCCTGAAAATTTCAAGCTGGAAAT
This sequence comes from Typhlomys cinereus, assembly GCA_023101885.1. Classification (NCBI taxonomy): domain Eukaryota; kingdom Metazoa; phylum Chordata; class Mammalia; order Rodentia; family Platacanthomyidae; genus Typhlomys; species Typhlomys cinereus. Next base: position 19,170 of record JALPQD010000569.1, on the reverse strand, counting down.
AATCTGGAATCTCAAGGCTTTTCAAGAAGCTTTAAATTCTGTATTGTTTCTGATATTGACCTGGGGCTGCCCCTGTGCCTGTGTCACAGAATGACATGGAACAATCCACATGTTGCACTCTATCATTAAGGTGATTCACATGTCAAGCCTGGCAGAGTTCTGCTTGAGCCAGTACTGTGTACCTGTGCCAGTTAGCTGTAGATGCCAACTTGACTATTGAAAGATGAGCCCTCAGGCACATCTGTGCTAGTTATGGCAAACCGTGAGCGAGCCTGTGGGAAATTAATTGATGTGAGAAGATTCAATCCATGGTGGGCAGGACCATTCCCTTGGCAAATAGATAAAATGGAGAGAGCTGGTTCAGTACTTTGGCGTACTGGTAACCAAGAAGTGTGTTTCTCTCTCAGCAGTCTGTGTGGATATATTCTGGATAGTTCCCGCAGTTTCTGTTAGTATGAACTTTCCTGCCATACTGGTGAAGTATAACAAAGAAGCAGGAGATTATAAGCCTCTTTTCCCTTTAAGTTTCCCCTTACAGTCTTCCTGGCCCTGCTTTGCACTTGATCCCAACACTGGCCTTAGTATAGAGGACTGACAAGCAAACCTGTGGGTTGCGGGTAGGGGACCAGACCACAGTGGTACCAGGCTTCCTCAGTCTTAAGAGTGTCACCGGAGAACAAAAAGACTAAGAGTTGACTTTCCCTCTTCTCTTCCCTCCGATGCCAAGGACGGAACTCAAGCCTTCCACTTTGTTGGTAAGAGTTCTATAACTGCAATACACCCCACCTCAATATTGGTTATCTTGCCAGGCAAAGCATTTTACAAAGAATAAGTAGATACTTTGGTGGCAGAAACCACAAGCCTGTGTTTACAGAACCATATACATCCTTCTGGTCAAGAGGTAGCACTATGCCTTAAGTTTCTTAAAGACCGTTTGGCTCAATATCAATTTGTGAAATGGCAAATCACCCAGTCTTCCAGTCTTTTAACTTGCAGAAGTCACTGCAGACTACCTTAATCACACATACATAGAGTTTCAGTAGATTCTTTCCATTCCCTGAGGTTTCTCTCGGAACTGACTCCATTGAGCAAAGCAAAATGCTTTCCCCCTTGAGAGCTGCAGACGAATGTGAGGCTTGCTAGGTTTTGGAGTAATTTCCAAGGACTGGTGCAGTTTCCAGGGCTCTCACTGCAGGTGGAACAAGCACATGCTTGCAGCTCAACTTAGTCTTCTCTCGGTTGCGAGTTCTGCCTCAGGAAATAAGCTGCACCCATCAGCTTCAGACTTCAGATCTGTGTACATACATACCTGTGTAAAGGTCTGTGGTGATCTAAAGTTGGACCTGAAATAAAGTCACTTCAAATTAGAAGTGAGGCAGGGTTGGGAAGCAAAATCAAGCCTCTGGTCCTTGTATCCCAGAATCTAGCTGGAGAGAGAAAAGACATCTCTTCAAGTGACAGCAGTCCTGGAGCTACTTAAGCCTGGTGTTGTAAGAGACCAGAACCTCCATAAGGTTGCCCCACAGAGGAAAAGGAGTACCTTTTCTGAGAAATGGACACACTCATCTCTTTCATGTGTAAGACTGTGATAAACAAACAAACAAAAGAAAAACAGTGTATATGTGATACAGAAGCAGGAAGCCCTAAGTTATATTGTGAGAGAATTTACTTATGAATGACCCAGATGTTTGAACTGGAAGACAAGTTCTATTTGAATTCAGGTGATTGGATGTGAGAGGCAAACTCTATCCACTGAGCTCTATGATTAGTCTTTTTATTTGTTTTGAGACAGGGTCTAGTGAAGTTGTCCAGGCTGGCCTTGAACTTGCGATCCTCCTGCCTCAGTCTTCCAAGCAGCTGGGTTGACAACTTCATACCACCAGGTCCAGCCACAATTATTTTCTACCAGTCCTGAGACTGGGACGTGGAGGTATCCATCTTGAAGAAGGGCTTTTCTTACAGTCTGAATTCCTCATGCATCCATCAGCACCATCCTCAATCCTCAGGAAGCTCTGTTTCACCTGCCAACATGTAACACCAGGAAGATCGACCATAATTATATCTCTGGTTTTGGTCTGTGTGGGAAGTAACCTTGGTGAGCTTGAAGAAGCTCTGCCTCCGTTGAGCAGAAGGCCAAGAAGCTTGGCCCATCTGGACTCATTTAGGACTCACAGCTATTATGTGCAAACACTTTAATAGAAAGATCTATTGTTAGCACACACCTGACAACTGTTAGACCTTTGGTTTGGGAGCACTATGGCTGGATTTTTCCCATAAAGAGTTTAGGCGGTGGGAGACTGTAAAGGAAGAGACAATTGAAGATGCTGATGGAAATATGTAATTCATTTAAAAAATTTTTAACAAAGTGAGCCTTGTATGAAACCTGTTTTCCTGTATAATGAGATTTCATGGCACCTGAAGAATAACTGAATTTAATGTTAATAATATTAATTTGGCCATTTAGACTATTACAGGCAACACTGTCATTATTGGATCACCATCAAATTCCATGATGAAATCTTAGATATTAAAGGTAGCGGGGCCAGCAGCATATGATACCCTAGTTGGCCGCTAGATGACAGGACAACACCAGAAATGAAGCCATGCCTGTGACTTTCATGGCATGTAGTAGTCAAAGCCCTCCCAAGCCTGAGAAAAATCAGATTTACTTATTCTTCAAAGAATCACAGGCAGCTTTTGTGACTAGAAGCCAGGGACATTAGAATCTGGGCTATTTCTCTGTAATACGTAAAACTATGTAACTGGGTTTTGGGTAATATTTCCAGAGTTGTTGTTGACAGAGCTAGGTGGCTTAACAAACAAAGGGAGAAATTAGGAGACCCTGGGGAAGAAGCATGATTGTGGATGATACTCACATTGATGGCTCCATTAGTTACAAAACAAGGTTCTCTTAGAAAGGTGAGAGATGTCCTTTTCCCCTGTTACTGTGAAATATTTTTTTCTTTTGGCCCAATGACCTTGTTATTGTCATGGAGAGAGACACTTGTATTCACAAAGTAAATAACACACTATTGAGCAGAGATATATGGCCATGAACTCACGAATTTTATGTGAAAATATTCTTTTTTGTAATAGAGGCAGAAGTTGAGACAAAGGTAACTGAAATTACTTAGTAAAATTGCTACCGATTAGTATTATTTTGACGTTTAGTGTCTGTCAGTGACATTTATTGGTGAAATCTGAGTTAGCACCACTGGATTGCAGTTTTACTTTTCCCATCACCACAGGAAACAGATACTTGTGATGGCGATGAAGGCAGCGGGCACTGCAGGGATATAAACTCCAAATGATTCATTTCAGCGTGGACTTCCACGGTGGTAAGTACTCACAGAGCTATTGCAAAGAGGTGTGCAGACCGCCTTGTGAAAATCGACAGTAATGAGTATGTGGCTGAAACCAATCTGAAGGCACTAAGAGAGGCTGGTCTAGTTCAGGAACTTTCTTAAGTGGTATGATTTCAGGGACACAATGAAACACCAGTTCCCCCTTGTCCCTATCAATACAGTGACAAACAAGCTGTTACCTCAGGGAAATGTTGGGTCAGAAATTCAAGCTGTGGAAAGTCATTATCCCAGACAGAGCCTGACTTTCTTCAGAATCTTAGTATTAGTATGAAATATAAATACTAAGGGGATAATAAATACTGAGGATGAAGAGGGAGGGGAAAGGGAGATGTAGGAGAGGTGGGGAAAGGTGGGCAGAGACATTGTCTCTTCCACCTTTTCCTTTCACACTGATACCTGGAATTAGAATTTCATCTTTTATGGATGAACTTCTTGGGAGTTTGACTTATTTCAGTTGAATGGAACCGAGAACAAATGACTTCTTTCCTTTCTTTATCCTTTCCTGTCTTTCACCAAAGACCTTCATAAACTGTTGTAGACAGGCAGCCTGCTAGAGCAGGGTAATATGTGGAGCCCATCTCTACCAGGCAAATCAGTGAGGTAGCCACTTTGCCTTGCCTAGCTTGAGTCAGTTATTTTGGTTTGGTCTATCCCAAAACTCTCTCCTCTCTCCTGTTGATATACATGCTTTCCTTTGAGTCACAGAACATGTATGAATTTTTCACTGTGCTTGTATTATATGGTACTTTCCCCCTAACAAACAGCCATTACTTTTGTCTGAGACTATTAAGATTATACCTGTCATAGTTAGGTACAGGTGTCAACTCGATGGTCGAGGGTTAAATCTCTGGGTACATTTGTAGATTAATAATAATAATTTATAGTAGTTGAGTTAAATCCAGAACAAACCTTCAGGAGATTGTCTAGTTGATGGGGAAAGCCTGTCCCATGGTGGTTGTGACTAGGACCTAGACAGGTGAATAAAATAGAGAGAGTTGGTTGAGAAAGTTGGCAACTATATACTTGGCCAGACATGCTAGTCTGGAAAATAAGGATCATCCTCTCTCAGCCGTTATGTGCATGTGGTAAGACCAGTTTTCTTGGTCTTGGTGATAGTGCATGCTCTCCTATCGAGCTGGACTAAGAGCTGTAACCAGACAATTGTAAGAGAAAATAAACCCTCGGTCCCTTAAGCTGTCTTGTCTTGATTTCATCAGCAACCAAGGAGGTTAACTTGCAGTGCCTGGTGACGGTTGATGGTTGATGTTCCTTCAGAGACAGAGGAGCTGTGCATGTGCCCACACACATGCCTGTGCACATGCCTGCCAGGTACCTTATATGTGCCTGCACACATGAGGTCTGGGAGGCGCCCAGGATATATGGACTGAGGAAGATTAGTTGAGGAGATTCCATCTATGCAGCCATAGGGTAGCCTTCAGCCATGCTGTGGTAGGCTTTCTGGTAATATCGCCTCTGCTCCTGCAAGCGAATTCAGTAAGGATGCTGGTTTATCAAGTCAGATCTGCACATGATCAGCACTGTGGTTTGTCGTGGCACTCCTGCCTGGAGTGGAAAGGCGGTCGTATGGCATTTCCCCCGGAAATGGGTTCACACAACAGTTTGCAAGGCGACGGGGTTCTCAGTGCTCATTTCTCAGCAGAAACCCTTCCTTGGAAGTATATAAAACAGACACATAGACTCACTGTGAGGCTCAGGGATGCCCTTCCTTTTGTTTTAATTAAGTAATTGATTGGTAACATTGATTAGAATTATACCTTGTTGACCTCTCTTGTTGACCATGTTCTTGGATGATGATCAGTGATGTTAATGAAATGGGAAGTTGAATTTGAAGACAGAAGTTTAAAAGCTGCTTCCAGTATCCACACTCATGTCCTGTGATGCACCCTGGCTCCAGTGACTGGGAAAATGACAACAGCTCTGCCCCCTTCTTTTTCATAGAGAACCTCTCCCCCCCTCCCCCTGCTTACTGCACATATTTTCTCTCCACAGCTTTATATTTGTCACCATTGTGTGAAAACGTTAAATTGAAAGATGACAACTGATGAAATCAAATATACAAGGAGTCAGAAATATTCAACAGCAAAGGCAGAAGCAGAGTTTTAGTTTGAGTGCTGAATGATTGTAATTCTCAATGCCATTTTTTTTTTTTGGTGTGTCTAAGATAGTCCTGATAAACTGTCACCTTCATGAAAAATACTTATAGTCTGAGACATTCTGTGTCTAGGAAGTGCATGGGGAAGGCTGAACTCCCTGTCCACAGACTGGATTTTGAATGCCCTACAGAGGTCCATGTATTAATTATTTGGTCCTTGAGTGGGAGAAGGTGCTACTGGAAAATGATAGAACTTTTTAGGAGCTGTGGCTTCATGGGACGAAGTTATATTATAAAGGGGATTGTGGGTCCTTGGCTCCTTCCTGACCCTTCTTGTTTTGGGGCTAATGAGGTGAACAGCTTCCTATGCCACATGCTTATCTCTGCTGCTCACCGACTGACCCTGGATTGGAACCTCTAGAAGAAACCTTTTGTATAGGTTTATTATCTCAGACATTTTCTTTTCATTTATATGCAATATATGCATACATGTACTCATTGTACATAGTGATGGGTGTTTCATAAAGACATTTTCTCTATTATCCTTTTTGTGTTACATATAATGTAATAGTATGTAATTTATTTACAACAGTATTTGTTACAAGATAAAATTAATATATTCTCCATAAGAAGCAAAAGTATATTGTGAATATATGCAAAACCTTCATGACTTTGAATATGCTACAGTGTTAATGGCTCTGTATTGTTTCAAGTTAAGTTCTTAGAAAAAAATGTGTTGTGCTTCCCATTATAGCTGATAAAAGGTGAGTTCTGGCTCACCAGCATCTGGAAGTGGGAGTCTCATGGCCAGGTGCAGTCCCTGACTCTTTGCACCTGATAGGTGTGGTGCTCCTTCTTCTGCTGCTGGGATTCAATGGCAGTACTTGCGTCCTGTGGTTTTCTGGTAGGTTGTCACACCAGCAATAGAATGATTCTTCAGTGACACTGATCACAGACACATAGAAGTATGGATCCTTAGTCACACAGCGATACTTGTGTTCCTTGGGGTCCAGCTCCATTCCATCCTCTGCCCAGCTGAGTGTAGCAGCAAGCATATGAAGATATGGTCATCTCTATAATCCACACCCTGCAATAGGGATGAAGTGATCTTTTTTATTATTTTATTTTTCTAGTTTTATAAGGATATTAAGTACTCATTCCTGCTTCCCTCCATCCCTTCTCCCTCCTATCCTTCTCCCTTCCTTTCATCAATCCATCTCACTCCTTCTCACCCTTCTGTCTGTCTACCTCTATGGACCTCAGGGTTCCCTCTGGTTTGTCTACTCTTATGGGGGGTTCAAGTTGCCTGGCCAGCCCACTGATAGGAGCATTTCCCTTCATAAGATGAAGTGATCTTGTACCAGCTTGTTTTCATTGCCTGGAATTTCCAGAGGCATGTTATAGACTTGGGATCCCAGAAGCATTGTGCACATGCTGAAGGGCATCACTTGATTGGCAACAGTCCTGGCCAACAGGCCACGAATCTATAGCATCTTCTCCTTGCAGGACTTCATCAGATTCTCCCTCTTGGCACTGTGCTTCAGACCCAGCTTTTCTGCCTACCTGTTTGCTGCTTGAACAGCTCCTTCAGGGTTCTGCCAGGGACGGAGGGGATCACAGTAGATATGCAGCTTAGTGTTGTGCTGTCCAAAAATTGATAGGTACCTGTGTAGTTACTCAGGTGCTTGTATCATGATGCAGTAGAGGAGTTTGCATTTCTCGTCAGTCTTCTTTCTGATCTGAATGTGTGTAGAAGGCAAAGCCACATCATAATATAGATTGCTGGACTAGCAAAAATGCATCAGGGAAGTTGTAGCCTGGCAAAGCCAGTTTGTCCCAAAGCTGCATGAGGGAAGTTGTGTCTTGTCAGAACCAGTCTGTCTCAAACTTTGTGTTATGACCTTTGCTAGATCATTTTGCTTCTAAGTTAGAGAAAGACACGACTTGGGCAGAGTCCCAATTGTCTTCTCTCTTCCAGAGAGAATTGTTTATGTTTGATTTCACCTTCTGTTCAGATTATAGTATATTCTGTATAGAAACCCACAGCTTCCTCTATTTCCAATGCCCTTAGAACCTATTTTGTCTATAAAAAATAAAATGCTTGGGAAAGTGGCTACTGCCAGTTTCCATCAGGGTCCATGCAGACTACCTGATCCTGTCATTTTCTGTATATTGTGTCATTTTTTCATTCATCGTAGTGTGACAGTATTAAAACTACTTGTTGGACCTGTTGCTGTTGTAGGACTCGATGCCATCCAGCTTGGTGGCATCAGCAAGGACAACCAGTGTCAATAGATGATCTCTTATGTCTGCTATATGGATGTTTTCAGTGGGCTACAGTTTTGGAAACAGTGCTGGCAGGGTTTTTGGGCCTGGGGGTCTTCTTCCTTGGAAGTATGGCCTTTGTCCCTGGAGAATGGGACAAACACTAGATCCTTCTTTATTACAGAGTATACTGTTTACACTGGAAATCCTCCATCATGTGCTGAGGAACCTCCTCTACCTTGGGGGCCTTGGTTTCAGTCTTGTGTTCTAGATCATTCTGTTTTTACTGTTGCTTCTAGAATCACTATCTTTGACTTCCTCCAGGCCTGGATCAGCAGTTGGCAAAGGGTAGGAGACTGGACACATACTCTTGGGAAGAATGAAGGGCAGCATGTTTTTGGAACTCTTCGAATCTCATGCGTGGAGACTCAGTAGAAGCTTGGAACCCACAACTATTTGACAGGGTTTTTGGAAACACTGTCATAGTTAGACATGGGTGTCAACTTGATGGTAGAGAGTTTGTGCTCTGGGCACATTTGTAGAGAATTAGTAGTTGAGTTAAGCCCATAGCAAACCTGAAGGAGATTGTCTAGTTGATGGGGCAGACTCAGCCCTTGGCGGGTGAGACTAGGCCCTGAACAGATGACTAAAATACCGAGAGCTGGTTGAGGAAGTTGGCATACTTGTGTACACTTGTCCAGACATGCCGGTCTAACAAGTAAGGATTGTCTCTCAGCCATTATGTGGTGGTGATATAGCCAGTTCTCTTGGCCTTGGTATTGGTGCATGCCTTCCCTAGCTGTACTAAGAACTGTAACCAGTAATTGTAAGAGGAAATAAACCCCGTCTTCCCTGAAGTCATCTGATTGTGATTTATCAGCAACCATGCAGGCGAACTGCAACACACTGGATATTAGGTGGAGGAAAGGGCCTGTTTGGCTACAGGGTGAGTGTACAGCAGGCTCCTTAGGAGTGACACTACTGAAGAATCCCTTGTGCAGGGGCTCCAGGTAGCTGGACTCCAGGATGAGGATGGTAGTGTACCTTCTAGTCTTCTGTAGTATCCAGAAGAACGTCAAGGACCAAGATCAGAGTCCCTCTAAGGGCTCATTGTGGGAATGGGAGGATTTTGCTAGTGGACTAGAGAAGATACTGCCTAGGGGTGGCATGGACCATAGCTGTTGGTGGACAGTACAGAATGTCCACCTTGAGTGGACTTTAACCTGGGAATAGTACCCTGGGAACCAGTAGGTAAATTTCTCCATAGGAATAGGTGGTAGGAATCTTTTCTTCCATCAAGTGCAGTACTGGGGAATTAAAAGTAGGGATTCGGGGACATTCTGTTGTCCAAACAACTTGTACCCAACACTGAATTCTTCTTTATGGGTCTTCCTGATGTCCACAGAGATTGGTGATTCAAGTTTGTAGAGACTTGCCTTGTGGGTATCTTGCCTGAGTTTTCTGAAACCATGCTATAGGACCCAACAAATCTGTTAAAAAACAGAGCTGGGGGCAGAAGCTGGTGGATGTGATAGAGATGAGTACTGTGTCAATACAGTTGAATTCCAGGTTGAAACTACAGAAAATGGGGGAAACAGATCAAGGAGCATGTTCTGATGGATGTGCGTAGAGACAGGCATAAGTGCAGCTGAACACTAGGTTGGAGTAATTGTTAGCAGTAGAGGACACATGTCTAGTCTAGCATGGGCGTCATGTCCTCATAGCCAGGGCATGGCACCACTGTGAAGACACAGTGGACGCTGTGATGTGCCAACAATGTTCAAGCTACTCTTTCCTGCTTCCTTCATGATTGCCGAAGATAGCCAATCTTTGAACTCTGTAACTGGTGCTGTGTATAGCATGCTTTTTGCTATGGTTATCATGAGATTTGAGACCTTGTACTTTTTATTTTTTTAAACGAGGGTCCAGTCTTGGAGGTTTCTGGAATGTCCAGAACCTTCTTGCATCTTGCAAGCTTCTCCTTGAGAGTGAGGTTCTCAAGACCTGTACTGCATCTTCTACATCTGCTTCATGTGCAACTTGGGACGGCCTGTGTCTTTCCGAGCAGAATCCTCCTAAATCTTGTCACCATGACGTTGCCCTGTCCTTAGAGCTTCTTGTGGGACATCATATCTTTCTTACCTGGGTCTCTGGATGGCAGGTGCTTGTTATTTCTATTGCTCATCTCATGGAAGTTGTCTCATTCTCGGCTCTCCTTGGACTCCTCTAGTTTGGTCTTGCTGACTTTCAGGCTTTCATCTGAAGACTTCTTGAAGGAATTGGGAGGTTTGCTTTGTCTCTGGTTGTAGACTTTGGCTTATTTTTGTGGCATCTCAGGAACCCATCTACATACTTGTTACTGTTTCTCCTCAGCTCCACTTTATTCTCTTTAGGATGCTGATGGTACTGGAACCAAATGACATTAGTTCCTTTCTTATGATCCTGGAAGATTCTCTTTCAGAATAATTTCTATCTTTCTTTTTGTGGAAAACAGTGTACCTCAGGAAGTTCAGCCCAGACTATACAGTTATAGAGGTTGATATCTGCAAACTTACTGTCATAGTTAACCACAGGTGTCAACTTGACAGTTGAGGGTTTTTTTTCTCCCACATTTTATTTTCCTAATCACATAAACTCAATAGGTACCCCCGTCCTTTCTCTCCCTGCTCCCCTCCACAGTTATCCCCCTGTATCTCCCCCCTTCCCCCTTCCTATGACCCCTCCTTCCTCCCCCTCCTCCCCTTCCTCCCTTCCATCCCCTGGCGCATCCTTTTAAATGAATGCCAAACCTCTCTTTGAATCCTCCACCCTAGTGAGGGTTCAGGACTCAGTGGCATAGCCCAGAGCCCCTTCTTGAACTCCTTGTTAATATGGGAACTCTATTATTTTAACTTTTAATTCCTTGCTTCTAAGGATCCTACTGCCTGGAGCCTTCTCCCCTGTGATCCATGCTAGATTTTGGGAGGTTGTTGACATGTCAGCCATTGTGAAGGTCAGGCAAAGTCTAATTCTGGCTGCTGCAGCCCTAACTTGTGTGGAGTATCTTGCATAATCTTTCCATCCTCTCTTCCACAAGGTTCCCTAAGTTTTAGGATGGTGAAAGATTTGGCTGGTCTGGTTCCAGGTGATTAATGTAGGACCTTTGGTGTTCTAAATTATGGTTTGTTGTTGTTTTCAGTTTTGCTTTTCCTACACCGCCCTTGGTGGGTCATAAAGTTTTGTCCTTTAACAGCTTCAAGGTTTCAAGTTTCATATTAATGTCTTTGATGTATTTTGAATGAAGTTTGTATCAGTTAAGAGGTGTTGATCTAGTTTCATTCTTAGCATTTATATATCGTTTTCCCATCATTATTTATAGAAGTTATCTTTGCTCTAATGTAAGTCTTTAGTATTTTGGGAAAAATTGGTAGCTGTAGTTTAGTAGGTTTCTCTCTATTCCCTTGATCCATCTGTTTGTTTTTGTATGATTACCATGAGAATTTAAAAAATGATAGATTTGTAGTATATAGTGATATCAAAGTATCGTTCCTTTCATTCAACATTCTCCCTGTCTATTCCCATGAGGATTATTGTTGAATTTTTGGTGAAGATTTCTTTGAATCTGTAAATTGCTTTCAGTAATATCCATTTATCACAATAGTAATTCTTCTGATCTCTGAGTATGGGGATCTATGTTTTAAGTGATGTCTTCAGTTTGTTTCTTCAGTGTCTTAAAATTTTTCATTGTCATTAATCTTCTATTTCTTAGGTTAAGTTTATTTCAATGCATTTTTTTCATGCTACTGTGAATGAGATTATTTTCCTGATTTATTTCTCAACATGTTTGTTTTTGGCTTATATGGTTGCTATTGATTTTAAAAACATTTACTTAACTAAATTGTGTGTGCATGTTTGTGTGTTTGTGTGTATGTGTATATACAACAGCACACATGTGGAGGTCAGAGACAATTGTGAGAACTCCATTCTTTCCTACTACCATAGGTTCTGGGCCTTGAACTTAGGTTGCTAGGCTTGTGTAGCTAGTGTATTTATCATCTGAGCCATGCTGCACACCAATGTTGATCTCTGTATGTTGATTTTGTATCCTAATTCTTTGCTGAAATTACTTATTAGTTCTTAAAATTTCATAATGAAGTCTATAGATGTATACTTTTGCTCAAGTGCTAATTTTAATGAAAATACTCTTGTTACCACTGTTTAAAATTTTTTTTATTACAAAGTGAGGCACAGAGAAGAGAGGGAGGAAGGAGAATGAAGGAGGAGTGGAAGAAAATGGGAGAGAGAAAAAAAGAAAGGAAAGAGAAGGGGAAGGAGGAAAGAGAATGCATGCCATGGTATGCAGGTAGAGGTCAAAGGACAACAACTTTTGGAAGTCATTTCTCTCCTTCCACCTTGTGGGCTTCTAGGAATTGAACTCAGGGTGCCAATTACAAGAAGGCATCTTATCCACTGTGCTATCTTGCTATCTCATTGGCCCCTCCCTTTTCTATTATAGAATATTTTAGCTATAAATTTGTTATATATATTGAATATAGCCTTTATATTTATGTTGAGGTATGTTCCTTCTATTCCTATGTTTTTCAGTGTTTTCTTTTTATAATGAGTATATGTTGGACTTTGTCAGATCATGTGATTTCTGTCTTTGAGTCTCTAATGTATTACATTTATTGATTTGCATATTTTGGACCGTCTTTTTTAAAATAATTTTTTCCTAGTTTTATAAGCATATTGAGTACTTATCTCTTCCCCCTCTCCCTCTTTCCCTCACCTCCCTTCATCAATCCATCCCACTCCCTCCCACCTTAAAACCATTTTTGCCCTTAAAACCCTTTTTCCCCTACTATTTCAGGCACAATGAGTGGACCATCTTTTCATCTCTGGAGTATCATGGTGGATATTTTTCATGCTATTGAACTTGGATTTTCTTTCAAACTGGCAAGGAACTTTTTCTTTCAAATGAAGTGATACAGGAACCAGTGAACCACAGAGTGATAAACTCCAGGACCAGTTTGGTAGTGTTTCATTAAGATTTTTTTATATCATTAATCCATGTTTATCAGATATGTTGGCTGAAAACTTTCTATTTTTGTTGTTTATTTATCAGGTTTTGGGATCAGGTTAAAGATTTGTAAAGTGAGTTCGGTAGTGTTTCCTCCCATTCTATTTTATAAAGTGGTCTGAGGACTAGTGATGGTGTCAATTTTTAAAGCTTTAGAAGAACCAGCAGGGAATTCATCGGGTCCTGGGCATTGTTTGGCAGAGAGGCTTTTTCTTCCTCAAAAACTGATAGAGGAAAAGGTCAGACCAGCATTAGAATACTGTGATTTTGGTGATGTTCATTACATAATCTAAAGATTAATCCTTAGCATTAAGGTACATAGCATATACCCATGAATACAAATGTCTGCATCATATATTGTGAGCCACCATTCCATTCATGAATTCAAACAGTAAAGCCTCCTAAATCTATCCTTGCTACATTTTTCAGATTTCAGCTGAATTCAACGTTTCATGTGAACATTTTCAAGTAAAAAAAGGACAACTTTCAGTTGAACTTGTGGTTACTGATAGATTCCATAATATACATTTTGCATAGATTTAAGATTAATTTTGTTTAGAAGACTTACTACAATCATTAGTTTCTAATAGCGCTTAAATTTGTGAAAAGGTTTTATGATTTCTGAAACATTGTTCACCTTTTTCTCTATTTCATTACAAATCAAAGTCATACAGAATTCTCATGAAGTTCTATACACATCTTTAAGCATATTAGCTTCATGTTATCTACAGCTTCGTGAAGTTTGAATAACATAGCAACATAAAGAAATGCCCAATTTTGATTCAAGTGAACTGTCCATCTTACTGTTGCTACTTCAAAATGGCGAACCTATAAAGATTTGGATGAGGATGCCATTTGGCTTATTACAAGTATCAATGCTTGACTACAAATATATTAAATGAATTCATTCAGTAAAACTGTTAACTTTTATGATTAAAGTTAGTTATTTGAATAACCATTGAAAATAAAAAAAAATCGCTTGTATTAAAAATGGAAACCCAGCTTAATATTTAGTGTAATAAACTCAAACACCTTTCATTAAATATTTTGGAGAAAAATTCAGAGTGCTTCCATTGTGCTACTTTTACTATACACACTTAGTGAAAAATCCTTTTGGTAGAATTAATGGTTAAATGCAGTAAATGCAAGGAAGGTGTAACATGAAAAAACCTAGGGAAAAGTCACATTATAATCTGAAACTTCTTTCTCTCTTAAATACACAAATGATAAGCAAACTTAATATAAATTTCCAACCCTGAAGAATGTCCTTAGTTTCTATAAAAATCATTTTAAACTGAAAACACTGGCTTAGTGATAGAGTGCTTGTGTGGGAGGCTCTGGGTTTGATTCCCCAGCACTGCTCCCACCTCCCAAAAAAAGAAAAATCAAAACACTAATTTGACACATGGTAAAAGCACAGTACAGATACCAAGCTTTGAATCTGAATGACAGAGCATAAGAATGAAGAGAGATTTTTTTCTTAATAATTTAAAATGCATGCAGTGGCTTTAAGTCCACTCAATAGAGAATGTAAAAAGTTTCGGATGTAAGAAAACATTTAGGGCTTAGCATGTTATAATCAATTCATTCTATGGGACACAGACTGGGTTTTGTTTGCTTCCCATAATCACTGGACAGTCTTCCTCCATTTGAAAACTAAGATTCACAAGGAGTTAGATACCACTGACTCAGGGTGATCTGTCTGTGCAGTGGAATCATCCTGAAGCTTATTCTGTTGGTATTATCTTTCTGCTTTTTCAGATGTTCTATTTTCCTCCTCCTCTTCCTTCTCTTTCTCCTCTTCCTTTTCCTCCTCTTCCTCTTCTTCCTCTTCCTTCTTTTCCTATTTTTCCCGCTCCTCTTTATTCTTCATCTGGAAATAATCCTCAGTGGCATATTGGGTTACCAATACTCAAAACAGATACAAAGCATGGTAAAACCATAAAGAGGGCCTCAGGGAAGTTTTGTTGGGGTACATGTAGGCAAAACATCCTTGATCTGGAGACTGTAGACTTCATCCTCATCGACGAGAACTCCTCCATGTCTTCCCCTTGACAAAATGCATGACTCTCCTTTGGGACTTTCTTCTATTCTCCATTTCCACATTTTCTTTTTTCCCTCAAATTAACAAACTAGGGCTGGAGAGGTGGCTCAGGGGTTAAGCCTTCGCCTTGCAGGCGGAAGGTCCGAGTTCGGATCCCAGATCCACGTATAGACGCCAGACGGAAGCGGGGGCGGCCTGCGCTTCTGGTCCTGGTAGGGCGGAGCCTGTGAATCCCAGGGCAGAAGGAGGTGGAGGCATCCATGGTGGTTCGCGAATTCGTCCGTGGTTCTACACATACACATACACATACACATTCACAGACATACACATACACACACACACACAGACACACATGTGCGCACGCACATACACACAGTTGAATAAATAATGATAAAAAAAAATTAAAAAAAAAATTAACAAACTAATTGTTTCCCCAAAGGTACATTTTTTTTTTCCATACTCATCTATCATACACTGTAACCAAATTTTCATTTCATAGTGATCTAGGTCTTCGGTATCCTCAGGCATCTCCTCATCATCTTCTGAAGATAATTCTTTCTGTGTGCACTGCTCTTCTGGCAAAGGCTGATACAGCGTCTCCACCTCAGGATGCTGAGAGAAGTTGTAGTTCTTTATGTCCACCAGCTTTTCCAAGACAGCAGTCAAGTTAGGGTCATCAGACTTCCACTGACGATGTGGGGGAGCCCAGCAGGGTATGATTCTGTGATGTTGCAGTGGATACAGATGGGATCCCAGGCACCGACCCCCTCCCCCCTCCCCCCTCCTGTCCCAGTCAGCAGGAACTCATAGCTCAGTTCGTCCAAATGGGCGATGGTGGAAGATGGACTCAAGCAGCTTCAGCTCTCCCCTCAGGCCCCTGACCCCCCAGCTGCTGCCCCAGCCCTGGCTGCGGCTGCCCCTGCGTCTCTGTCTGCTGCATACTCTGCTCAGCTCAGGGTGTCCGGACTCTGCCACTGCTGCAGTCTGTACTTCCTGTCCCCCGCTTCACCCCATTTCCACATTTTCAAAACTTCTTTCATTGCTTATCTGCTGTGCCTGGTCGTTGCATGGTGCCTGCTTCTGCTGCAAGCATGCAGTCTGACCCCTAGGCCACCTCTTACCTGCTGCAAGGGCTGCTATGAGACTCAGGCCCAGAGCCAGCAAGCTCAGTTCCGTGCTGTACTACCTGCATGGGGGTAAAGGCATCATTGGCCACACACCTCTGGGTCAAGACCTAAAGAGGCGACCCTGGTGGTGTTGGATTCTGTACTCAGGGCTAACTCTCAGATGCTAGGGCCATTCTCCAGCCCCCCAGTCTGAGACTAGCTCTCTGCTGCCTGGGTGGGCGGACTGCAGTGGAGCGGGGTACACTTTTTATCTCTACTTCTATTAATTCTAAATTGAAACATTCTCTCTTACTTTGTTAGGGTTTTTAAAAAAATTTTTTTTTTAAATTATTATTTATTCAATTGTGTGTGTGTGTGTGTGTGTGTGTGTGTGTGTGTGTGTAGAACTACGGGCGAATTCAGAAATCAGCATGGACCGCCTCCACCTCCTCCTTGTTTACTCTGCCCAGGGATTCGCAGACTCCACCCTACCAGGACCAGAAACGCAGGCAGCCCCCCCCACACACCCCTGCTTCTCTGCATAGGGACTACCCATTCTTGATCCTTTCTTTACAAGACATTTTAAAAAACATATTACTAGCATAAGATGTTCCTTTGGGGTTACTTCTCACAATCTATGAGTTTTTCTATAAGTCCCTCTGTCCCTCCTATCTCCCATATCTCTCCTATCTCCCATCCTCTCATTTTAAGTTACGTATTTTCCCAATTATTCCCTCCCTCATCCTAGTCCTAGTATCTAAATCTCCCTTTTAAAAGATTTCACCTTAATCATCCCTTCCCACCTTCCTACTCATAGGGTTTTTTTTTTAATTTTCTGGACCTTATAGTGTTTCCAATCCAAATACATTGACAAGGACATTAGTTCAATCATTTGTATGTAATAGAGAACATGAAGTGCTTAACTTTCTGTGTCTGAGATAACTCACGCAATATAAAGTTTCCAGTTCTATCCATTAACAGAAATTCCATAATCTCATCCTTTCTGATAGCTGAGTAATATTCCATTGTGTATATGTACCACGTTTTCATTATCAATTCCGGGCATGTTGGCTGATTGCATTTTTTTTGTTATTGTGAATATAGCTGCAATGAACACAGATGATCAAGTATCTTTGTACTAATATAGAGTCTTTTGGGAATATTCCAAGAAGTGGTTAGCTGGGTCATATGGCAGTTCTATTTTTAGCTTTCTAAGGAATCTCCACACTGATCTCCATAGAGGCTGTGCCAATTTACACTCTCACCAGCAGTGAATAAGTGTCCCTTTTTCTCCACAGAACACAGTTTGTGTTCTTGATCTTAGCCATTCTGACAAGGATGAGATGGTATAGCAGGGTTGTTTTGATTTGCATTTCTCTGATAATCAAGGAAGTTGAGCATCTTTTGAGATAATTTTTTTGACATTTCAATTCTTTTTCAGTGAAATCTCTGTTTAGTTCCAAGGCCAATTTTTAATTGAAATGTTTGATATCTGGTGTTTAATTTTTCTGAGCTCTTTATATACTCTGGAGATTAATCCTTATCTAATTCACAGCTAGCAAAGATTTTCTCCCATTCTGTGGGTTGTCTTTTTGCACAATTATCAGTTTCTTTTGCAGAACAGAAGCTTTTTAATTTCACGAAGTCCTATTTGTTGATTATTGGTTTTAATTCCTGGGCATTTGTTGTTCTGCTTAGAAAATCTTTACAAAGGCCTATTTTCAAGTGACTTTCTACTCTTTCTTCTAATAATTTCAGAGTTTCAGGTTTAATATCAAGATCTTTGATCCATTTGGAGGTGACTTTTGTGTAAAGAGAGAGGCAGCAGCCAGTTTTTATTCTTTCTACATGTAGATGTCCAATTTTCCCAGTACCACTGTTAAAATGGATGAATCCTGAACACATGGAACTTACCAAAATGACTCAATATGAAGTAAATACATTAAACAGGTCAATAACACAAGATGAAATTGAGACAATAATTATAAGTCTACCAACTAAAAAAAAAATCTAGGACAGATGGATTCAGTGCAGAATTCTACCAGGCCTTCAGAGGAGAAATAACACCACTATTCCTCAAATTATTCCATAAAATAGAGAAAGAAATAATACTCCCAAACTCTTTCTATGAAGCCAATACAATTGAGATTCCAAGCCAAATAAAGACACATTAAAGAAAGAGAATTACAGGCCAATGTCACTAATGAACACAGATACAAAAATCCTCAATAAACCCTAGCAAACTGAATCCACAAACATATGCAAGGATCATATACCATGATCAAGTCGAGTTCATACAAGAATGCAAAGATGGTTTAACATATTTAAATCAATAAATATGATTGATTATATTGACAGACTTAAAAACCAAAAATCATATGATCCTCTCAATCAATGCAGAAAAGGCAATTGACAAAATCAAATATTTTTTCATGATAAAATTTATAGCAAACAGGAATAGAGGTACCTGTCTCAACTTGGTAAAGGCTATATTAATAGTCTACCGCAAACATCATCCCAAATAAGGAAAAACTTGTAGCATTCCAACATAGATCTGGAATGAGACAGGCTGTCCACTGTCACCACTCCTGTTCAATATTATGCTTGAAATCTTAGCTAGAACAATAAGGCAAAAGAAGGAAATAAAAGGGTACAGATAGGTAAGGAAGAAATCAGATGATTTGATTCTACTCTTGAGAGATCCACATGACTCCATTCAGAAACTACTTGAATTACTAAATAATTTCAGTAAAGTGGAAGGCCACAAAATCAACATTCAAAAATCAGTAGCCTTCCTATATGCCAGAAACAAACAAACAAACAAAGAAATGAGAGAATCAATCCCATTCACCATAGCTAAAAAGAAAATAAAATTCCTTGGAACAAGTTAACCAATGAAACAAAAGACCTGTGTAGTAGAAACTACAAAACACTGCTGAAAGAAATTTTAAAAAGATACTCAAAGTGAAAGGCTTTTCTTTTTTTTAATTATTATTTATTCAATCGGGCATGTATGCGTGTGTGTGTATGTGTATGTGTATAGAACCAGGGACAAATTCGGGAACCACCATGGACGCCTCCCATCTCCCTCCTTGTTTACTCTGCCCCGGGATTCACAGGCTCCACCCTACCAGGACCAGAAATGCAGGCCGCCCCCACTTCTGCCTGGCGTCTATACGTGGGATCTGGGATCCGAACTCAGGACCTTCTGCCTGCAA